>JBAMNC010000361.1:1220000-1700000 GCA_037902135.1 Cetoscarus ocellatus
GAAAAGCACTCAGAGAGCGCAGACCTCCGCCAAGCAGCTCAGTTACGGCAGTGGCTTTTCCACAACCCCTGTAAAAGTTACAATTCTGGATCACCATGCACTCCGATTGGACAGCCGAGTCTCTGCCCATGTCTGTCCATGGAGTTTTGAAGCGAATCCACCAAGTGATGTCAGAGATATGATTTCTTTTTTTTTTAAACCGCCCAGTGGTAAGTTATGGGATTTTCAGAAAATTTGGGGAATTTTTTGCATCCAGACAAATATGTGGATCACCACCAAAATGTAATGGCTTCTTCCTTGGACTAAACCACACTTCTGGTAAAATTTTCATGTAAATCCATCCAGTAGTTTTTGTGTAATCTTGCTAACAGACAAACAAACAAACAGACAGACCCTAGCGAAAACACAACCTCCTTGGCAGAGGTAATTATCAAGCCTTAACTCAAGCATAAAATTCACAGGAGCTTTTAACAAGCACTTTTGCTCTCTATGTGTAGGGCTTCTATATTGGGTTTTGCATCCCTCTGAACATATACAGTACATGTATCTGCCAGTATGTATTTGTTCATCTCCGAGGCCTTGTGAAATTGCAGCAAGATTTTCAAACTTTGACCAAATTACCGTCATAACTCAAGGATGAGGCCGCAGGAACCCAAAGTCTTATAAGAACTGTATTGTTTTTAAGAGCCTATATTAGGCTTTTTCGTGTTTTATGTGCCCCTATGTGTGTTAAGGATGCTTCCTCTGCATGATGCTCTTTTAGGTTTGTGGCATCTGGACTACTCTCTTCCCCAATATAGCTGCCTTAAACAGCTTGTAATGGTGACAGGCTTTAGTTTGCTCTTTGTCAGGCAGCTCAAAGCCTGTCAAATGCTGCGTAGCATAGTCATCTGCCCCTAGTTGGGGCTGTAGCTGTGGTCTTTGTTCCGGAAATACACAACCTACTTCAAGTAATAAAATAGCTTAAGTTGAAGCAGCTCGTAAGTATTTATGTATTTAAGATAAAACAAGAAAAGAAACAACTACATTTAGGCTGGCACTTGAATGAATAAATGAATGAATGAATGAATAAGTGAATTTTGGAAAAATAGAGAAATACCATTCACATACAAAGAAAAAAAAAGAAATAAAGTATTTATACACGTTCGAAAAGGATATTGCAGTTTAGTCAGGCAGTGTAACCATATTCTACACAGAATTTTAGATGTTAATCTTTAAGGAGGAGGCTTGCAGTGCTAATGCTATCCACTCTCTACTGGATAACACTGTGTCAACCTGTTTCCTTTGTGATATCTGGCCTGATTCAAGCCATAATGCATTGCTTTTTGGTTTGTTTCCCCTGTTTGGTTCTTGTTGCTTTCACACCAACTAGGAACCAACCTCTAGTTCGCTTGGAAGTTTAGCAAGAAGAGATTTCTGTAAAAGCAAACCAGAGTTTGTCCGGTCTGGATTAAACGTTTTAGTTGTGAAAGAAACCTAAGAGTTGGATTGAGTCTACATTTCCAATATGGCAGTCACTGCTGGCTTCAGTTGGTTGCTTCAGGATCCACTGGGGATGTCACTAAAACTTTGCCCATGTTTAGTCAGAGTCTCTTAATTCTACCTAATGTTTGTAATGTTTGCTTGTTTTATTCTATTTATTCATTGTGGCCTTAACAAAGCTTGAACAATGATAGTTCTCTGAAATTCTGTCTTAGCTTCCTTTATCAATGCTGATAATATCTTAAAGCAAAATAGACCGAGCATACAGACATCCATTTCAACACAGTTATTTCAAGAAATTCCTGGGTTTGAGGGAAGTAATTTTCTAGAGGTCAACAAGATAGGCAATAAGAGGAGTTGGTACACTTTAAAATTAAACTGATACAGTCCATACTTCACCTCAGGTGCCTGACAAGTGTCTGCTTTATAAATAAAACACACAAGCTAATTCTTGAGACTATAATGGCCTTGAAAGATAAGACAAGGCAAGAAACCTGAACATAAAAGCAGTGTGTGTCAGTTCTTATAGAGAACAATCAAAAGTGTTTCTTTGTCACAGATGGAAACACAAAGGTTAGACGGAATAGAGGCAGCTGAATGAAAGAAAAGCTGAATTATTCTCTGGCTCTGCTGAACAAAGCTGTTGCAGAGATATTGCTCACTCGTACTAAGTCAATTCAACCTGTTAATAATGAATAATGATTGGGCAGGTAAAATCAGCAGAGATTAATGCTAACAGCATTTGGCCATGCGGCCCATCTGTGATAATGATATTAATGGGCAGGCTGGGAGATGCAAGAAATTCAGCTGAGTAAATTCTTAAATCAATATTCTTTTCATTACCTATCTGCTGTTCACACCCTCCAACAGCTGTGCTCGGAGCAGTTAAACTGTGTCTGTATGTGTGTGTTCAGGAGTGTGTCCCTTTTACAAATGTGTGTGTCCATTAGTCCTTGTATTTAAGTTTTGCCCTGATTGCCTTCACAACTTATGGTTATCTTCATTTCTATTTCTTCCCCTTATCAGCAGAGCGTCTATCTACCATGGCTGACAGAGTTGACATAATAATGTCCTATACCTCCATTTTACATTTTACCCTCACTGAGGAGGTTCTGTTATGGTACTTTGTTTGATATGTTGTTATCAGGATAACTCAAAGGATGTATGGTATGTATAATTTTAGCGGTGATCTGAATCCTGATGTGGATCCAGGAATTTCTTTTAGTATTAGTTAACAGTGAAAGTTAGGGCAGTTTCCCCACATTTTTGACATTAACGTGTCTGACAGTCTTTGAATTTAAATACCCATTTTAAGTTTTATACGCCATTTACTGTATCTAAGATTTCTCTTCTATATGATAGAGCACTACTATTGACAAGACAAAAGTCTGTGGCACCAGGACCTCCCCCCCCCCCCATGGTGCTAGCAGCTGCCTAGAACACCTAACACTTTGCTTGGGGGAGGGAGCCTTGAAGAGGCAGGAGCTCAAACAGAGCATCTTGGACAAACTGGGAATATATATATGAAAACTTGTTTTTTTACATTAGTCATTGTGAAGCATTCATCAAAATTGAATTTATGAACCTCTTGTAAGGCAAAATATGGCCTCTTTAACATAGGCTGAAAAAAAAGCAAAAATTATGATGGTGCTCAGAGAAAAATGCTGCAGGAATCAGATTGTGCTATGGGCTAATGATGTGCTCTGACCACTGGTCATCAGTTGCATACTGACCTTGACTTATCTGATGACGCACATTGATTATTGCTGTTTATGTTAGTTTTACTCTCAGAATTACCAAAAATGTTGCAATATCTACAGTTTACTCCTCACGCAACAGGTGGTTGTATACAGCCTGAGGTCATTTGTGCCCTTGGAGTTTTCCTTTAGTAACAGGCACTGCATGCATGCAAGAATATGAACAAAAGCACCAATGACAACAGCCAATGCAACCATGAAAACAAAAACAAAGTAAGTAAGTTAGCAAGTATAATGATGAAACAGGTTTTTGAAGTCTCCCCATTTTAGAATTTATATTGTAATAGCAGAAAATACGCCAACACATAAAAGTGTTGTTTACAGTAATGATAACATTAACTCCTCAACAAAAAAGTTTAAAAACTTTATTTGGTTGATTATTTCAGTAATTTATACTGTTGGAAAGCCTGATTAGTCACCTTTACAACAATGTACAAGTTGTTAGGATTGTGCATTCTTAGAATGAGCAACACAGCTAAACATGTGGGTAGCGCCCCCCCAAAAATCAACAAAATCCCCTGCAAGCAGTATGCACAGTGGCAGCATTATTTGTGCCAGTCCTGGTTCCATTTCCAAACTATAGGACCAAGGTCTGTAAACTGAGTTACACACGTGGACAAAATTGGTGGTACCCCCTCCATTAAAGAAAGAAAAACCCAGAATGCTCACTGAAATAACTTGAAACTGACAAAAATAGTGATAAATAAAAATGTACTGAAAATTAACTAATGTAAATCAGACATTGCTTTTGAATTGTGGTTCAGCAGAACCATTTTCAAAAACAAAATAATGAAACTGGCCTGGACAAAAATGATGGTACCCTTAACTTAATATTTTGTTGCACAACCTTTTGGGGCAATCACCGCAATCAGGGGATTTCTGTAACTCTCAATGAGACTTCTGCACCTGTGGACAGGTATTTTGGCCCACTCCTCAAGAGCAAACTGCTCCAGCTGTCTCAGGTTTGAAGGGTGTCTTCTCCAGACTGTATGTTTCATCTCCTTCCACAAATGTTCAATAGGATTTAGATCAGGGCTCATAGAAGGCCACTTCAGAATAGTCCAGTGTTTTGTTCTTACCCATTCTTGGGTGTTTTTAGCTGTGTGTTTGGGCCATTATCCTGTTGGAGGACCCATGACCTGCGACTGAGACCAAGCTTTCTGACACTGGGCAACACATTTCGCTCCAGAATGCCTTGATAGTCTTGAGATTTCATTGTACCTGCACAGATTCAAGACACCCTGTGCCAGATGCAGCAAAGCAGCCCCAGAACATAACTGAGCCTCCTCCATGTTTCACAGTAGGTACAGTGTTCTTTTCTTTGTATGCTTCATTTTTGCGTCTGTGAACATAGAGCTGATGTGACTTGCCAAAAAGCTCCAGTTTTGTCTCATCTGTCCAAAGGACATTCTCCCAGAAGCTTTGTGGCATTTTGGCGAAATCCAGTCTCGCTTTATGGTTTGCTTTCAACAGTGATGTCCTCCTCGGTCGTCTTCCATTAAGTCCACTTTGGCTGAAAAAGCGCCGGATGGTGCGATCTGATCCTGATGTACCTTGACCTTGGAGTTCACATCTAAAATCTTTGGAAGTTGTTCTGGCTCTTTGGTTACCATTCGTAATATCCGTGTCATCTATTTGTAATCAATTTTTCTCTTGCAGCCACATCCAGGGAGGTTGGCTACAGTCCTGTGGACCTTAAACTTCTGAATAATATGTGCAGCTGTAGTCACAGGAACATCAAGCTGCTTGGAGATGGTCTTATAGCCTTTACCTTTAACATGCTTGTCTATAATTTTCTTTCTAATCTCCTGAGACAACTCTCTCCTCAGCTTTCTGTGGTCCATGTTCAGTGTGGTACACACCATGATAGCAAACAGCGCAGTGACTACTTTTCACCCTTTAAATAGGCAGACTGACTGATTACAAGCTTGAAGACACCTGTGATGCTAATTACAGGACACACCTTAGTTTAACATGTCCCTATGGCCAAATCAGTTTCAATCTTTTCTAGGGGTACCATCATTTTTGTCAGTTTCATTAGTTTGTTTTTTTAAATGATTCTGTTGAACAATTCAAAAACGATGTCTGATTTTCATTACATAATTTTTAGTAAATTTTTATTTATTATTACTTTTGTCAGTTTCAAGTTATTTCATTGAGCATTGTGGGTTTTTCTTTTTTTAATGGAAGGGTACCAACAATTTTGTCCACGTGTGTAAGTCAGACAGACTGAAGTGGACGTCCCTGGAACACAATACCCCTGAAGACTGGTTCTTCCCCCTTGCTTCACTGACAAAATGTAGGCTTTCTTCCTGGGGAAGAGGGGCTACTGCCACATTTTTTGGGGGCACTACACACGTTTAGCTGTGATGCTTATTCCACAAATTGACGATCCTTACAAGTTGTAACTTGTTTTGAAGGTAACTTATCAGGCTTTCCAATGATATAGAATACTTCCAAACTGTAATGAATAAAGTTTATTCAAAATAACTAAAGGATTAACACTATAACTGTGACATTTTTCTATAGGTTTCAAAACAACAGATTATTTATAGTTGTACATCATCTCCACCAGCCTTACACCATAACACCAGTTTATTCTTTCTAGGTGGTGAAAACACTCCACAGCTTCCCACCTCCTACATGCACACACATGGTCGCTTATACACGCATCTGCCTTCACATTCCACTTTCATATTCCAGCATCAATTTGCGTGGCGGTCACACACTCAGACTATAACGGGCCTGTGACTCGCCATGCTCTGTCCTTTCACAATTACAGATAACAAGATGAACATTGGAAATGAAAAGTCATCAGGGTTTCTTCTCAGCCAAGCGTGAGCGACCGTATCAGCCCGCTGCATCTCTGAATTCACCTTGGCTTTGTGTGTGCTCCAGCCCTCCTCCGCTCTATTGGCATTAAAATCAAGGCTGTGGCCAGTGGGCAAACACACCCGCCACTCCAAATCTGACAGATACACACATGTAAACACACAAACCAGGATGTGCCTGTTTTTGTCATTTCCCCATCAACCCCATCTCTCTTGTTTTTTTCCCCAGGCTCCATCTGCTGAGGTTGAAAGGGTTTTAATTTTCGATCTAATCGGCACTGTTTGGCTCGTAACACCGTGGCATACTGTCGCCATAAAGAGCAGGGATGTGATGTTTGTGTGGGCCGGTGTTGAATGCTACCTGTCCCTGTTAAGCCTGTCTGGCCATGCAGATAGCCTCCTCTCACGGGCATTAGACACAACTGGAATAGTTCTCATCAGCTGCAGGGAGCATGTCGGCGTCAGATAATAAGGTGTTGATAGAGGGCATTAACTTGATGGCTCCTGATGCACCGACAGACTGCAGGCAAGGGCAGACACACAGAGTCAGAGACGGAACACAGTAGTCACACGTCAATTCACATATCAATCAGTCTTTGTGGAATAAACACATCGGATTGACTCACTTGCAGATCTGGATCGAATTGTTAAAAGAGGCCCTGTCAGGTTGGACTACTCTCTGCAAGGTGCGATTAAAGCTGACATGCATGCAAAATCCAGATGAAATTGTTCATTGGCTCTGATTGAAAGAAAAGAAGTGCACAAAGCAGAGCTGTAAATCTGCCATTAGCTCAATGTTATCTCCACAACTTGGCAAAGACTTGCAAACTGATTGACAATTCTCTTTTTTGACTTATGATCACATTGTATAACTCTCACCAAATGTAGTGAGAATCATACCAAATGTGAGCAGGTGTGACTTTCTGCTGCAGCCTTTCATTTATGAGTCTTTATGACATTTCCAAACTCTATCTATCTATCTATCTATCTATCTATCTATCATGTATGATATTAAACTATGAACACTATTATCAACATTAGCCACTACAAAGGTCCTGAATTTGGGAAGTTATTAAAGCAGCTGAACCTGATTCACTTTGATAATGACAATAATGAAAACAATAAGACACAGGGATTACCACTTGCAAACCACTGAAGTAGCACTGGGAGCAATTTATTTGGGGTCAAGAGCCTTGCCCAAAGACACATCAACATATGACATCCAGAACTGGACTCAAACTTGCAACCTTCTGATTACTGGCAGAGCACACTACTAGACTGAACTACTCAGGAAGTGAATTGGCACCTTTCAAGCAACCCTTTTAAAGGTTGGGAAATAAGGAATAAGTTTGGTGTAACAGTTCAACTAGTGATGTGCAAATGGGTGACTTTGAGTTGACACCATGGGTGACTCTGAGTGTTTCTTTGGCTGTAATTTCTCACATATAAACTACTGATTAGTAGGTTGGTACAATGTTTAAATAACTACTTAACAGTGAAGCAATGACTGAGACACTTAAGAAGGTGCACAAAGAAAAATATTGTAGAAATGGAGTGCAGACGACTCCATTTCTACAATATTTGATATTTCATGATGACATTGGTTATTAATGTTTATTTTGTTACCTTGACTCTCAGAGTTGCCGCCATGTTTGCAATTTAATTCTAACATACAGATAGAGCCACATAAAATTTCCCCACTCTCCCTGATAGAATCTTGACTGGCCCATGGCAGGTCCTTGATGGGGCCCTGAAAGTATTACATTGTAAATTTAAGGCCATGTTTGTATTAATTTGTGGTGTCAAGATTCCTCTCAGTTGATCTGGCAGTTACTCAAATTACCATGGAAAAGGTTGACGTTACGGGGAAGCACCAACTCAGGAAGCCACCCTGCAAATGCATGATGATGTTATCGGAGAAATCTAGGCACTTGGAAGTTGGCTGGTCATTGTCTGGAAACTGACTGGAAGTTGGCAGACCGCTGGCAGGGAGGGGAAAATTGAAGCAGTTGTATCTTTAACAAGTAGTTGCATACAGCCTGAGGTCTTTGTGCCGTCTAGCGGTATTCGACAGTACATGTGTCACATAAAGGCGAGTATTTAAAAAAAAATGCTCATGGCGCCACAAATGCAACGTAAAAACAAACTGCAAACATGCAAACATAACAGGGAGGCTCAGACTGTTATTAAGTATTTGTGTACTTTTCTTTACCCTGCCTTCTTTACCCTTATACTGGTACATTTTTGCACAAATATCAGAACATATTTACAACTATGTTTTTCTTAATGTCAAAAATCATAACATTTCTTCATGTCAGTTAGACAAAAATGTGCATCTCTGCCAACATAGAGAGACAGAAAAAAGGCAATTTATCTTCCCATGGTTGTCCATCAAAGCACTGACTGTGCTCGGTTTAAATCACACTAATGATGTAGAGCCTCCCACGTGGATGTCTTTAGTCACACTGATGCAGTCTGATAGTTGTAATAATATTATTAGACATTTTTAATAAGGTACCTGCCTTATTAAAAGTCCATCAGCTGTCATCAGTCTCGATCCAGTCACAGATATCAGACCTTTGATGCCCTGGTTTGAGCTCACAGTAGGTTGGTGTGTAAAGATTCTGTTTTTTTATCCTAAATTAAAGCAGTTTGGTGATTAAAATGTTGAATCCCTCATACTTGTGACAAAGATGATTTCCATCCAAGAAAGTTAAAGAAGCCAGAGGTTTTTTTTTTTTTCAAAGTTAATAAAGCCAGATTAGTACTATACTTTTTTATGTATAATAAATGATATGTTGGCTTGATGATAAATAATAATAATAATTACTAGAAAAGCACTCAGAGAGCGCAGACCTCCGCCAAGCAGCTTCGGTCCACTTTGGCGAAAATGGTCCTATCTGGCAATGTTAAAGAATCCTTTAAAAAAATCCTGGATCCAGACAGTGATCCGGCTCACCCCCAAAATTTAATCAGTTCTTCCATATCCCATTTCCGACAATTCCTGAAAATTTCATACAAATCCGTTCCAAACTTTTCAAGTTATTTTGAACACAAACAGTCAAACAGACAGACAGACAGATAAACACCGGCAAAAACATAACCTCCTTGGCGGAGGTAATAATAATAATAATACTTAATAATGATAACTTTATTTATATAGCACCTTTAAAAATAGAAGTTTACAAAGTGCTTAACAGAGGAAATAAAGACACAAACCGGGGGAACAATAAAATTAGCATAAACTGTAAAGTCAAATAAAGAAATTTTCCAAAAGAGCCAAAACGCAGAGGGTCAAGGAAATTAAGGCAGATAAAAGGAATGAAAGCAGTAAAGTGGAAACCTTTGAAGTACTATATGAATATACTTCATAAGTATGATTAAAATGTTAGCATAAGAGTATTACTAATAAAGACAATTATGAACAATGCTGGTAATAATGAAATTAAAAATACAATAACACAATAAATAGATCAATAGATGACAACATCACATCAGGGAGATTGGAAGATTAGAGTAAATAAAGAATAAAGCAATTAAATTAATACATGAAAAGGTGGTAAAACCTGGACCAAGAAAGATGAGAAACCAGTAGGTATTAGAGCAGAAGAAACTAAAAGTAAACTATAAAATAACTGAAATAAATACAAAAATAAAACAGGATAAAATAAACTAGTACAAACAAAATACAATTAGTAAATAAACAAGTAAAGCATCATGTAAAAGCAAGTCTATAAAATTAATTTTAAGAGGTGATTCGGTAGATGTCACTGATTCAGTACACCTTATTTTCTCAAGCAGACTGTTCCAAAGTCAAGGAGCTTGAACAGAAAAGGCTTGATAGTCTTTAGCCTGGACTTTACCAAACAGTCATTCACCATAAAGCTAATATTCCTCTGCTGTTTCATTTAACATAACATCTCTGCTGTAATATTTCCCTTTTACCAGTCTGGTGGTAGCTTCTGAACAACATATTTCAAAGTCATGGATGCTGTTTTCAGAACTTTACTTATCTTTTTCTCTGTAATTCCTTAGGCATCAACTCCAATCAATTTACATCTGTGACTGTTGCAAATCTAGAACTTCCAGTGCTCTCATTGGTCAATGTCGTTGAGTGAGAGGACAAATCGTAGGAGGCAGGACAAAAATCAAACATGCTAGACTTTCTGTTGTGAAGTTGTGAGGCATTTCAGACGAGTGTGTTGTTGTCAAAACAACATGTTTTTATGGCTGATGGGTGCTGTCGGGTCACACTATAATCTTGCATAAATCGTGCAGTCTGGCGTAACGTTGCCTCTCAGACAAATGAGAATAGAGGTGGATCAAGGGTACTCATTAAATAAATACTATAAGGGTTTTAGAGATAGAGAAGAAACTCTAGCAGTCATCAAATTGTGATATATGGACCACAGTTCAGGAAAATTATGACCTCTTCAACCTTCCTCCTGTGTTAGGGTTGGTACCAACCCATTTTAGGTTCTAAATGCATAAAAGAACCACTTAATATTTGTTTATTGCATCAAGGCTTTTGACTATGTCAGGAACCTCAATTTAAACAAAAAAAGAAAAGAAAACCTAAAAACAATAAATTATAAGTGCTCTGTTGAAATAGTGTCATCGGTGTTATTATGGTCGGTTTTGACCCAGTTATAAAAATAAGATTATAAAGCAATAATTACAGCCGAAACTGAAGCCATGGTGCATCTGTGAAGATTAAACAGATAAATGTTCAGAAATGTTCAGAAATATTCATGCTCATAAAGTTCTCTTGCTAAAATTAAGTTTTGCCTTTTTCTTGAAGTAAATATATATGGGTTGAAATTAACTCATCACACCATAGATGTTACATAGTTAATTATATTAGAACGGAAAAATGCATACATATATACCTCTCCAATATGTGTTCTAACACCCCCTGGTAATGGTCAGGTAACAATACGTCTTATTTATTTATATGATTCTCTTGAGGTTCATTTTACATTTTTTATTGAAATCAAGGGGAATACAGACAGAAAAAGGCCCAAAGGCCCACACCAAAAGATATTGAAACCAATTTTTTCATGCAAAATGAAACCTGGCAAGGTAACCAAGAGATTAGGAAAAAAATGTGTGATAGATAATTGTTTTTAATGTAAGTTACGGCTGATTTAAGGCACAGGTCAGAACTGACCCTAGCGTGGAGCATGTATAGAGAAAGCTAACACAGTACAAGGGTTAATGTCACAGCCGATTATACTGCCTCTCTTATATAAGATCAATACTTTTTTTACATTATTGTACACTTAAGAACTTTGTATGGCATCAACTACAAGGTACTAAAAGCAATTTGCTTGAAGTGACCTTTTCTTCTTGAATAAATGTGTGTTTTTTTAACAGATGCCAGTAAGTGACTGTTACTCCGGCCCCTAAGAACACATGGGCCCTGCTGCAGTGCACTGGTTGAACTAAGGTTATCCTGTTGTTAATATATTTTGAATATCAGTAGCGAAATGTACTCTTTGTGAACACACATTGTTTACTGGATAAAAGATTAAAATAGGTTTTTTACAGAGGTGACCCTGAGATAACTTGATTTGACTTGGTTATGAGCTATTCAGGGATGAATGCAGAGAATTGTTCTTCCCACCAGAAACAGGCAGAGGTGAGGGGAGGACAGAGGCAGAAATAGAGCAGTAAATATTTGGGAGGAAATAGTGAGACTAATAAAACAGATGCCCCCTCCTGCACACCCGAGCACTTTGTAGTGGACAGCATGGAGATAAAAACATGAGAAAATAGAGGCAAACAAGAGAGGAGAAAAAGAAATCCACAAAAGGGCATTGTGAAAAATGCTCCTCTCTTTTTGCAGCGCTAGGGCCATTCAGAAATCTGATAAAGAGCGATCCTCCAAAAGCACTGCCGCCCGCACTGCCATCTCTGCAGACTTTAGGCAGAACACGGCACGCAGTGTTTATCACCCCGCTGCCGTCATTAGGAATCACAAAGATTAGCCTTGACATTCTCGCAGATGAGAGGTGTAACAAAGGGAGCAAGCTATTAGCATGCTAATGCACATCAAAAGAGTTCAGAGTGGTCCTTTCATCCAGGCTTAAGCCCTCCATTCTGCTGAAAAGTACACAGATAATACATTTCTGACTTACCTGTGAGCAAGACTGCACGCTGAAGTGTGGCAGATTTGCATGTGTGAGCTATCAGTGCTGGTGTGTTAAATTGCATGGCTTCACAGTGCAAATAAATGAGGCTGCATTTAGCACTGGCAGAGACGATACAATAAAGACTAAAAAGACGAAAGATCCAACTCTTTACCAGCTTTTTCAATGGTCATTAGGCAGGCAAATCTTCCATTATTTGCCTGTTACTGCAGCTTGTTAGTCGGCCTTTCTTTCTCTCACCAGATGGCAGTGTATCGCCTCGGTTCGCTCGCTCTGCAGGGGAGACATACCCGGCTCTTGGACACAATCGAGCCTCTTTGTTTGGACTTTGAAGTGAGCGAGGTATCAGTTAAAGCGTACAAAAGCTGATAGTGCCGTCTTTCAATCCTAATAATGTGCTACAAAGTGTCAGACGTGGTCTTATTGATTGGACAGCCCGGGCTGAATAAGTAACAATGACTTTGATAAGTGTGTATGTGCATCTCATTGAGGGCATGTGTGCAGACATGAAAACAGTATTTATGTGGGTGCACATGTGCTTCAATTGTTTTATGAGTGATACATAAGCACCATTGTCTCCTGTTACTCTGCATTGATAATTCAGGCTTCATCCTTTGTTCATGCAGCCAGCTGCTGAAAATGAGGACAACACGCCTTAAATCCCCCGCCACCCTCGTATGGTTGTAAAAAAATTAGAAAAAAAGAGAATGGTGTATTTTAAAAAAGCCTCAACATGCATCCTTTAAGCGTAAGTCTAATCCTTAGCCTATTCCCCGTTTTCTCGGATAAATGGGCATTAAAAGCCTTTAGTCAAATGAGTCCATTATTCAGGCCTCTTAACGACAATCCTGGCCTTTGAACGTGTCTTCAGCAGCCCTCCACAGAGAGCCTGTGATCCATATTGTTGCTGAATGACGCCGACACACAATGAGATGGCAAGTGTCCAGATATACATCAAGCTGGAGAGATAAAACTCTGTCTGGAGAAAGATCAAACAGGAGAGTGAGGAGGAGACAGTAGCTAAATGATAGCTGCTCTAAACAAGTTGTGCTTAAAATCTTCTGCCTTAAAGAGGCCTCTGTGGTGTTTGCCAGCTCAGATCTTGAAGGGTGGACCTCAGGTGAAGGTGTTGTTTTTATACTTTGATATCCTGATGCATTATGTTTAATGTTTGATCCATAATAGTTATAAAAACAGTGTATCAAAGTCACCTCACAGCAAGGAGAAGCTACAGCTGAATAATAAGAGACAAGCACTGCTGTATGATCGGCCCGGCCTGTCAGTATGGGGGGCAAAACCTGTCTTCACTATTTTCACCCACAGAAGTACAGGATTTTCAGAATAGATGTCACTCCAAACTCCAAAAGTGGTCTTCATCATATTTCCTCTGTCAATTAATCTTAATCATCTTCATTTAGAATTGATTTTACTGTTGTTATTTATTTCTCCTATCCCTTTACGGGTGTTACTTTGGGCATTTTCACAATTTTATAGTTTTTTTTTTATCATTAAATTTTATTTTTCAGTCATGTTTATTAGCTCCTAGAGATTTGCGGTAAATCAGGTTAATATATTTCTTTTTGACATCTGCGAGCATAAAAAAACCCTCCAGTTTCCATGTACTGAGTACTCTGGTTGTTGTCATATTCTCAATCTGTCTTAGATGCTCTGTTGCCATATTGTCAACAACTCTGCATTCATTCTAACATCAATGCTATTTCATGGACTTTCTACCTTGAGCCAATGAGCTGAAACTGACATGGAAACAATGGTAGGACATCTCACTGGTAGGTCTATTCTTTGAGAAGGGGGAACAAGACTTTTTAGGGGTTGGGGGAGAATTCTTCTTGTTAGAGATGTTCTATCACGTAGAGAAGACATGTTTAACACCCTAAAGGAAAGATAAAAGATAATGAAGCCTGATATGACCTCTTTGAATATTTTTCTTATTTCAAATGTGTTGTTTAATGTTACATGTGTCTTGCAATTTGTAACAATGCAAGTATTTCAAGCTGTGTTTCATTGTAAATGTTTGGGCAGAGAGCATGTCCATGAAAATGCAGTCCTAACTTGATTTGATTGCTATTCTTTAGCATTTTAAATAGCCCCTATTTTACCTTAACTTGTGTTAATATGTTCAGTTTCAATTACTGCTAGGCACGTCCACAATCACCCCTGATCCAGCTGTATTTTCTCTCTGACAAAGAGGCTGTTAGCTCTTTTCACTTTAAGTTCCCCTCCTCCTCGTAGCATCAATCCACTGATTGACTGACTTATCTACTCTGTGGTAGTTGGTCAGTTTTGCGCTGCTTAGTGCCATGTTGTCAACAGCTCTACTTTCATTCTAATGTCTACACTCGCAATGGATGTTGTATTTAAGGATGAGTCCCCAATGGAGCTACATAAAAGACTTTAAAAGAAAGAGTAACCTCGATGTGTTATTATTTTAGAAAATACATTCACCAATCCATCCATCTGCTATCCATACAGCTTATCTCTTTCAAGGTTGAAGGGGGCTGGTGCTCATCCCAACTGCTACTGGGTGAGAGGCAGGAATTGGTCAGCAGCAGCAATCACAGGGCCAACATTTAAAGATATAGAACCATTTACATGCATACTTATACCCAAGGACAACTTAAAGTCATTGGTTAACCTTGTGAGCATGTTTTTGGTCTGTGGGAGGAAAAAACCCACAAAGACAAAGAGAGAGCATGCCAACCCGACTCAGAAAGGCCCAATCAAACCAACTTCCTTCTTCCCCTCAGACATAAACACAAACGTGCAGCACCACTAGCCCCATATAAATCACATTGACAACCTCAAAGCTGACAGAGCCACTAAGACCTCCCCACCCCCCACCTCCAGACCCTTAGTTGGGAACCAAGGCTCCAGATTATATTTACTTAGGATAGACTGCAAATGATTTTTGCTAATTAAAAAAGAAAAGAATATCACATAAAACTCTTTTAATGTCTCCACATTTCATCATAAAATGAACTGCCAATCTCCTCATCTTGAATTTAGTGATTATCACCTTTGTGACTGTGACATGAATGAATCCACATGAAAGGGTAAGTCGGGTGATGTTTGTCTCTGACATGCTTGTGTTTGGGTTGAAATCTCCAGGAAAAATTTGTCCTCAGTTGCCTTAGATTTAGATTGCCTTAGAAGCCTGAAGCTGATCCTCAACAAAGAGTTTTAGCACTTCGCCACTTTTGCACATTGCTGCTCATGGCCTAGTGGCCCAACTTGTTATCATTGCAAGCACTCTACAAGTAAATTTGGGGTGTGGAAACCCCCTTTAAGTCCTCTGATCGAGTTGTCAGTTCATTTGCTGAAGGGCTGGCTGTTTTACCTTTTTAATGGTCCTTTAATATTTTTTCTCAGCTGAGTCATTTCATACATAGAGTAACATTCTTGTGTTCTGAGGCTAAATGGTTTCCTCGATATGGACCTTTGCAGAGAGGTCATGGTGCAATAATTCGATACAGGCGAAACAGCTGACACTAGAACGACAAGCGCAGATCTGAGATGGAAGGAGATCTTAAAGACTCTTCAAGTGTAAAAATAACTGGAGGATAAAGCAGTGCTAAGTGGAAATCAATGCTAACATTATCTAGCTAGACTGCTACCTTCTACTTACAGAGTAAATTACATTATACACTTAGAAGCATAAGAAGCATTCAGTGAGCCTCAGCAAATATTGTAGTCTGTAACATTGTATTCTGTAAACACATCACATATACACAGTAATTGTTTCAGATGGATGAAAACAGGCCCCGGTGTTGCTCTGGTAACAATGCAAGTGCAAGATTTCAGCAAGCTTCTGCTAATGGATAACCTGTAGCTCTGATTCTTTTTCACTCAAGAATGAAGTCAAGATACTTGCGCGAGTAAACCCCTAGACCCATAAGTGCCTTTACAAATGCCCCTCTTAACTCATCAGTGAACAGCACCGCAGATGTCTAGTAAGGACCTCACTTCACCAGTTCTGTCCAATTAGACCCATAAAAACCTTGAGAAGGCTGAATGGCCCTCTCCATGCCAGGATTCACACTCACCATGCTCAAAAACATAATGTCCTTTAGCTTACCTTTTCTACAACATGGTGAACATAGCCCAAACAGCATCGACTGTACGGATCCAGTCATGGAACATGCCAGCTCCAAATAGCGACAACGCAGATAACTTACTACTTACTCCATCCAATAGCCCCCATTTTGACACGTAACAATTTCTGTGTCATGTGATTGTAATTTGTTTGGCTGCATTACAAAGGTTCTCTTGTCTACTCTCAATGTGAAAGTGTGTGTCTGTTAAATTTAGAGTGCCCACCCCTGCTTGTTATTGGATCAACAACTTCTTCTTTAACAGGTGATAGGCTGTGAAGGAGGGCAAATCCCCATTTATAAGGCAAGGTGACCTCACTACTATGCAGGAGGGAGTTCCTAAATCTATCGAGTTCCAGCCACATTCAGGTCATTGTTCTCCCATCTGCGCTCAGGGGTGTGAAAAACACACAACTGCGAGTGCATGATCATTTGGTATTTTAACAATGTGAGTGCAGGGCGTAGAAATGACACCTGTGTATTTTGGCTTTAAATTAATGAATAATATGATATATGGATGAATACACTTAGGGGGTTAAGAGAAGGCGATGACTTATTTTACTTATTTATTTATATATCTGGACCCCAATTAGGTACTACCAAAGCAGCAGCTACTCTTCCTGGTGTCCACACATTAAAATAGAATCCACACAATACATCACTGACATTTAAAATATTATGAAAATTGAAACAGAAAATAAAAGGAAGTTAAAACAGCAACCACCTAACAGTCACAGAGGTTTAAGATTTTCTAATTCTTCACTTTCAAAAAAATACCGTGTTATTCTTTGTTTTCATTGCAAAAAAGTAATATTCAGACCTCTGTTGCATGGCTAAACTCTCATATAATGACATTTATACTCAAAAAATATATAAACGTACAAACTCAAAAGGTTAAGTTAAAATGACCTTTCCCTTAACATGCTCAAAAACAATATTTATCTGTGTACAGATTGCTCTGCTTTGCTCAAATCAAGTGCTCTAGTTTCAGTTGATCGCTCCCAGTGAGTACAATCCATCCATGAGTCTTGTGCCACGTGACAGTGTGGTGGTCAGTCAGCATGACCAGTACACAGCCACTCCTTACAGCTGGCACAATAAAAGTCCACCCCAAAAGGTGGACTTTTGTCACTTGTCAATATGCCACTGATGACGCAAAACACAAGGGAGCGTGCCATTGGCAAGCTAAGTGCTGGAATATCAGTTACAGCACATTTTCATTCTGTCCATTCATCACACTGTTTTGTGCATTTACATTTTTGTTGAGTGTACATAAAAGACAATAAAAAAGGCATGATTTCCAGCTAAAGCGTGTTGTCTAATCTGTTTAAAGCTTATTTGTGTCTTTAAACAGAAGAACTTGGCTGTATTGATTATTGGAAGTCCATTTTTTCATTTCAATTTTCTTTTCAATGGCTTGGCAGATGCTTGGTTCAAGAGAGCTGGTTTGGTATGGGGCCAAAAAATGTGACCAGTACCCCTGTGTACATTATTCTTCAGGTAGTGACAATATCATTGGTTGGGGCTATCACTAACTCTCTACCACTCCCTGTTCCCTCGTATCAGTGAGACAGAAAGGAGAGATGGGTGAAGAATAAAGATAATTGGTTTTCTTTATCTTAAATATGGTCCAACTGTTAAAAAATAGCACAAAAGCAAATATCATCTCAGTGTATATGTGTTTAAATATAAGGTATGAGAAGGTTTTACATCAGTAAGCCAACATAAGAGTGAGCCAGATCTTCACCTTTAAAGGATGCTCCACTGCGGATGAGCTGGTGACCTCCATAAAAGCCCCGAACCGATAGATATAGAGGTGAGAGATAAGAAGGATAAAGCTGCAGTATTATAGGAAGAAATAGAGCAGAAGGAAGGATTGTATGAGGACAACTATGTTTTTTTTCTTCGTGTGATATGATCTATCTGCCCCATAGATATCACACTCCAGATGTCGGCACCCTGAGCTCTTTATAACGCAACAGACCATCCTAACATCTCTGTTCCCTGCTTGTCTTTGTGTCTTTTTCTCTTTTGTCTCTCTCCGTTTTGTCAAAAAAAAAAAAAAAGGCCAACCTTCTAACTGCTGGTCAGCTGCCATCAATCTGGAGCCAAGTGCAAAGATATCGACTTTCTTTGTCAGCCTTAGCAGATAGATGCCAGCTTATTATTTTGGTTCAGCCCCCAAATATCGAGACACATAGTCTAGGGACTCGTATCCTTATTGATTACCCATTATAGGGCTGGCTGGCTTCTGGCTTTGTGTCCTGGTGAGTGGAAAGAGTCAAAACGCACACAGAGGGGCTGATTGAGGAGGCAGTTTTTCCACCAGGCGTTCTCTGTGACACTCGACCTTTCAGCTGGACGGGGTTCGGCTCTCCGGCATGCTGAAGGAGCTTTTGAAGAGTGTCCTCTGTTTCCTGGAAGTACTCAGAGCATCCTCACTGTTTACACCGCCTTTTTTCATCAGCACTCAAGTGTCTGCAGTTACAAGCTAACATAAGGATGCAGCCACTGTCAGATTGTCAATATCAAACTGTAGCAGTTGTAAGCAGTGTCACCTCAGGCATGCTGTGAGTACAGTGGCACGTTCTGTTGTTATATACACCAAAGTGAACAACACTGATTGTCTCTTCATGATGGCACCTGTTAGGAGGTGGGATATATTGGGTGGCAAGTGAACATTTTATCCCCAAAGCTGATGTTGGCAGCAGGAAAAATGGGCAAGCGTGAGGATTTGAGTTTGACAAGGGCCAAATTGTGACTACTGGGTCATAGTATCTTCAAAACTGCAGCCCCTGTGTTGGCTGTTCCTGGCCTGCAGTGGTCATTATCTATCAAAAATGGTCCAATGAGGGAACAGGGGTGAACCGGTGACAGGGTCATGGGCAGCCAAGATCATTGATGCATGTGGAGAACAAAGGCTGGCTGTGTGGCACAGGCCAACAGATGAGCTAATATTGCTCAAATTGCTGAAGAAGTAAATGCAGTTTCTGATAGAGAGGTGTCAGAATACTAGGTGCATCGTAGTTTGTTGTGTATGGGGCTGCATATCTGCAGACTAGTCAGAGTAGCAGGTGGTCAAAATGTTATGCCTGGTTGGTGGTGTCCTAAAATCAATTAAAAAAAAGCCATTTATTATTCATATGGTTCAAAAGACCTTGTTTTGTCTTTGAACATACCCAGTGACAGTGCCAGACTAAGCTACTAATGCCTTGGTAACTTAGTTCTGGTAATACCCTCTACAATTACAATTGTAAGGTTTTAGGTTCAAGCTCCTGCAGTCAAATGTCAATGTGTCCTTGGGCAAGACTCTTAAACCAAAGTTGCTCCCATTGCTGTGTCAGTGGTGTGTAACTGGGTATAAAGGGGCAAGTATGTGTTGACAAGTGCCGATGGACAACTTACATAGAAACTTTGCCCATCAGTGAGTGAATGTGAGAGTGAATGGGTGTGAATATGTAGATGCTTTTCTTGCTCTCTCTCTCCTTTCCTTAATCCCTTTATACTTTTCATTAATTTATCTATGCTGAAATGATCTTTCTGACATTTTTGAAGAGCTTTGACTTGTCTTTGTCACTATCACAGCAGTGAACTCCAGCTTTTTGATACTTCTTTGATACTTTTGAAAGAACTTCTTACAACTCGAGAAGAAAAGAAGACTGGTGAGGCTGAAGAACTCTTTGCAACACTGCTGCAAATTACAAACAGGCACATGGAAGTTAATGAACGATGGGAAAATTCAATCACAACACACGGCGCCCGGGACCAGATCAGTGCTTGACCCGAAACATCAACTCCAGCCAAGACTGTAAAGCATTAGATGAGCTCATGTCCATTTACCATGTAATTTCTGTTGAAAGCTCAGATTCTTACTCTTAATGCAATGTTTTTAAGCAGTTATTGGTCAACTCAAGAGGTCAGATTTTAGTTTGAATTCTTGAAGTCCCTGTGTGCATAGTCATTTTGTCACCCCTGGATAATCAAATGAATCATTCATGGCAAATATTTTGAAATATGCAAAATATGTAGTACATGATCAGTATGATTTAATGTGACACTCATTTAATACTATTGGAAATCTGATTCCTAATCAGGTAATGTTCAATATTGTACAGAGTTAGAATTTTTAGGCGCTTCTTAAGGAATCTGCTGTATCTCCAAAGAGGGCATGACATCCCCTCTTTCGGTATAGAAATACAAAGAGAAAAACTGGAGGGAGGGAGGGGCACATCATGCAACAAAACAAAAGAGAAGGAAATAGTGAGGTGTTGTTTCATGGGAACCCAGAAGGAAATGTACCTGCAGTAGCTTGTTATATTTGTAGTAAAAAGGGCAGTTTGAACTGTATGCCTCTTTCCAGTTCATTGCCAGATTGTGAGCATATTAAACAGCTGTAAAGGGTGTATCAGTGTCTATAAATCTGTTATTAGGCCATGGAGTAAGAGATTATGGGTCGTAAACTGGGGAGTAGAGTGATAGAATGGACACATTTAAAGGTAGCTGTATAGCTGACTGTGTTGCTGTTGTATCAGCAGTTTCATTGATTTTTGAGACAATTTATAGTTACTGGGTTATTTTGGGGGGTAACACAAAATAACTTTTACACAATACTTTTTTTCAGTAAGTACGGTAGTGATTTAACAAGTTACTTCTGAGAGAAATGTTACCCAATACTGATCACCATAATTAAACACTGCCAGGTCACCCTTGTAAGTGAAATTTTGATCTCAATGGGTCTGGTTAAATAAAGGTTTAAAAAAACTGTGTTTATACCACGTAAGTTGTAGTCTAAACTGTATAACTTGACCATGTTTGTGTATTACCTTTTCCAAGGGTGATAATACTAAGTCCAAAACTTTTTGGCTGACTCTCTGTCTCACTTACTCTTTAAATATGACCACTAAAATCAGCACACTGATATATTTAATGTCTTTAGGTAAGTATCTCAATAATTCACTTTTATTAGCTGTGCTTTACTTGGACAGCTTTTGCAGATATTTTAAGTTGTTTTGGAAAGAAATCTAACGTGTAATTTACTGGAGATGAGTTCTGAGTCACTGCCATAATTTGTGTCAGAACTTGAGCCATGGTAGAAATACAGCCATCCATCACTCTAAATGCATCCAGACATTTAAGGTTAAGAGACAGACAGCTAAAATCTTATTCTAGTAGAATATGTCATGACTGATTGAAAATAAAGATATGATGAAATGAAAAGATCAGAAAACATGAAAAGCTCCTCTTTTTCTTTCTGTCTGAAGCCCAAATTTAACCACTTTTGATAGATCATTAAGTGAGAAAAACATTTTTGAAAGAAGACCTTTGCATTAGCTTGCAAGCTGTGAAAGTACAACAGTGACCATCCTTTCTGTGGTTTTCTGACCCTTTGTCAAGCCCCTTTTTCCATGTTAATTGTTACTGACACGATCTCTTGGTGCTAAGTTTTATTTGAAACAATTGAAAAGTACCGCAGACTGACTTACTCTTATTCATATTTAATTAATTTACATACTCTTAAAACATGGCCCAAGTCAAAGAACAAAGATATTACATTATGGTGTACAAAAATAAACTCAAAAACTCCATGACCTTGACTTATGTCCCATGACCTGAAGGGGGTTGCAAATTTTCATGAACACCCCTTGAGAATTCTTTTTGAATTATTGCATCACAAGCAAAATACAAACGTGCTCTATCTTGACCTTTGACCTTCAAAATAGAATGAGCTTATGCATAAGTTAGGGTGGACACCTGGGCAAAGCTTAAAGACACTACCTGTAAGTTTCCTTTAGATATTGCATTTAGCCCCAAATTGACATTGTGACCTTGACTTTTTATAACCTTGACCTTCAAAACTCATTGAGTCATGTTAGACATTTGTGCAAAGTTTGAAGAAAAACTTTTGAAGTGTCCTTTTCATTTTGCACCTATTAAACTGACTTTATAGGCATGAAATGATGATGAGATTCAGAAACTTGACCCTTAAACCTTGACCTTCCAAATCCAGTCAGTTGATTCACAAGACAGAGGTGGTTTCCACATTTTATTGTATGGGAAACTTGTCCCAACACGTCTGAGTTCCCTGTTTGACTCTCATTTGGACATATGGACACAGCAACTGAACACTGTTTCGGTGTAAAACAACTACGCTGATATCACTGAAGAGAGATGGTCTTGGCTAGTTCTCCAACAAGCCCTCAATTGGATTGTTTTGCAGGGGGCAGTCGGCCTTGCAACAGGCACAAACAGGGTAAAAAGTTAACATTTTACACTGCTGTGGTAGTATTAGTAGCTGCAGCGTTGGAAACAATACTAGTACCACCCAACACTGATCATACTTGATAGAAAAATGCTACAGGTATAATAAGTGGCATTTACATAAGGTCAGTCTTGGTATTTTGGCACAGCATATCACAAAAGACCAACATGTTAACACCAGCGCATCAACAGATCATCACAGGATTTGACATCAACTGCTTTAAAAACTTGTGTAGTTCCCATAATCTCTAATTTTCCCCGTCACTGTCAATTTCTCTGCTGACTCTTTTATAGGTTAACTGCATAGATAGATTCCATGTCATCTGGTGCCTCTGTGGTCTGCTGTCAACAACAATCACTGAAGAGTCCTCTTCCTCCTGCACAATCTGGTTACCTATAAATATCTCATTGTGTAAAACATCTCTAAATATGCTCACCTTAAAATACATTCATGAGGGATTTGACCTCCTCTCTGCTCTAGGATGAACATAAACTCATTTTATTGGCAGCTTAGCTTGCAAACTAACTTCCCATAAAGCGGAGTAAGACAAGTCATCACAGTAATGTTTAAGCAGAGGGGCAGCCCTGTCAGTGGTGGTGTAAGGCATGAAAAAGTTTGGAAAATTCTAAAAGACCCATGACTGATAGGGGCCCTATACATATTAAAACATTGCGTTTTTTCCCCATAAAATATAAACATGTTTTTTCCCCATAAAATATAAACATGTCCAAAAAAACATTCCTCACACCATGCTGGTAAAAGCCCCTTTTTTCTGTACCTTCCTTTTGTTTCTGTTGCACTAAAGGGAATCATCTGGGTTGCCTCTGTATTGCTACAAGATCAAAAGTCCTTAGGCCAGAGAGTGCTCAAACTCTTTTAATGGCCTTGTTTGGGCCTTTACTTTACAGAGAGAGATATTGAATTTAGTCAAAAAAATAAGGAGAAAGAAGGAGAAATTACATGTGGGAAAGGGGCCTACACCAGACCCAGGCTGGTGCCATTCACATTTAGGACAACACAGAGAGTACGAAAGAGAGAGTGGCGTCAACTCTGTAGACGCCACTGGACCAATAATTTGACAGCAATGGCAGATCATGGGAGCCCTCGATAGTTCCAAACAATGCAACCGAGGCAATAGGATTCCTACAGGGAATGTATGTTTCTCGCATTTATCAAAGGTCTATTGACAGGTAGGAAGCTACAGCTAATATTTTAATGATGGTCATTTTACAAGCACATTTGAATCAAATTAACAATGTAATTTAAAGCACGTTAGCTCATCAATTTTAAACAAAATATTAATTTTAATGTGGTCACTGGTCTACTTCTTGTTGTATCTTACATCCTTCATGAAAACTCTTTTGCATTAGGCCTGTGTGGTTGATCTGAAAACAACAGGACTGAATAAATAAATCGTGTAAGCCATTGTTTTATTGCTTAATTTTCGTTTAATATAAGAAAGTATGGATAGTCAACCAGTAAAAACAACATGCCGTGGGTTGGTTTTCCTCCTGTCCTCCCGATACACACATGCACACATATCTATATATCTATCTATATATCTGTGTGTATATATATAAGTTACAGCAAAGAGACAATGTCCTTGAAACATCTAAACATGTTTTCCTGCTCAGGAGGATCACATAGGCTTCTTCCTTCTTCGTCTGAAATGTTACTACAAAATAAGTCAGTAATTTTCCAAATCACCAACGCTGAGGTTATAAACAAGGAAATTTAATGAAGTTACAGTGTCAAGCAGTGTTTGCAAGTCAAGAACGTAAATTAAAGCTAGTTTACTGTCCACATTCTTCCTTTTCAGAGGAACTTTCAGCAATTTTAAAACCATTATCACAATAATAATGTTCCTACACAAGTGTATAGAATATGTACCACGTTGGAATTTGCCTAAGTCAATGGATGAATGTAAAAAAATGGAAATATTGGTAAGTAATTACCAGAAACCGCGGCCAGTTGTTGGCGTCCCATGAAGTGAAAATGATAGTTCTTCATAATCTTACTGTTTTTTCAAAGTGGAGTTGTTGTTCAAGCAACAGTGCAGGGCTGGTTTGGGCCATGGTAGGTGCCCACACTGACCTCTTTTCATATGGCCTACAGTTTCTACAGGCACTCCTGTTTGGCCCTTTTTACAACACCCCATTATGAACATGAAACCCAAAAGATCAAAATGCTGATTCTATCTTTTTTTCCCATCTGATTAAGAACAAAGAAAACAAACCTTAGGTGTGTCAAACTACCAAAGTGAACCTTGGTGCAAAGTTCTGTTAAAGGATGATCCTGTGGTCCCATGGCTTTGACCTTTGACCTTCAAAATCTTATCAATTTATCTCTGTCCCATGTGGTACATTTGAGCTAAGTTTGAATAAAATCCATCAAAACATTCATGTGATGTTGCGTTCACAAAATTTCTTTCATGAGAAATAAACATGGTTCTGTGACTTTGACCTTTGACCTCCAAAATCTAATCTCTTTAGCCTTGAGTCAGGGCAGACATTTCTGCAAAGTTTCATGGGAATCCTTTAGAGTCTACTTAAGGCTTTGTGCGGATGTAGGCAGATAATTCTGAAAACATCAATTTTTTTTGCAATTTATTTTGTCTGACTGGTGTTACAATTTAACTTGTAACTATGTTAACTGGTGACAGCAGGTGTTTCAACTAAACATTTTTTTCTTAATATTTCAATTTGAGACATGTCTGATGATCTTGATCAGCTCCTCATATCAAGAAGTTTCCCAGGTACTTTTGTTGGCTTCAAAAACTGCTGGAACCACAGCAACCACCGACACAAGCAGCCATGGGTTTGCTTTTGAAGCAATAACATTGGGTCAGGCCCTAATTGGCATCAGTGGTTGTATTATTGTTTTTAACACAGACACAAGCATGAGGAAGTATGTAAATGGCCCAGTCAGCCACACTTCAAGGAACAATAGTTAAACGATGTCTGCTGCAACTCATGTAAACATCAGTGATACTGTCAAATAGAGTGACATCACCCCTAGGAGAGGTTGGCACAAGTGTGATATTTTGGGCTTGAAACGCCATTTTCCCTGTCCACACAGAGACACCCAAAATTGAGTTTTATAAAAATCTTCACCTCCACTGGTGTTTTACAAAATATGTGCATTCAGTTACCTAAAAAACTGTTTCCATGTGGACAGAAGGCCCAAACCCACAGAGAAAGCTGTGTTCCTAAAATATCTTACTACATGTTAACCTTGCAGTGCAGGTTGATCTTCCTGTAATCAGACAGATCCATCTTGTCAAGCTCAAATTTACAACAATTATGGGCAGCCCAAAGTGGCACGGCTCAATCAGCGTCCTTTGGAGCTGGAAGATGTGGGAGCTATAAAAGCTGCTAAATCTAGTGCAGAGGTTAGCACAGATGCTAACAGCTTCAGTAGCTGTTTTTTTTTTTTTTTTTAGATCTGGACCACTTTTCTTCATTAAATGAAGAAAAGACAACACTTAAAGTATGTTTTTTTCGATTTTAAAATTATTTTCGCTCCACTTCGACATGTTGTGGCAACAGTTTGTTATAGTGCCTTTTGCAGTTTACACTCTGGCAGTAGCTCCTGCCTAATACATTATCTGATTTACCAGTTATGAAAGTGATTAAAGGGACAATCATCCAATCATCTACTAGATTTGCTTATGAAAGGTTCTCCCCATTCCCAAACACTCTATGGACTGTTTCCCAGTTGGACAAGTGAAATATATTGAGAGCTCCATCTGGTGTGTCAGGTTACCTACATGTGGATGTGGCCTAAGATTTTGCATTCACAAGCAAAGGATGACCACAAGACATTATGATCTTGACATTTGACCTTCTATTTTAATGTGGTTCATCCCTGATTCCAGGTCTTAGGACAAAAAACATAGATCTATTACATTTGCTATGAAGAGGTAACAAAATGGGCACTGGGCGTTTAATGGGACTTAAGCAACAAAACAAAAGTGATATAAAGTAATATAAAATCATACTTATAAAACACACTGAGGCTTCCTGTTTATGACAGCACCTTTATGTTGCCTATAAAAACTCACTTTTCTTGTCTAGCAAACATTTACATCCTTTGAAATGCCCATATAAAAGCAAATCATGTATGAAAACACAATCAATGTTGTCTTTGTTTTTTTTATTGATTGTTTGTCATGAAAAAAATGAAATCCAGAAAACAAGGACAGAGGTGCAACACTTGTTTCATGATTGTTACAGCCTGCCATTCCTCCTCTTCCAAAATAGTTATTTCTTAAGAAAAAGTGGCTGTGCTTGGGTTTACAGCCGCCTCACTTCACTTTCTCTCAGTCCAGCAGCCACCAGCGGATGATCATTTTGCAAAACGCCTCGGACCGATGGGGCCGGGGGGGGATTATAGAAGCCATCACATCCCATCTATTCCCCTGCAGCTCGCCTTCAGCTACTCTCCTGCCTGCAACTTGGCAGACATGCAAATGATCCTGTCAATATCGCCCTCGCCCCACACTCCACAGCCCCCAACCCTGCAAATAAGTCATGCCCATTTGCTGAAATGGGGGGCTGTGACCCAGGCTGCCTGTCACATAGCATGCTGCTTCTCTTCAGTCACATTGGAGATGACACTGACATCTCAACTAAGAGACAAGAGAGAAGGAGAAAGAAAGAGAGAGGGGGGTTTAGAGATTTATGTTTGGCTGCATTTATTCATGGGATAATACCGACCATTTTGGCAGCATTTAGTGGAAAGAATTACGAATTCCACGTCCATACAAATGCATATGTAGAGGATAAACAATGGCATACAAATATCTGTTCTAGTTTGAACAAAAGTGAGATGGAAATCATGTGTTTATTCAGTTGTGTTGTATAATCTGTGCTCATGAGGCCTGTTCTGCATGTACATAACTTGGGGTACTTTTCCCAAAAGTTCCAGGAACTCTGACTTTGAGGAACTTCTCTTCAAGAACCTGTGGCTGAATGTTGTCTGCATTTTCCCTGTGGCCTGGAGTCATGGAAAACATATGGAATAAGGCCAATGAAAAAAGAGTAACAACAAAAGTAAATGCACTACACTGTTAGTTCAGAAGGTAACAGTAAGGAAACAACAAAGGCCATTTAACAAAGATGACACCAAATAGCACAACAGATAAGCCTGCATCATCGATTTTGTCTCATTAAGGTTAGCCTGTTAGCATGCTGCACTACACCACTTGTCCAGAGGGTGGGGGTAAGAAGAAAACAAAGGCTATACAACAAAGATGACACATAACACTGTGGGTAAATGTGTCATCCAATGTGTGGCTCCACAGTTAGCTTGTTAGCATAAAGGTGGTTTAACTGTTGTTGTTTTGGACTATGAAATCTAACCAGTTTAGGTACAAGGTACATTTGCCAAAAATCAAATTTTCCTCTAAAGAGCCCATATTTTTCCGTAAAATCAGGTTCATATATTTATTTTTGATGGCTGCTATGGTATGTTAACAACCAATAATGTAAAAAAATGTGTTTTTTAAATTCATTTAGAGTAACTCTTAGAGTGTTGTTTTTTTTCCCTCAGTCAGAGATGCTTTGCCTTTAAGTCTCCATTCCCCATATGGGCCCAGTTCACTGATTGGTTGACAGGTCAATGTTGTGGTAATCAGTCAATTCAGCACTGGTCTGTCCCATGTTGCCAACAACTCATTTTGATGTCTACACTCTGAAATGGGCTTGTTACTGTGAGCCAAAGTGGCTAAAACTGACAATGAAACAATGGTGGGATTTCACACTGGGGGGTCTTCTGGGGGGTGGCCTTATGTAGGTATGATAACAGTCTTGTTGACGTAAAATGATCAACACAATGACAAACAAAACCTCAAACAATCAGTTAATCACAATGACAAATTAAAAAAACACAACAAATTAATAAAAACACTTTAATGCATCATACAACGCAACAGCAAACTTAAAATATACAAAAAGGAAACTAAACGAAGACAACGTAAAATTGGGAACAAAACAATAAAAGGAGAAAACACTGCTACATAACATTAAAAAATGAAAGATGGAAAAAACACAGCATATCACAAAACACAACAATGAATATAATAACCACAAAACATACACACAAAAACATTAAAAACTTAAAAAAGAACAAAACCAGATCATATGAGAGGAAAATTAATGAATGCAACATTTTTTAAACAATGAAAGAAGAAAAAATCAAAAGCAAGATAAAATAAGCACAACAACATTTAAAATTGTCATGACACATCACAAAACAGAGATGGAAAATAATGACAAAATTTACTATTCTGATAGACAAAACAATTTGACAAAACCAACAGTTAAAAAAGGACAAAAACAAATTAAAAAAAAATGCAAAATGCAAAATAAAAAAAATAAACCACATAAAAAAAATCAGCACCAACAGTAAAAGACAACAAATAAAAATGACTCAAAATACACACACAATACCATAACAATTTACATACTACAACAATAAATGTAATTACACAGTAATAAAAAACAACCAAAAAATGTTTAAGAAACAACAATCGATGAAAACATCTTCACAACTAAGAAGACAACACAAGAAGTACACTTAATGAAAAATTAAATGCACAACAGTAAAATAACAAAACAAACAAAAAAACAAAAAACAAAATTTGATCACATAAATTAATCCACAAATATTTTTTTTGTTATTGAAGGTCTCTAGTGTACCTGGTATTGTAGCGGGTATTTTTTTCTTTTTTTATTCTTTTATTTTTCAATACCACAAAGACGATAAAGCCCTAAGATATAACAATATGTTTTATTAAGCGGAAAGAACTTAAAGAAATGCTTAATATTCTGGCCTACAGTCAATATTTTGTTGAGGCAGTGTTGATTTTCTGCCTCTGCTCCTCCTGGGGTTCAATTTTTTGCACCAGCTCTGCACACAAGAATTTATTCCCACCTCAAGATGCAGATGTGCTCAAGCTTGCTCAAGTTGGATAAGGAGCATCTGTGACGATCTGTCTTTAAGTTATTCCAGAGATTCTCGAAGGGATTTGACTCCGAGTTCTGGCTGGGTGACTTTGAGACTTTTGGTATTCATTTTTGGAGGCATTGGGGTGTAGATCTGGTTATATGATTGGGGTGAATGTCCTGGGCGTGAACTGTTTCCTGAGAAAAAGTTTTTTTGATGAGGATTCTTTAACAAATGTGACACTTCTTGCATAGTGATTAGTGGCTTCATTGTGAAAGTTCTGACCTGTTGTGAACTTGATCAGTCATGTGGTGCTAAGTTTGGTTTGATTGCCTTCTCATAACCCATTAAAGAGAATGGATGCTGTCTGTCAGATGAAATAATCAAACATTAATCCATCTGTTTGGTCTTTAAGTAAGTGAGATGACGCTAGGAATGAGCAGCACTAAAAAAATGGCAGAGAAATATATTCCCTTGCTGCAATATGAACATTAAGTTGATAAAAAGTCCCATATACAGTACAAACAGTCTATATTTTATACAGCAGTGCAAAACACTTAGTCAGGCCTGTCCATATTTATCTGCAAAACATCTGTAGGAGGCCTCACTTTCTTTTTTTAACCCACCAAACTCTGGTATAATGATAAATACTTTGAAATTGAACTTCCTGTGATGTTCATATATATGAGGCTGTGATTGGGAGTCACATCTTTTGATAATGGTCGCTATAGTAATTCATTTTTCCAGATATTAAACAATGTGCTTTCTCCAATTAACACAATCTATCTGTCCAATCAGCTCCTCCCTCAGTGAAACACACTAAAGGCCCATTCACTCATCAGTGTATGTTAGTTGAGAAATCATCAAAATTTCAGCAAAACCACACTTCCAGGGTCAACTTTGCAGTGTTCAATGCAGGTCTGGGTATTTAAAGCAGAGAAAAAACTGTGCTGTTGGAGTATTTCGTTTCCGATGGCCCCCTGACTAACTGGCGATGGATTTTAAATATTTGTCAACATGGATGTAGCACAAAGGTAGTGCTCAGCTTAGGGGGAACTTTGGCCTAATGGAGTTTGAGTTAAAGAAAAAGTGTTTGTCTCTTGATATCTGCCAATGGTGGCTGCGTGTTTTTGGGGAGTAGGAGGTTTGTAGCTCACCTAAGCCGTCATCTCTAGCATCAGACAACAGTTACATTTTTAACATTTTCAAAAAAGTTTTTAAAGATTTTTAGATGTTCTCATGCAGCTTACTTTATCTTTGCCTTTACTTTTTCAGTGAGGGCAAGTTAATAACAAATGTAAGTCGATTAAAAGTGAATAAAAGTCAGTCAAAAGTAGGAGTATTGTTAACCGACCCACTTTCAAGCCCCGCCGTTTACGTGAAGTGAGCTTCAATCAAGCCCTGCCCTCCTTAGTAACTCCTACTAGGTTAGACAAAATCCTCTCTCCCATTTGAAACAACTGAAAATGACTTGCTTTTGATTAACTTTTATTATTGTTTAATTACTTTGATTCTTTTTTCCTTGATTTGGCCAAAGTGAAAGAATAAAGACAAAACTATAGTACTGTGCCTTTTATATTGTAAATGGTGAATGACCTGTTGTCATTTGACATCGGCTGTTCACATCAACAAAAAATTTGTTTTCAGAGAGCACCAATTTCAATGTTAAGGTCGTTAATAAAGATAACAATTTCTTCATGGTGCATTAGAACAGATTCTGCTAATGTGATCATTATCCGACTGGAGTTCTCCAGGGACAGCTGGGTTAAAGGGTTCTCTGATTCTGATTGGTAGGTCTGTTCACCAATCAGAAAATCAACCAAGAGTTAATTGTTTAAAATAGCAAGAAGCCTTGGTAGTGGAATATATTTTACCTGGCAATTATAGCCAGGTAGATTGGAGCTTGACCAAGGATCACATCCTGGAGAGCACAGGCATGACAGGGGGTCAGTTTACAACTATTTCTGATGAAGTTCCTCAGGCGGTGTTTACTTTTATTTTGCTGCAGTTTACAGATAGACTGCTCCTAATGTGAATCAGAGTATCCACACCACAGTTATTTCCATAAAGAGTGAAGAAGCATGGAGAGATTGAGCCGCTTTAGGCCAAATAAAATGAACCTGCCATGTCACCCAATTAGCCGGTGAGGCCATTCCAGCCCAGTGCCATCACAGTGTGAATATAATATGGGCAAAACACCAGGACAGTAAGGAGGCCAGCCAATGACTGCGCAGCTTTAAGGGCAGCAGTGCCGGCTTTGTACATGTTTAACAGGGAGAAGCCCCTTGAGGGCTGCGTGTACGTGTGTGTGTGTGTGTATGAGGATGTGTATTTGAATCGGATGGTGGGATGGGAACCACTGTTTACCAGGCACTCTGCCTCAGAAAACGCCTCATCTTCACCTCAGAACAACAGGAGACATGACAGCCATACGGCCCCTCTGCAGCTGGCTAATTGTGTGCAACATGTCTGTGGAGAGGCTGCTCCTGCGGCCCTCTACCCACCCTCTTCTTCATGACTGTGTTGACGTTAAGAGGAGGAGACGTGGTCTTGCATGTGTTGGGGGTCAATGGTCAGAAATAGCAATAACCATTTAGCTGTGGTTTGGTGCAGCCATAAGGCGTTGTTCCTCAGCTGCAGTGCAGCATTACACCTATAGAAAATAATGTGATTGTTTGACATTTTACAGTAAAAGGAGACAGGCTATACCTACAGATGGGCAATATTTGCCTTAAAGCACTTTGTCAACTCTATGAATGTTCTTTGTGCTCAAACTTGTATGTAGGTTGCTGCATGATGCCTTTAAAGATTCCAACTGAAGAATTGTACCATCAGTGAGAGATGAAGAGAATAAATCAAACCATTTGTGGTCTCAAAAAAAATGACATACATGCTACATTACAGTGCCATATTTTTATTGGTTATCTTGGAATATGTCACATATATATCTTTATCTATGAAAAGACAAAGTAAATGTGAAGAATTAATAGATAGATAGATGCATAGATAGATAGATGGATAGATAGATAGATGAAATACAATAAAGTGTATATTATATATTTATTGATTATTTTAGTATACATCACTGCTTTTTCTTAAAAAAAGTGAATGAATGAATAAATAAATCAATAACTAGATGGATAAATAAATAAATAACATGCTAGTTCTGCTGGTGTGCTTTTTTAGGTAAAAACATTTACATGAACATTAATAAGCAACAGCCCATGAAGAGTGTTTAGGGAGGCCAGTAGCATATCTGGAAAGTGATTGGACACTTGTTCTGACAGTAAAATTCATTATAGGCCAATCAGACCGTGATGGGTCATTGCCCCTATATGTATATTATTTTTAGAGATAGATAGACAGTTTACCATTTACTATTTATTTCATGGGTACAGCCATTTCTGTGGACAGGCCTCCAACAAGGCAACTAAATGGTGCTTAGAGTCTAAGGAACTGCATTTTTATAACTTTTTTGCATGCCTCCATCAGCTTCATTTTCCAACTCTAAGACTGTCACTTTGGTCTGATCATTTTACTTGCCAAAGGATAATAATTGCTTAAAAAGTGCCCATCTCCTCCTTTTCTTTAACTTTGACATTAGCAGTAATTTGGCTGAAATTGTCCCTGTCATCATATTAATAGTAAAGAGCATTTATGACAATTCAATCAGACATACTGTTCCTTGATTATGTGGCAGAAAAACTCATTGAATCATCATTAGTTGTGAATAGATGTTTCAGCTCCATATTGGAGGCGGAAAAAGTGAGATATGCGGCTTGTTTATTGTAGGTGTAGCACTTAAAGTTGGCCCTCTTCCCAACCCAAAGCAAGCATGCAGGGAGCTAGAGGGTGAGTGAACAGAGGGAGCTTCGTCCGAGAGAACATAACAGTCAATGAGAAAAATAACAAAACAATATTTGGAGTATCTGGCAAGGCTTATGTATCACACCTTTATGCCTACACCTTTCAGATACATTTGTGAGAAATGTTTCCACTAACAATAACAGAAATACTCTTCAATCTGTGATTTAGTTCAGTGTTTGATATGCGACACTGAGGCTTTATACAGTTTGATAAAATGTCTAAAATGCTCAAAAGGGTGAACAACATAAAAATAAATTCTTGTATGAGTAAAAGCTTGGCACTTTAGCATGATTTTATGACATTTTGATATTTCTCCAAAGAGATGAAGGGTAAGACATTTATTTTGCCCACTTGATTTTGTACTAAACTGTTTAATAAGTTAATCGGTTTCACTGATCCATGCTTGAGTGAAATGTTGAATGAACTGATATAAAAAAAGAATATAAGTTGCCATTCAGTGCTCAAAGATTGTTTACAGGAAGAGATACAAACAGTTGTATTATGAACCACAAGATTATTTGAAATGTTAAATCCAAATTGAGAATCATCATCCCATATACACTCAGAACAGGACCCCCTTTTGCCTCTCTGCCTTAATTCTTCATGACATAGATTCAACATGATTCTGAGTGTTGACGTAATTACCTTCAGATTTGTCTGCTGCACATGATGCAAATCTCTTATTCCACCACATCCCAAAAGTGCTTTATTGGATTGAGATCTGGTAGTAGTGGAGGCCACTCGAGTAAAGTGAAATGGCATGTCCAAGAACCAAGTTTAAGATGATTTGAGCACAGTGACATGGCGCGTTGTCCTACTTTGGGTAGCCATCAGAAGATGGCTATGGCCATTAAAGAGATAGACATGGTCAGCAATAATACTCAGGTAGGATGTGGCATTTAAAGGAAATTTATTTGGCACTAAGAAGAATAACATTACACCATCACCACCGGCCTGATCTGTAAAGAAAAGGCAGATAGATCCATGCTTTCACATTGCTCTGACCCTACCATCTGATGGTAACAGCAAAATATGGGACCCTGAACAGGCAACTTTTTTCTTCTACTCTCTTTTATTGTCCAATTTTGGTGAGTTCCTGTGAACTGTAGTCTTAGTTTCCAGTTCTAAGGAGACAGAAATAATTTCTGCTCAACATGCCATTCCTTGGTTGAAACCAGTATGTGAGTTTGTGCCGCCTCTCCATCACCTTGAACCACTTGGTTATGGTCATATGAGCTCTGAAAACAACAAAGCATTTTCACCCAGAAAACTGCTGTTCACAGGATATTTTTTCAGTTTTTCAGATTATTTTCTTTAAACCCTAGAGATGGTTATGCATGAAAATCCCAGTAGATCAGAGGTTCTGAAATACTCAGACAATCTCATTTGGCACCAACAACCATGCCCTTTAAAGTCACTTAGATCACCTTTAGTCTCCATTCTGTTTTGCATAAAGGAGCAAATGTAAGCAAGATAAAATAAAATCGGTAAAATAAAAAAAAAACATAATTATTTCTATAAAGGCCCCATACATCATAGACTTTTTTGCCCCCTTTTCTAGGCTGTTCTGAAACCCATAGGTATGAAATTGTTTATTCTTTTTCAGACCATTCTCTGTAAACCCTTGAGATGGTGGATAATCCCAGTAGATCAGCAGCTTCTAAAATGATCAGACAAGCTGGTTTGGCACCAACAACCATGGCCAATTTAAAGTCACTTAAACCCCTTTTCTACACCATTTTGAGGCTCTTTTTGAGCTTCAGTGAGTCCTCTTGACCATGTTTACATGCCTAAATGGACTGAGTTGCTGCCATCTTTGGCTGACTAGATATTTGCTTCGAAGAGAAATTCTTTCCAGCTATCTTAAAATTCTTCAATGACCCCATACATCATAATCTTTCTGCTATTTTCCCTGGGCCGTTCTGAGACCCACTTTGGTTCCTGACCCATCAGACATCAGAAGTCCTGATGTGTGTGGAGTGCACTGAAGATGGCCATGCATGTTTTGTCACATCGACCAGAGCAAAGTCAATCAGGGAGCAAACTGGCTGAATCATGAAGCAAAGTAGCCATGGCAACAAGTGTATAGGTGAATCAGAAAGTTAGATGGACATCAAAATGGAGGTCGAACTCATTGATGTTTAATAAATTGAAAAGAAGAGGAGATAGAAGGAAATCACAACTGCCAAGGATGTTATAGGAAGCTCATATTTATCCTCCTGACGTTGTCCACCATATTTGTGTACATTGAAGTTGTGTATGAAGTGCCTCCTTGGTAAATGAATCAGTTGGTTTGTGGTGTCCTACGTTTCTCTCTTTGAGGCACACCACACACTACAGGAACACAGCTAACGAATCTTACATTATCTGTCTTCATGCGTGGGCTCTCTCACTGTTTGAGTTTTTAAATATCTTTATGTGTGTACCAGGCCTTCTGTATAGATGTGTTCACTCTGTGGCAGGCGACTTGGCTTCAGCTTTGACATGAGGCTTCTTTCATGCCTGTCATTCCCTTTTTCTCCTACATTTCCACATTGTCCGCTGTCATATCTAAACAAAGGAAAAAGCCTTAAAAACCATTTTAAAAATCCCTCCATCATCTATACTGCTCATCCCTCTCAGGATTGGGGGGCTGGAGCCTATCCCAGCTATCATTGGGCGGGAGGCGGGGTACACCCTGAACCAGATCAAATAAGAAGAAATGTCACTTTGAAATTGAAATGTAATGTAGATGAAAATGAAAACACGCTTCATGTAGATTTCTCTTTTTTAAAAAGTAATATATCACATTAGAAAAAATACAGCTGGAGCTCACTTTGCTTGATTTATTGACCTGGTGCTTATTTCAAAATTTAGCAACACTGCTAGATGCAGCAATGGCAAGTCTGGAGTGGTCTGTGGAGTTAGAACTGGTGTTTCCAGGATGGAAATACAAGAAGTAAAAGGCAAGAAAACACATGTGAAGTGAACATTAAGTCCAAGAGCAAAGTGTTGGTCCATTGTGAGTAACTCTTAAAAGCTAGTGACCAAATGCAAAGGTAACACCATTGATAATGGCAGCACTAGGGATGAGAAGATTAACTGATATGTATTGGTACGCGGTTATGCGCGAGCACGATGCAAGTGCACCGGTAGAGCAGCTGAGAATTGATGCAATTTTCGGAGCATATCGAGATGCATCGGTTATTAAATATTTTTATTGATACAATCCGATCCGTTTTATATATAATTTGTATTTCTACATTTATTAATGTGTGTTACCAACCCATTTTGGGTGCAATATTTATTCGACCCACATAACGTAAGCAATGGACTTGGGGATGTGTACACTACAAACTGAAGTATCAGCTCCGTGGATGCACTGTGATACATGCGCCCAGATGAATACTAGTAGTCAGGGGAGTGTGAGGAGTAAGGTAAACAAATATGCCGGACGCTGAGCAAATTTATCCTCCGCTGAGTTTTAAATCTAAAGTTCGGCAACACTACGGATTTTACGGATGCGATTTGCACAATGTGCTGCGCTGCTGTAAAATACATGGGCAGTACAACTAATCTGATACCTCACTTGAGGCAGTGCCACAGTGTTGTCGTGGAGGTGTCTGCTCCTCTGCCTCCCCTTCTTCCAGCTCAGATTCAGCAGCTGTGAGCTCCAAAGTGGTGAGCAAAGTATAACAGGAGTATTGCAAGTGCTAATAGACATCTTTGTATTCATAATTCATGAAAGAAATCACTTTCAGCTGCAGCTTCCAGTTTGTGAAAAGTCCTGGTTTTACTTCGTAAATAAATAATAAAACTCATTGAATTGCACAGCATCCTCTTTTACATCACCACATGAATTTTGTCTAATTAGATCCTGCTTAACTGCTCTGTATCGTGATTTGGGTATGAATTGTATCGTATTGCACCATAAAATGCCACACGTATCTTTAATACATCGTATCGAGATGCGTATCATATCAGCATTATACTTTAGATGCCCAACCCTAGGCAGCACTGCTGCAGCAGGCCAGGTAACAACAAGGAAGGACACAGAGACGAAGCCATGTCGTTCAAGCAGCAAAGCTTTTTTAAAAAAGTAACGCATCAGTTACTTTCCCTGGTAATTAATTACATTTCTGAAGGAGTAATTTCGTTAGTAATTCAATTACTTTTTTGGGAAAGTAACTAGTAACTATGACTAATTACTTTTTTTAAGTAATTTGCTCAACACTGATACTCACACTTATCTACAGGCAATTTGGATTCATGAATAAACGTAGCAAACATGTTTATGGAAATCAGAGTGTCCAAAACAAACTCATGCACTCATGGAGACCATGCAAACTCCACACAGAAAGACCCTGGTTGACACAAGGAGTCAAACCAGCAACCTTCTTACTGCCTTACTACTGTAAGGCATACTCGCTAACCCGCTGCACCACCATGCTGCCCTCATCCTAAAATGAAATTTAACAACAGAGATGCCTTAAAACATGTGCAGAATGGAAAAACTTTATATGCTCTAGATTTTAAGTGAAAAGAAATGTGATGGTAGAATATTTTACACGGGAGAGAGGTGAAATTATGCAGGAGAAATGGAGAGAAAAGTGTGGTCGGCTGAAGCTGCTGGTGGGAATTAACCAGCGTCAGGTTTAACCTTCACACTAACAAAGAAACAGACAGATCAAAGCCAATGACCTACTTTCCCTTGCCTAATTCAATCTAGCCCAAATTTACCTGGAGGGCAAAGAAAAGGGAGTCCCGGAAAGAGGAGGAATCCCTGGAGAGGAAGAAGATGCTATAAACATCAATAGAAAGCAAGGCAGAAGAAACAATCACAGCACAGGTAGCCCCCCCCCAACAGCCCTTTATTGTGCTGTTCATCAAACATTAACAGTGAGGACGAATCCCATAGAGGAAAATGTCTTGCTCTGAGAAGACTGATGATGAAAAGCACCCAAATGCGTCTGACAAGGAGTAAATATTGAATTGAAAGATAAACAAGGTGAATGCTCTTCATTATTCATGCCAATAGGGAGACAAGGATAGCATGAAAAGCAACAACCTTTATCTGTCTGGCCCACTCATAAAGCAAACATCCACTCAGACTAATAGAGGGGAGGTCAAGACATGTACAACCATCACTATTTTTTATTTTTATTGTGTTGTGTTGCGTTTGTGTTATTTGGATGCTTAGCAGTGTCTGGAACTGTCTGAAAGTACTCCTGTGTTTTGACATTATCTCACATTATCAGTTTTTCAATTCCCACTGAAATGGCGGGCCCTCTTTATGACTGGGCACACTCCATTTCTATTCATGCGGCGCAGCACCTCATTGGGAGCTGCTCTGCATTCAGAGGGTCTATTATCCCCATAGATCCATGCTTGGGATGCAAGGCTGGTCTACTTTGATTTCAGTACTCGGCTCCTTTCAACACCTTTGTACTTCAGCACACTAGACACATGCGTACGTGTTTCCATTTGGGCTGCCTGTATTTGTTTTTCAGCGAAGCGTGGGGGAGAATTGAATGCACAAACATGCAGGGATCTCAGTGCATACATTTAAAAGATAGACTTTTTATGTGTGAGCACTAATATTAACTCTGTTCAGTGATATTTGACCTAGAAACAACTCAATCTGAAGCAGCTATAATCAATATTCTTTTTAAAGCAAGCAGCCTGATCAAAAAGCTGCTTGGGTAATGTGCCAAAAGAGGATCTGTGTCTTCAATTCATGTTGAATTTAGTGTTTTAACTCACGGAGTGTGTTTACATGATCACATCAATCCGGTAATGGTCAATGGTCAATCCCATGGCAGCAACTAAATGCATTTGGGCACATAGATACAGGGACGTTGCCAGAAATTTTGGGGCCCCATGAAAATATTTCTCACTGGACCCCAATCCTAGTCAGCTTTACTCAGTTTCTGAAGCCAAAAAACAATGTGGTCTATTAAAATTGGTTGTAAATGGGACTTCCTGGCATTTAGAATATTTTAAGCATTTAGCATATTGTTATTTATCATTAACTTTCAACTATCACTAGTACTCATGAATCTCTAATCTTTGTACCCTTTCAATGATTTTAAAATTTTGCAAATCATACTTTTTTTTTTTTTACTCCACAACCTGTTATTTTAAAGGTCCAAATATCTTTATATGCCACTCAGGCATTTGAACATGAAGTAAAATGCAGAAGAGCAACTAGTACCTTCTAATTAGTGCTCTAAATGGCCTCTTTTTTAGATGAATGTTTATTTGTTGAAGTTAAGCAGTGCAAAGGATGCCTGAATGTTGTTCTTTTGCGATGTAAAACCTGGTAGTTTTTGTAAGAAAAGAAAGAATAAAGAATAAAGAAATCTTTAAACACCTACAGCAAAATGTTGCTGAGATTGTAATATTTCTATGACTCCGACCCCCCCTCAAGACAACCTGCTGTAGTTCAAAAGTAGCATCACAATAGCCATCCCATCCTGCGCCAATGAGCGATTCCCCCCTAAAGTGTTGTTTGTGCTTAAACATAGTTTACTTCCCCGGCCCTGGGATACTTGGAGAAGGTGGGCTGCACTACAGTAATAGTACGCTTGCACATACACGAGCACAAACCCATGCAAGACCTCTCTGCAGTTTCAGCCTATCAGTGACTTCTGATCATTTGTTACAGATGAGGTTTGTGTTTTTATTACTGTGTGACTGGACTAAGATGTATGAAGTGAAAATAAATCCATGGCAAAAAACACATTTCCTGGACTCACACAGAGATCCCCTGATGAAAGTGACTCAGTCCTAAACTTTAGCTACTCAGTGACTTTTGTTTTTGCTTTCTTTGACGGTCTGTTCTCTGTTTGTGACAATGGTGGGTGTGATTGAGTTTGTGATGAAAACAGGTAACTTTCCATATACAAGCAATCTGAAGTGTGTTTTGCTCCAACTCATTCGAGTGTTCTTCAATAAATTACATCCCTTTTCTTTGATTTTTACGCACACATTTTTCCACGCTGCCTCCTCTTACCAGAGTCTGATTGTCTGTTAATATTCTTTAGCTTCATGTCTTTGAGTCACAAAAATATCACAACTCTGATTTTGAGGTGTGAGTCACTCAATATTCAGTTATCACATCAGCTGATCTGCTTGTGGATGAGGATTATTGTTGATGCATAAAAACACTGATCCAAAATGAGAGAGGGAGAGAGAGAGAGAGAGAAAGATGAACACACCTCTTTAACAAAAGAAATCAATTATTTAAGTGAATTAGCAGGAAGAAATCAGCAGATGCCCTTCTCGGTTATTTTTCTTCATATAGCTGTTCAGGTGAGACACTACCTTTACCACTGCTACAAGTAATAATCCTACATTGTTCGAGTTTTGGAGGGCTGTATTTAATTAAAATGACCAAAAATATGAGACAGTAAAGTTTCACTTGTGTCTCTGTCGTGCTGGCTGTGAGTGTCTTGCCATCTGCATGCATGATGTAAGCATGCTTAAGTGGAATTCAGAAAGGGCCAAGGGCTCTTGCAACGGGGGGTGGGGCAATTGGACTTAAGCATGGTGTGGCTCAATGGACCCAGTGTGAGGGACTTTAAACAGGGCATTGTTTTTGTGCCAAACAACCTGGTCTCAGTATTTCAGAAAGGTTGATTTACAAGGATTTTCACGCACAACCATCTTGAGGATTTATACAGAATAGTCAGAAAAGTGTAAAATACCCAATGAGTGGCACCTCTCTGTGTGAAACAGCCTTATTGATGCCAGATGTGTTTTGACATGACAAAAAGCAGCTGTAACTCAAAATCAGAAAAGCAAACCGGCTACAGCAGCAGAGGGATGCACTGGATGCCATTGTGTGCAGCAGCTCATCTGTTGAATACTTCCTCACAGCCCCACTTTGGCCATATTTGTAGGCAAGTCCTATAGAATCTTGACATTTCTTCAATTCCTCTCTTCCAGGAGATTATGGATATAATTGGTTTAAGCTCAATCCCAACTTGTTTTTTTTAAATGTTTTAATGTAAATACTGTAAAACCCCAATGAAAGTTCTACCGGTACTGTACATAAGATGTAATCCCTTTGCAGCCATGTTGCTGTTTTAGTACCATGACTGGCTGAGCCTCCTGTTAACAGGTATAGTTGTCATGCTGTTCATCATGCTGACAGTCATGCTGCCCACCTCTACTGGAGTCTCTCTGTAATCAAACCAGTGCTTTGTAGTGTTTTTTATTCCCATCAGTTAACAATACTACTCCTTTAATGCAGGATTATGACCTCATGAAGGAAAAAGTCTGTTTAAAAGTGACCTGCCAGTGTTATCTGTGTTGTTATGTATCCCATCACACTTTGGAAAGTCTAGTGGCAGCTCGCAATACATAATAAATGGGGGCTGAATTTTCAATAGTGTCAGGTCGCATGAACAATGGGGATACAGTGGCCTCTGCTCTCACGGTCATGATGGCACATGTCTTAGCATGTTATGCTACTGTTAAAGTCACACCAGAGTCTAAAAAGCAGCCAACCTTTGAGGTGAAAGATAGGAATTAAAAGTAAGTCTTATTCATCATTAGAAAAGTGACTTTGTTTTCTTTCCACCTTTGTTAAATAGTTTTTGAACTTTGGTGTTATTTTGACCTACAGCCACAGCCTAAAAGGAATAAAAGAGTAGAGTCAGATCTGGTTTATTTTTCTTTTTTTAACTTCATCAAACTGCTCTGATAATACCCATGGAGCTCAAAGTGGGGCTGTTGTCTTGTGGATATGGTTGAAGGCTGTGAGAAGGTGCAGGGGCAGCTTTGGTGTCATATATTTGGATGCAGTGTTTGATTTATTAGCTTTCATGTGATTTACTTGAGTTAAGGGCAGAGCAGTATGTGACAGAAAGGTCACTAATATAAGGTAGTGCACAAGACACTGGAGACAGTAATGGACTGAACTGATATTTGGGTTTTTGACAGAGCGCAGCATCAGGGTTTATGTTTTACCTTCTAATGCTGTACAGCCAAACGAGCTGATTGGCAGGAGAGACAGCTGGTTAGAACAGGGATAAGACCACAAATGAAGCAAGATGGGCAGACAGTTATTGAAATGAAAAATCTTGTGTTGGTGCATTTACAGTGCTTAACAACTTATTAGGCTAGCGTCCAAAGTATGGTTGGTGCCACAGCTGCCTAAATAAACAGCAGTGGTAATTACCAGTTTCAATTTTTCTGTAATGGTTAATATACCAGAAGCTCTTTTTTTAAAGATTTCTGGAGCATTTTTTGTGCCTTTATTGGCAGGAGAGAGAGAGAGTGGATAGGCTTGCGAAGGGGGTCAGAGAGAGTAGGGGAGGACACCCTGCAAACTGGCCACAGGCTGGATTCAAACCCAGGCCTACATAAGCATGGATATGGGACAAGCTTGGTTGCTTACCACTCCACCAAACCAGCAACCCCCACCAGAATCTCTTTAACTGAAATAACATTTATAATGCTAAAATATAATTATGAATGTTATCCATGACTTTTCAAATTTACACTTTTAGAAAAACATTATTATTTCCTGATCAAGATGTCAAATTATAGTTATTCACTTGCACTCCTGAACTAGAGAAAAATGTTTTGGTGGCTGAATTTCAGGCTTGATTAATGAGTGAGCAAGCTAAAATGTGGATATAAAAGGTGAATGTAGTTTGAAATTCCTCATTCCTGTTCAAACTGTATGTCTAATAAAAACATTTTCAGTTTTAAATTAGTTTTTTAAAGATTTCTAAAATATTTATGTTTTCTTGTTTCAATGACCTATAGTCTAATAAATTTGATAAGCACTGCATATGATAATATCAGGCTGGAAACGGTCCTAGTGGGAAATAAACTAGATGCACTTTTGTGAGTTTCACAGAGAAGCTGTGTTTAGAGCTTATGTTGGTGCTCCAGTGGATGAATTCAAGCACAGCATTATGGGAGAAAAAAACAGCTTGGTGTTGAGAGCATGTTGCAAGTGTGACACAAAACTCATTCCTTTCTCATCATGCTGGCGCCCTCATTTACATGGACATCAATTCAGCTCTGCTACCACCTCAGCCTTCAGCTTAATGGTGTCCTATTCAGTCTCTGTACCTTTTATACAAAATGGTGATGTGAAACAAAGAGGCCACCTTGAACAAGCCGTGTATAAGAGGTTTATTATCAACACAGTCTACCAACACCATTACACTGCCATAGAAAAGCAGTAAGATCATTAAAGTTTCAAGATTTTTTATTTTAAAGAAGGCTTCAACTTTCTGGTCAGAGATGTGATGTAGGCTTTTACCACCATGATCACAACAGGCAGTGATTGGACCTGAAGCACATCAATGGAAAGCCAAAACAACCTGTTATCTTATTTGTATGTTAAATAATTAATGAAAGTTTGTTTAATATCACTGTAAGTAATCAGAGAACTGATCGATGTGCATGCAGAGTGTGTGTCTTCTGTATGCTGGCGCACACTGACATGCTATACAAAGCAGACACTCTGTCATTGACACAAATCATGAGTGATTGTTTTCCCATCATCAACAACCCTTCATTCTTGGGTTTGTCAGTATTTGGGCCAGAAATACAGCCTGAATTTTTAAACAACAAAAAATCAGTCTAAGCTGAATACTTGCCTTGAAGATAAACCTTCAGTTGACTCTTCTGATTTGTCTTTAAAGCTTAAAAAAGGTTGTTTTGGTTTATCCAAGTATAAATGTTCATTACAGCAGGGAGGCTCTGCATGATGAGTGCTACAGACTGCAGATTCACACACATTAGCACCGCTATTCTGAAACATCCTAAACAAGTGTTTCTACAAAGTCACACTGGTATTTCATTTAATTTGATGACATAAGTCCAAAATCTGTATACCTGCATCAACAGGTAACTTGGATTTCTAGTGTCCCCTAGTTCCCATTGAGGTTTCTACCATTTGCTGTTTCACCTGCTTAGTTTCCATCAGCAGATGTTTTTACTGTGTGTACTCTAGTGCATATAAGTCTGGTCATGTATCCAAAACAAACGGTGGTCATAATCCCTTGAAAGATTGCTTATTTATCTTGCTGGGCAGTGTTTCTTTTCCTTGTTTGAACCTTCCTGTAAACAGCTGATCCACACGCTGTCTGACTGCCGTGCAGCAGATTTTCAGTCCAGTCTACACTCATTTTTTTTCTGTGTGATTATTGAGGTGACCATGCTCATCTGACAGATTCAGTGGCATATTTGCCCAGTATTAATGATACTTTTTGTTACTTTAGTGGCTGAAAAATGCACCCCCATGGTAATTATCAGCTACAATGCATGACAGTCTGTTGACAAAAGTGGTACTTCCACTGTCCACAGAACTTTATGACATCATGCTTGTCTAATGTCTGCAATTTGTCTGTCCAATGACAACAACATCCCCATGTGACCCTCAAAAGATAAGCTAAACTGACTATGGATGTATGTTTGTAGTTGGGTTGAGTGATAGTTTTTTCTTTGGCTAAATGAATTTGCTGTAAGCACAATAAATAATCTATCTATGTTAAAAACATAATTGAGCACATAAGCCTAGCCTCATACCACAGCACATCTTCAATTAACTACAACAAACCACACTGACCTCAACAAGGTTATTGCTGCTGTTAAAAAAAATGAGCAGTTTCTAATTTGTTATCTAATTTATGATGGACTAATGGAATTTCACCCACTAAACACATTATCTCATGAACATATTTTGACCTCAGTTCAGACAGGAAAGGCAGAAAGATCAACTCAGAACAACCCCCACAACTCATGAAACCTCGGCTGAACTTTGCAGATACAACTCTGTTTTCATTATATCACTGTATTGATGATTTATGAAGCAACATAAAAATGGTTTGTGGGAAAGCAACAAGAAACATGAAACAAGAGGCTTATTAGTTCAAATATCTCAATATCAAACTCATACAGAAAAACAATAGATGCATTATTCAAGATCTAAAGACATTTATATGCCCAGTTTGCAGTACATCACACTGATTATATTTGTAGGTTGTATTGTACTTGTGAAATATGATGATTCTTGGTGTGTTAGTGTGTTCTTGCCTCTTTACCATTGTGTGAATGTGTGGGAGTGCATGGATTGGATGGGTATTGTCTGCCAATCTCTCTTTCTGATCTAAGGCCAGATACCAGATCACCCTCCTGACACACAACACAATGCACACACACACCTATCCTACTTCTTGGCAGGCATTTACACTAAAGCAATCTTCCTCATCATTAGGCTGGACACCTTCTGTGTGAGTTCCAGGGGCAGCGTGACCCCGGCCCGTGCCAGCATCACCTTCCTCCTCTAATAATCCCACTGCAGCTACAAAGACCAGGGGCCATTGTTTTACCGACTGCCATAGTCTGCTACAATGTGCCCAGTAAGCATTTTACTGACTGTGAATAACAGGCAGAGGCCAAGACCTGGATGAGGACACATTTTAAAATAGGATTAAAGGGACAGAAAATCTGATTTGGAAACTACGGTATTAATAGGGTCTATATTCCTGTGTGAGAAATACAAAAATGAGGACATGAGGAGAAACATCAAGGCTTTTTACTCTGTGCAGAACACTGAAGGTTTTGTTATCTCAACTGCAGGGGCAATGTATTTAAAAACCTATACTACTATACTATTTTTCAAATCTGACATGTTTATTGAAATGTATATTTAAATCAAGTATTAATCAATACATCTGACTCCCAAGGAACATGCTTTTTAATTTGTTGACATTTCCTGCAAATCGTTATGTGGCTAAAGCCTCTTTCACGTAGATTTTTGATATCTTTACCAATTTTGGAACAGTGAGAGGGCTGTCTAGTGAAGACAGTTAATGGTAGATTGATTTTGAGAGACATGCACACCAAACACCAAACAATTCAAATAGTTAATTCATCAACAGCCAGGGCCTCTACTCTCAGAATCTTGCGTGATCAAATGCAACTTTAATGTAAACAAACATGGCAGACAATGTCAGTTAGAATCTTATAACATCTTTGGGGGTTGTGATCTCTATCCAGAACCTCTCCTTTTCAGTATGTCATAGATAATTTAAATATATCCTGTACATCTAGTTGTCTTGCCACAAATCAACAAGTGCATTCTCCATTTCTGATTTTGGTCTAACTTGATGCTCTGCCTTTATTCTCATTGCTGTGGCTACATTTGCTTTCTCCTTCAGCCAGCTTGCTCCTTGGTTGATTTTATTCTGTCCCATGTGAAAAAACACAAAGGACGTGATCGGCTGGCCTCGGTGCAGTCCACTCACAAAAGATTGTATTGAACACGATTTCAAGTTGGGGTAGCTCCAATCCTATTCCATGACTCTTAACACCTCTAACCACATGGTAAAAAGGCAAGATCAACCACAGGGCCTCCATTGAATCTGACCTTTGCTGACTTTGGAAGCAGGGATCCTGGCCAAAACTCTGGCTGAAAATTGTGTAGTGTGTGGTCCAATCAGTGCAACATCCTAAAGCCTCAAGTCTGTCACAATGTAACATTTGGCCGGAGATACTTGCCGTTTGACATTGTGTTTGTGGACGCCTCTGGCTGCTTCAAGGAGTCGGGTTGATGGATGTTTTATTGATACCAAAGAATATTCAGTCAATAAACATGTCTATACCTGATATCGAGTTATTTTAATTAATGAAGGATGTGTAAGACACGACTGGTGGATTATCATAGCAGTTTATTTACGGCCGGTTCAGTGGAAAGACTGGCAAAGAAACACAAGTCTTTACCTCAGTTATATAGGCATGCATGTAAGGACAAACATGGCAACAGTAATCTGAGACAGCAAAGTATGTGTGTGTGTGTTTTGGTCAACGCTTCAAATATGGTCAGAGAAACCCTCAACAGCTTGTTCAGTGGTCATCTATTTTTGGTTGAGTGTCAGACACTGTCTGTCTGTCTGTGTGTTGACACACTTGGAAGCAGACACAGATTGTTTATGTAGGCTGAATACATGGATACATGGGAAATTCGGAAGAATAGGTCCAAGACCAAAATGATACGTGAGAAACCAAATAGAATATATTGATGACTCTTTAGGGTACAGGAAAGAGCTCAAGCTGTAAACAACTTCCTGATGTATCAAATGAATTATCAAGCTGAAGATAATGCAGATGTTCCAAAAACTGCAGCATCCATTTGAGGCTTACTTCAGAAGTCACTCATAAACTACATGTTAAAAATAAATCTGGGCAGACATATTTACAGCCCTGTGCTCTTACGTTCAACTCCCCACCATCCAAGCATCCACCTGTAAGCTCTGACAGGGAGTTTAAGGTATGTCATTGCTTCACAAAACCTGCAAACAAGATAGACGCTTCATTCAATATAGCAGTACAACTCCTTGTTAACACAATTAGCTAATCATCCAGTTTCCTGGGACATTGGCAACTCTTTGCTTTTGAATGTAATATCTAAAGAATTAGTCAAGGGATTGCCATTGAACTTCTTAAAAAATGTCAATGTTATTTAAATCTACTGATCAGACTGGAAAGATTATGGGTCAAAGGTCATGGTCTTTGGCCTTATTATCATTCTTTTCTTGTAAACAGAGTTTTGTGAAAATAAGATTTTTAGCAGCATTATTTGGTGTCAGCCCTGGCACCATTTCCAAACTAAGGACCAAGTTCTGCTAGACTGTTGAAGTCAAAGACATACTACGAAGTGGGTGCCCCAGGAAGACAACACCCAAGAAGACCAGTTCCTCACCCTTGCTTCACATGGTTTGAATGTATGATCCTTTTGAGGATGAACCTTTACAACACGCAGAGCAATGTCCATTTCTGGATCCTTCTGTACGTCACTACGCTCACATCTTTGTCTAGATCTCTCAGATATATGCTCCCTGGGAATCTGTCCCATTTTCCCAACATTCCTTCCCTAGTTAGCCATCAAATCCCTGGACAACCACCACTTTAAAAGGACCCCCATATATATATATTTTCTCTCTTTTCCATTTCATCTTTATCTAGACTAGATTTCTTTCTCTCTGTTTCCTTCCAACAGTGATATATGTGACCCTTTGCCCGACTGACTGATCCTCAAGATAAAAAAAATTGCCAGTGTAACTTTTTCATCATATTCCGGCTCGTCCCTTGACGTTTCATTTGTCGCCAAGCAGAGTTTTGGGTCATTGCTAGTATGCAGTGCAGGGCTTCTCTCAGTGCAACAGTGGGATAACTATACAGCAGAGAGCCCCCGCTGTGTTTTGTTTTGTCCGCTTTTTTTCTCCCCCAGGCTGTATGCATTCATCTCATGCTCTGCCATAGTCACCACGCTGTCGCCCCGTTATAGTCGAGTGAAAACGTACTCCTGCTCCCTCTCAGGCCAACTAATTATGGACTTTGATTATTCCCATTTTGTTTTACTGAGTGCAGTGCCGACGCCAACAGGCGGGACGGCAGAAAGGCCAGCACCATTGATTGTCTCAGTTTCGGGCCCTAATTGAGCCAAATGGGAATGGCTGTTGCCAGAGTTCACTCTTCTCCAGTGTTTACATGCTGATCCACCAGAGAGACATTCATTACCGCCTCGCTGAAAACTCTTCTAGACACGCTTGCGCACACACATTTACGCTCACATTTTGCAGTCATATTGATAAAGGGTTGAAGTTCTCAGTGGTCTGCGCATACAGCTGGGCCTGCAGATGCTGCTGGGAATTAATGCTGTTTTCTAATGGTGCTTGGGTCTACATCACACAGCCATTATTTCTATCTCTGCTGCTTTCTCCACATCACGGTCTGAATGTTTGCCACTGCTTGGCCCACGCTGGCTTATAATTGCATACAAGTGAGCGTGGTGTGAGATTTGTTGTGTGATATAATCATTAAAATTCATGCATGTGAAGAAACATTCTAAGCTGTGTTAATTGTGGTCAAACTATTTGACAGAGCAGACAATGAGCTTCCCTTCAAGCTTTTCCTTAAGGGTGTCGACCTTCGACATGCCTTTCATTAATCTGCAGTCCTTGTACTATGAAAGCAAACACTCATCTTTAATTAAAGTGGAAGAATTATATTCAGGCTGATGAGAAGTTATGTAAGGGTCATTTCATACCAAACCTGTGCCAGTAACTCCCAAACAAGAAAAAACTTCCTGCCATTTAGTTTAAATTTCACTTAAAATACTCTTTTCAAGACTTAACACTAGTCCCAGATGTCCTCAAAGTATCTTCAAAGTATCTTGCCACAAAATCCTCTAACATATTAGTTTTTGGCATGGCTGTAAACCCCTCTGTTTCAGCCCTGATCAGAACAGGCTGTTTTATTGTTTCATGAGCTTTGTCTGATCATGCCTTTCTCAAGAGGCAAATGTGTCTTTTGCTTCCGAATGATTTGCTTTTGTGTTTATTGTGGCTCCAAAGGCAGACCTTGATATCGTCACTGTAAGGCACAAGCCCCCTATCTACAAAATTGCTGCTTCTCAGGAAGTGTAAAAAAAAGTACTAGTGGAGGAAAATACATCTCCACTAATGAGGAGTTATGTGAGGGTCATTTTTGCTTTTGAAAGAAGAGGATAACTGGTGTTCATGCGACACGTGCTCCATTACTCACAAAACATAAACAAACAACAAAATCATTATGTCATGCAGTTTCAACTTCACATATTATACTATTTTTCAACAAGTTAACACTACTCCCAGATGTTCTCAAAAATGATCTTCAGAGTGTCTTGCCATCCAATGCTTTCAGGTATTAGAATTTGGCATGGCTATAAACCCCTCTGTTTCAGCACTGTTCAGAACAGGCTGTTTTAGTTTTAAATCTTCATGGTCTTTGTCTGACCATGCCCTTCTCAAGAGGGAAATGTGTCCTCTGCTGTTAAGTGATGTGCTCTACCTCCTATTTCCAAAATTGCTACTTTTTGGGAAATATTTAAGAAATGCAGTCTGCTACCGAAGGAAGTTATATCTGCACTGATGAGGAGTTATGTGAGAGCCATTTTTGCTTTGAAAGAAGAGGATGAGATGGTGTTCATATCAAACCTGCTCGAGTTAAATACGCAAAATCTCCATGCCATTTAGCTTATTTTCACATTATTTCACATATTTAACTCTTCTTCAACAATTTAGATAGATATAACTTTATTGTCTGTTTCAGTTAAAAAACAGACATTTTTCTTCTGTCACGGCTTGATTAAATTAAAAACACCATCTACACTTGGGCACCGAAGGCAACCCGACACATGACTCTGGTCCTTGATGTCCCCAGACACTATCTTGAATTTTTTTTAATATCCTTTCAGATATTAGATAATGGTATGGCTCTAAACCCCTCTGTTCCAGCCCTGTTCAGAACAAGCTGTTTTAGTGTAAATCTTCTTGGGCTTTGTCTGACTTTGCCCTTCTCAAGAGGCAAGTGTGTCCTCTGCTTTAAAGTGAAGTACCCTTGTGTTTACTGTGGCTGTAAAGACAAATCTCAATATCGTCACTTTCAGGCACAAACCTCCTGTCCCCGAAATTGCTGCTTTTCAGGAAATGAAAACAAAAAACAAAAACAAAAATGCTACTACTTGAACGAATGAATAGTGTTGTCCAGATCGCACTTTTTTTTTGTACCTAAATTTGGTTGAAAGTTTATAAAACTCAACATCCAGCATGGAAGATGGCCAGGAGCACAGTTTAATGAAAAAACTATATTTAAGAAATGGAGATATTATGTTCCTTTCACTTATGGGCCAAAAGACCCCAACTTACTAGTCTCCCATATCCTCCAATGACTTCAATAGGGGATCATGTTTAAACTGGCTGGCTGAGCAGACGTCATCCTACAGAATGAGCAAGCAACAGAGGAAGAGGATGGATTTTTGTCACACTGGGGTAAGGTTGTCAACAGGCCTTCGCACAAATTTTGTATAAAACCATTAATAAGAGTATGTTGCATATTCTGTGACCTTTAAATAGCAAATAAAACCTAACAGTTTAAGTGTATTGAAGTTAATTTATTTCAGTGCTGTTAGGGATGGTAACCAAAACCAGGTAACACATGTCCAATTTCTACCAAACCAAATCACAACACAGATTTATTAAATGTCAGGGCCAAAGAGCCAATGATGGTGAACCTCCTCTGCCTTTCCTACTCACTGGGCTGTCAAATATTTCAAACTTGGTAAAGGAATAGACATAATAGGCCTCAGAGGGGTTAGTACGTGGGCCACAACAAGAACAGTATTATCATGACTGCTCTTTTTTCATGTGAAAGTACCAATTAATGCAGTAGTGTGTAAGAATTTGGTCTTGAGACTCTCTAGTGGACTTTGAAGGCCTGCCATGAAGCATACTGCACTGTCAACTCTTCCTCACAGCAACATATATGAGAAGGTTTACATTGCCAGTTATGGCCAGTTACACCCATTCAACTTGTCATTAACACAAATAGCTAATCAGCTTACTGCATGGTAGCAACCCAGTGTATATAGGCATGTAGACATATTCAAGGTCACTTGCTCATGCTAAGAGGAAAGGTGGCTGAAGTTACTTTGAACTTGGCATGATTGTTAGTGCTAGACAGACTGGTCTGAGTATTTCAGAAACTGCTGATGTACCGGGATTTTCTCACACAACTATCTAGTGGGTTGTAGCATTGTGATTGAAATTTTATCAAAAAAAAAGGGATTTCAGTGTGGCTATTCGGCACTGGTGATGAGAGGAAACAATATACCCAGGAGTCAGCAGATGATGCAAAAATGCAGGGTTGGATTTATTAATCAAAAACACAAAAAACAAGCCAAGGCAATTCAATAAAAATCGGGAAAAACACAGCCTCACAGCAAGCTGTCATATTCAATAATGCCTCCCCAGTCTATAGCTGAGGTCTTATACCTGTCCTGGCCCCTCCCTAATTGGCTCAAACCACTGCAAAGCAAGGGGAAACCACATGTAAAGATATCCACTACAATAACAGCCACACTAGAACCTAGTATGCACACATTTTAAGATAAGTCAAATCACACAACTTAAATTTATCATTATAAAATAATAACTTTGTTTTAACCTAGAAGGATCATGAAGAAAAACACCCTTTAACTGAAGGCCCAAACAGGGACAGGTGGCCTCACTCAGCCTGATTGTTCTGCTGGCTCCAGAGGTTGTGAGGAATGTGGGTCATGAGAAAAGGTATGGGGAAACCTTTTCACATGGGTTTAAATAGAAAGATCGAAAAAAGGGAAAATACCCAGTAGTAGTATTTTTCTGGGCAAAAATGCTTTGTTGATGCAAAAGGTTAGAGGAGAATGGCCGAAGTGGTTTGAGATGATAGAAAGGCAACAGTAACTCAAATAGTCACTTGTATTTGTTGAGCTTGTTAGGTTTTTTGTCTGTTTGTTTTAACAGTATTTATTGTTGGTTTTTTTTTATGTTTTTAAAGGCCCAGCTAGGGACGGGCAAATGCAAATTAGCTCAGACTATAAATGCTGTAGTGTGCGGCAACATTCTCTTGCTTTATACTGTCCCTATACAAATGAACATTAAATAAAATACACAACAGCCCAGGTATCCAAAAGACCTTTTCTGAACATTCAACCTGTCAAATCTTGAAGCAGATGGACAACAGCAGCAGTGGCCCACGCTGGGTGGCACTCCTGTCAGCTAAGGAAAGGAAACTGAGGCAACAATTTGCACAGGTTCACAAAAATTGGACAACAGAAGATTGGAAAAGTGATGCCTGGTCTAATGAATCTCAATTTCTGCTGCCACGTTGAGAAAGACGGGTCAAAACTTGGCATGAACATGAAAGTATGGATCCATCCGGCATTGTTGGTGGTTCAAGCTGATGGTGGTGGTGTAAAGGTGTGGGGGAAATATTTTCCTAGCACACTTTTAGTACCAACTGATCTTCTTCTTAATGGCACTGCCCACACAAGAAGTTTTATTTTGACCACACCAATCCCTTTGTGACCACAGTGGACCCAACTTCTGATTCTTCCAGCAGAAAACGCATGTCACAAAGCTCAGATCATCTCAAACTGATTTCTTGCACATGACATTGAGTTCACTGTACTTAAGTGGCCTCACCAGATCTCAATCCAATAGAGCCTTTAGGATGTGGTAGAACAAGAGACTTGCATCATGGATGTGTAGCTGACAAATCTGCAGTCTCTGTGTGATGCTACCTTGTCAAAATGAACCAAAGTCTCTGAGAAATGTGTCTAGCACCTTGTTGAATCTATGTCATAAAGAATTAAGGCAGATCTGAGAGCACTGAAGTGTCCAGTGAGTGTATTTGATGTGTTATGAATTTTCTTTTTCTTCACAGGGACTTAAATATTATAAAGTTACAGCAAAAAGTAGACTGAGAATCACATTCTGATTCACCAGAGCAACAAGCTCCACTACATAATTCTCCTTGTGGTGCCGCTTCGACTGACACACCTCCGGCACACGCCAACACCTCATAACCCTCATGGAGCACGAGGAGTGAAATATAAATCCTGTAAGATAAATCCACGCCACCAGCCTGCCCGGGACGCCAACATCGAGCCATATTTCATAGCGGGCTCCTTCATTGTGGTCGGATTATCATGGAGAGGAAACGATGCAAAGGGAATACAATGCAGACCCTGCTTACATATGGATGATATGATTAAGGTGCTATAAGCCCGGCTTTGACACTGGCACACAAACCAGGTGGCAAGTGCATGTTTATGGCTCATATCTGTGGGAACTCAGAGTGAATGTGAATGTCTCTGTTTGGCTCTCTGTTGCTGTGTGATTTGATTGCCTAAACATAATAGAAGGAGACTGCATGGTAGGCAGGCTGATATGTGGGTTGATGCATGAAGATAATTCACTTTCTGTCCTTTTAATACACCTCTACTCAACGCAGTCATCGTTAAGATGAAAAATCTCCTTCATAAGACTACCACAATGATCATTATATTGTTATGAGGGAGTGGGACATTACCTTTTCTCATATGTGTTTCTTTGTCTTTTTCTGCAATATCTGACTTGGCAGACCATTATCCTGCTGCAGAAGTGCGAACACTCTCTGATAACCTGAGTGGCAAAGGCAGAAATTAACAGTTGTCATATCACAGGCCCCTGCCGCCATTGATAAAAGGATCTGTTTAATAGGGGCGATTACAGTAACCATGTGCAATTTAACCCGATCGACTCAAGAGGTGATGGGACTTTAATGCTGGAAAAACTCTGTCCACCTGAAAGGCTCAGGCCAGTATTGATTATGGCAGCATTAAACATTTAAGTAATCACTGCACTTAGTTAAATTATTGTGTAATGAATAATAGATGAGATGGAAGGCGGACAGGGTAACAAATGGTCTGGGGAATAATATCTGGCCATGTGATATTCAGCCAAGCCTCCTCATCCGCAAGGACAGCAGCTTAAAAATAAATGCAGCAGCTCTCTCACTCTTCTGTCTCATGAATCAGGGGGTTTGCCGTTAGGGGCACTGTACACACACACCCGCACACATAGACACCAATGCACATACGCGCACCATGTTCAGGAACCATTGGGGATTTAATCAATTCACATTACTCTTGTTGAATGTTCAATGTGAGTGCAGCACTTATCCCCCCAGAGTTAGACCGCCATTGGGCTGTTTGATTAACTATTGCGAAGACCATAGATTCTCTTAACTACAGGAGCCCCTGCTCTACTCCTTTCTGGTTAATTCTAGTATGATCTACTCAGTTCTACCCCTTTTTCCAAGTTGGTCATGGAAAATCAACAACTGGCCCACATGTGTAGACACCCTGGTACAAAAAACACTTTTGGAAATGTAATAGCAGAAGAATAAAATCAACAGCTAATAGCAGAAAGTTGATAACTAAATACAGCGACTTGCTTGAGGTATGAAAAACAAGAAATACCGAATGGTGTTTTTATTAGTATGATTCATTTCCCTTTGTAACTCGGATGTGGGAAGTGGTATTATTTCACATCCCACTTACGCACGTTCCAGTAATGAGATGGTATAGATGGGGTACCTAAAGATCGTCCGACTTCCCAGTAGGAAATTTCGACCAAAGGGAACATTCCCAGTGAGATATCTAATTTGCAACTCTGAGAACCCAGCTTTTCAGATAAACGGGAATGCACCATAAGCCTCTGTGAGGATATATTACCAGAGAGTAAAAGCACAATGGAGAGTCTCCTGGCCTCTGACCTTAAACCTTCCAAACTTAAGTGGTTTATTGTTAAGTCAGTTTTCATATATATTAAGTGATAAAATTTTTACTATTTTATTTTTACCTTTACTATCATAACACTTAATTTATACTATTTGGGTAATCACTTGTTCCTTTTATTTCAAGTAAATTTATTTTGTTCTTTGATCAAATGGTTTGGCAAAAATGCCCTACAGCATCTTTTACCTTTGACCTCTGACCTGCGAAATGTAATTATTTTACCTATGAGTAACAGTTTAAACACCTGAGGAAAGTTTAAGAAGACCTTATTTAAGTGTTCTTGTGATACGGCATTAAAAAGCAAAAAATATCAGATTACCATTACCAAACCAATCAGATTACCATTGTTTGGCTTGTTAATTTACTTAAAAGACATGAAAAATATGATCCACTTAAAAAATATAATTCATTGATATGACCTGTAGTGCACATGTGTTTTTTAAAAAGAGCCAATGAAAATTCTAAAAACAGAGCTTCCGTCTTCGCAGATGAACTCTGCAGGTGTGTTTGTGAAGTCTGTTGCTCTCAGGGTCACGCTAATTGTCTTCTCTTTCGGGCTGTGATGCTGTAGATTTTAAATATCAGTTACCAGGGAGATTTCAAGGTCAACATGGCCTTCCACAAACACACAACCTTAGAGACACAAATGCAGACAGACATCACACTGACAGCAGCATGTGTGTGCGAGTACATGTGCGTGGGAAGGACACTGTCTTCAATCACTTGATGTAAATGGGCTACGGCCTGTTGCAATTTACAACACAGGCCTGTCTTGTCTGACAAATCCTGCTTCATCTGTGTGTTTATCATGTCAAGATGACTTCACTCTTGTCCCTCTTTAGCCCCGCTGTCTCTGCCATCCAAACGCATTTCGCTTGAAGCCCCTCATTTCCTTGTTGAGCGGGGGCGGGAGGGGTGAGAGAGACAGCTTGGTAATTAGTTCTCAAGCATGCTCTCGCTAAATATTCCCGCCTAATGACAAGGCCAAGCGGGTGCACAACGCCCAATGGCCTGGGGTTCAGATAGACTCACCAAGCTCTGATCTTAATCCAAACTTGTATAAACTAAAGTATGATGCAAAAAATAAATAACTAAGCAAGTGAATAAATAAAAGAGAGTGGGGCACACTTTGAAATGTACATCAAACACTCTGATTTGTCAGCCATCAATAGTCTATCCAGAGGGAAGCCTGTCTTTCTCTCTCTCTGTGTCTCTCTCATTTAGTTAGATGATTGCCTCCTGGAACCCAAGGGAGCGATAGCAACCAAGTCTATTACTTCCTACAGCACTTTACTCCTACCAATATGAAACACTCGATAACAACAAGACCTACCCCATGTTAACTTGTATAGACTATTAGCCAGACTCCAATTCTATCCAACGGCACGCCTCGGTACAAGAGAGCCCCAGAGTCACATTATCCACATTGAAATGGCTCAGAGGAGAATCATACAAGTCGGCTGCATGAAAATGGGCGTAATGAAAAAAAAATCTGGGATACACATGAAGGAAGCTAATAAAGAAACAGAAAATCTAACGAGCAAACAAACAAATGCAGCGGGGTTGATGGGTGATAGGGGATCAACATTTTTAAATGCCTCCTTCAGAGATGTTGGGATGGAGCAGCGTCGTGTTGTTTTCCTCATGCAGGTACACACGCTTTCTCGTCAATGTTGCTGTGTTGTCTCAGTGTCGTACTGGCCAGGCACTGTGCATCCAGATGCTTTCCTTGTTTTCCTCCAGTGATGGGAATTATGGATGGTTATAGTGATCTTGATCATTTGGCTCAGCTCTGCAATGGGAGCTGACTAGTTTGGCTTCTAAACAACTCTTGCCTTGAGACTATTTTAGCTTTCATAAAAATAAGTAAAATTCATAATCCTTTTGATTAATGGCTTATGTATGAGCATGTATTTTACTCCAAATGTGATCAATTGAGTGATTTCTTCAATCTAGTTCAGACAAAAAAGTAAAGATTCTCTGATTTTAACAATGACAAGTGTTTAATTCAATAACCTGACAAATATCTATATAACTGTGGTCTTTTTTAGAGGCAATAATTTATTCCACTGATCTGCCCACTGCCAGCTCTGCCCTGCATCAGTACTGAACTTTTACTTTCAACCCCTCTACCACCCTGCATCCACATTGGCTCTGATGGAGGGTTTAACATACAATCTCAACACTCCTAAATATTCAAGTAAATCTGTGAGAACTGAAGAGGCTAGCGCCCAAAAGCGAAACTCAAACTTTCTTTTGTTGCTGCAAAAAAATAAAAAAAGATTGAAACATGAGTAGTCTGTCTTAAATATTATAAATCATTGATAATCTTAGAACGGTATTTCCCAAAATGTATCCTCTGCGTAAAATATCTTGAAATGCTGTCAACTGGCTGGGCCATAATTTCATTTCTGGTACAGTTTTTAAAAAGTTAAAAAACAAAGACTGACTCCCCTCCCCCAGTTAAAACACACAAACCAACAAATAAACAAACAAAAAGCTATCTTTGTAGGTATTTAAAAGCAGAGTTGTTGACAGGGTCTTACTCTTTACATCTGAAAATCCATACTCTAATCGTTAAGTTGGATAAATGCATGGCAGCTGCCCTTAACAGGCCAAAACTTTGGTAACGCAATTTAATTTTTTACTTGACCTAAGCTAAAGTCACGTGACGTTTGTTGAGCCAGCTTTTGTCACCAAAGGGCTCAACAGTCACTGCCCCAGTGGAACATCTTCATTGGTTGTGGTTTTTTAATTTAAATCTCAACAAATAAGGTCATTAAGTACAATGGTAGCAACCAACAACCAAATTTTGGGGGTAGCAAGAGGGTTCACCATTTAGAGATGCAGACTAGGATTTACAGTTCACCTTTCAAATCACAAATAAACCAGATTTCCTCAAACAAGGTTAGTGACATACACAGTATGAAGGACACACTTCTCATTTTCCACTGAAATCCATTGCAGTGTATGGTAACTGTTAGCACAGTTCTATCAGCCAATAAACTGATATTCCTAGTAAATGCAAACTTCACCAGTATGTTACTGTAACGCTATAGGATTTTCAATGGTGTAGTTCCTTTGTCCCAAGATCATAAATTATTTGGTTTTCTTGAAAACAAGGTTTGTAGCATAATAACTTGTCTTCGAATAAGTATACCATTGTTTACACTCAGATAGCTTGTGGTAAGTTAACCTTGATTTTTTTTAACATTAAGTCCAGTAATAAATCTAGAAAAATGGCATGGACTGTATGTTGTTGAGTCGTGACAGCCTGAGTGGGCATGTCTTATGCCCCAAGCTTTATCAATGTTTATACACTAACATGCCAAAAGTTTGGATTGTTTGTTTTTGTTATTCCAGGGTAGAATCACTTTTATCCCTTTTCTTCCCCATTCTTTGGTAGGTTGCTGTAACCATGTCTACATACCTTAATGCACTGAGCTGCAGCCACGTGATTGGCTGATTAGCTAATTAAATCAAAAAGCAGTTGAACAGGTGTAACTCATTAAGTTCCTGGTCAGTGCTTATTGTTGACCAGCAGTTGTTGGCTACTTTTCACAGTGCATCACGGGATAAAATGGGTGTGCTTCGTCATAATCAACAACAAAAATGTAGGACCAAAGGGAAACTCAGATGTTAAGAAGAGTTATTTTAAAGAACCAGCTCGTCTGCAAACAGCCCATCACTACTTGTTTCCTCATGCAGCAGGGTACAGTGTGCTCCAGCCCCTCAGGGCTCAGGTGTTAATTTATGCTACTGCACCACTTTTCTCCCTGACTACACACAGCCTGACCCCTCCTCAGCATGTCCCCCCTCCTTCAGGCGAGGCTACACAGCTGTCCAAACAGGCCCGTTTCATTCTCCAATAAGACCTTCACAAAACAGAGATGCAAAGACATCATTATGGAAGGGTTTTTGACAGATGTTTGGCAGCAGGACTCTTATGAGGGTGACATGCATTGGATAAGTCAACGATAGTTCTAAATCAGAGATGATTATCACTGCGGAAATACTTGCATCATGTTGCCTATAAGCAAGAAAACAAAGAAGTGGCGAGACAAAGGCAAAGAAAGATGGCACATGGGAAGAAAAACAACACTAACAACATGAGAGTTAGACAAAGATTCAATGGATATTGCATCAAAACATTAGCTATGAAAAAAAAGAAACAACAATGAAAGCTTTATTCTCTTGGAAGAAATCTTTGTAGTGTATCACAATGAGCATGCCTAATTGATGATTACAATTCATTGCACTGCTCCTCTTTCTTTAAAGACGAGTGGATGTGAAGAAGAGAGAGACAGAGATGTGGTAAGGGGTGGAGGGGCGGTTCAGGTAATGGCAGCTGATGGCCAGAAAGGCCAATGAGTTCGTGGATGAGGGAGTTTCTAGGGCACGGCCTTCTCTGTTGTTGACTGGACGTCTGCGAGAGCCTAAACCTGAATTCATTATTAATGAGGCCGAGTCAGTGCAGTCCACTCACTTCATTGTTGAGACATCACCTGAGACATGATTGCAGATGCACACGGCGACTCGCGCACCATAAACAAAGATGAAAGCCTCGAGCACCTGCCTCTTAGGCTGTTTTCTTATTACTCTCTGTCACTCCCGCCGGGCGCAGGCCACTTTGTAGATGCCCTGAAGATGTAGATAGTGAGTGGAGAAGGAGGAGGAGGAGTGCACTGTGGGTGGCTTGGCTTTCAAAAGCAATCTAGGGACCCGGCGAAAGAAGTCTCAGCTCTCCATTTCAAGCACAAAGCCCCTGCGCTGCCAACAGGCTGACATAGGGGGAGGCCTCGCACGTAGACAAGGTGCAAAGAAGCACCCTACCCAAAGGCATTAAAGAGCAGAAAAGAAAAACACTTGAGGGAAAATAAAAGGTGTAAGGTAAGGTAGCAAAAGAGAGGTAGCCTTTATAATTCATATCTTGAGAGGAAGAGGGGAGAAGATTGGCTTTGTTGTCCATCTCGATGGTCCTATGGGGAACAGACGACCTGTAGTTCAAAGATAGACAGTCGTTGCCCCTCGCTTACAAACCTGTTGGGACGCCTCCATTAAATCCAGAGCTGTTTGGAAACAGATTTTATCACATTTTCCCTGTTTAGAACCTCTGCGCTTGATGCCATAATAAGAATGGCTGCCACTCTGTCTGTTTGGAGCCAGGGGTAGGAAATTTGTTTAGAGGAAAATTCAATAACACATCAGCAATAACCCCTAAATGGCTTCTGTATCCCTCAGGCTGTGGGGGCGAGGGCCAGTAGGGAGGAACACTTATTATTAGGGATGCATAATATTAGCAGCATAATACTGCAAATAGCAGGTCTGAGCATGAAAAGGTATCAGTAAAGTAACAGTATCTGCAGATTCAAAGTTTATGTCTAAAGCTACAACCATTTTATTTGCTATATATATCTGCAAAGTACAAACATCTGGAAATGCCAAACCTTAGGAGGCAAACCTATGAGTTTATGGAGTTTTAAGCAGATATAACAGATCTACATAAGCTAAATGTTGAGTTTTTATTTCATTATTTATTTTCATTCCTAATTCTTTAAACTTTGAAGTGTAATGCATGGACTGAAGTTTAAGGTTTGAACTGCAGCTATTTTAACATTCCGAAAGAATGAGTGCTCTACACACATCTGCCCACCATTCACCAGAGGACTTGACTAAATCTTTGTTAATCACTTCTTAAAAATTTTAGTCCAACAATGTCTTATATCTAAAGACAAACTTTGAGCTTTTGGCCACAGACAGAAACTGAGAGGCAAAGTAGCTCACAAGAAAACATGATGCATTTAAGTCAATCTCTCCTGATCCTCATTTTAAGGCTTCTATACGTAAAACAGAAATACAGTGATTTGCAGATCCTTCTTGACCCATAGTCAATTAAATAAACTACAAGGACAAGATATTTTTTTTGTTCAATCTGATAAACTTAATCGTTTATTTGCAAATATTCACTTATTTAGAATATGATGCTTACCACACCTTCCAAAAAGACTGGGACAGTTAAGGAACGCTGAAAAAACACCTGTTTGATGATTGGGTATAAAAGAAGAATTCACCCAAGGCTCAGTCGTTCACAAGCAAGGATGTGATGAGGTTCACCACTTTCGGACACAAATGCATCAGCGAATAGTCCGACAGTTTAAGAACAATATACATATGTGAGGAATTCAGGGATTTCAAAATCTACAGTCCATAATATCATCAAAACATAGAAAATTTCTGCATGTAAGCTGTAAGGCTGAAAACCAACTCTGAATGCCTGTGACCTTTGGGCTCTAAAGAGGCACTGCATTAAAAACTGACATCACTCTGTAAAGGATATTACCAAGTGGGCTCAGGACACTTCAGAAAAACATCAGTTGACACAGTTCTTCACTTCACGTATAAGTGCAAGTTAAACCCTACTTTGCAAAGCAGGAATCATAAACCCACAACACCTAGAACTGCTGCTGACTTCAAAAGCCAGCATCTATGATGGCATGGGGAGGTGTTAGTGCCCATGGCATGGGTATCATCACAATTGTGAAGGCACCATTTATGCTGAAAGTACAGGATTTGAAACATTTGTGACCATCCAAGTGACATCTTTTGAGCGACATCCCTGCTTATTTCAGCAAGACAATGCCAAGCCACATTCTGCATATAATGTAACAGTGTAGCTTTGTAGTACAAGAGTGCGGGTACTAGACTGGCCTGTCTGCAGTCCAATTGAAAATGTGTGGCACATTATGAGGCACAAAATACAACAACGGAAACTCTGGACTGGTGGGCAACTAAATTGTACATCAAGCCAGAATGGGAATGAATTCCACCCAAAAAGCTTCAAGAGTTCTGTGTCCTCAGTTCCCAAATGCTGACTGAGTGTTGTTAAAAGTAAAGATAATGTAACACAGTGCTAAATGTACCCCTGTCCCAGCTTTTTTGGAACCCTGTTGCAGGCATCAAATTCAAAATGAGTGAATATTTGCAAGAAAAAAATGAAGCTTGAACATTCAATACTTGGTCTTTATTGTGCATTCACTTGAATATATGTCGTAAAGTTTTGAAAAATCATTGTATTCTGTTTCTTTATTTTTTACACAAAGTCCCAACTTCTCTGGAATTAAGGTTTGTTAGAATTTTCACAAATGTAACATGCAGAGGCCTTGGACAAGGGACCAGGAGACGTGGGTTTGAATGTGTTGATATGAATCTCTTTTGTACATTGTATGGGTGGAGTGTGCTTGTTGGAACAATGCATTGGGGTTTGTAGAATTGTAAATTCTGCTTTTATTTATACTGAATATGTTAGGTCGCTTTTAAACTGACTAAAGAGGAGGCACAAGAAATGCTGTGCAAGCTCAGTCTCCATCCAAACACTCATTTGGAGGATTTTGATCAAGCACAGCAGTGTGATTGACTGCAGTAATCTTTAGCTTAAATTCACAGTTAGCTAGTATATGTGGTAAGCGCTAAAGCCATCATAGTCATAACCTTCATAATCACCCAAATATTTTCTCTGTCCAGTAACTTCTTGACATTGAATTACTTGTCAAGTGTTTAAACAAAAGTTGTCATTTTAAAATTAAAACTTCAAACAAAATTCAAGAAGTAAAATAATATTTTATAACATGATAGAAAAGCTGAGACAAGAATAAAGAAAAAAAAACGTGAAAATTTATTTTCTTAACATGCATTGTTTCAAATGAGATAAAGCCTGTAAATTGAAAGAAAAAATGACAAAATTTGAAAAAACAAACATAAAATTGCTATTCTATCCTTGAAGAACTATTGTCCATTTTTCCAAAATATGTTAACATATCTGACCATTAAATGCAAAATCTGGTATATTTTTACTTTAAGTTTAACCAGAGCCAGACTTTTCTGAGCCAGGGTAGGCATTAGCATTAAAGCAGGCCACATTAACCTGCAAGATGGCACCATCAACAGCAGCAGGAGGGAAAGGTGAGGCTGTGCAGGGATCAGAAACTCAAAGTCTCCCAGGGAAAACCTAATACCCAAAGCCTTTTTTTGTTGAAATATTTATACAGGTAAACTCACTGTATCTGTGCAGCTCCATTTACAGGAGATATCCAGGCGTCAGACCAAAGCCAGGATCGATAAAACACAATTATAGCGGGACAACCCATCGCTGGATCTTGAGCGATAGGAAGGCGGTGGATTAAAGCGTCAGGAGGCTAAATGCAAAGAATAGCCACAGGAGCAGGAATGTACCTTTTACGCGGACCGTCACTGCTGCCTGGCCTGGTATTAGCGGCTTACACCCTGCCTTACAATGCCTCATTATTTATAGTCTTTTCATTTATCCATTGATTACTGATACCCGTGAGCTTTGGCACTAGTTAATGTGCTAATGTGCTGTATTACTCTGGCTGGAACAACATCGCTATTATGCTCTGGCTTAAATCTTCAAGGGGAATAAAAAATAAACTGAAGACAAACAATAACCTTGAGAAACCCAAGCTGTGTTTGAGCCCACATTCACATTCAAGGCAAATGCCCCCAACAAATCAAGAGACCAACAAGTCAACAGTGCTTGTTTTGAAAAGGAGGCACTGAGAAGCATATAACCAAGGTCACAGACCCAAGAGTCACAGGGTTCACATGTAATAGATTCAAATTGTATTACAGATGACTGATCTGCCACAAATCACAAGCGTTTCTGCAACATGCCAACTTTAATTCCCTTTATATGCAAGTAATCAGCTATTACACACATAACAGGAAATGTCAACTTGAGTCTGCATGTGTGGCGTGCTGCTGGGTGTTTACGTCGTTCATGTGTGGGTATGGGGGGAGGGAGCAGTCATGTGTGTATTGAGGAAAAAAGAAAGAAAAAAGGGGGAAGCTATGGGGGAGTAAGTGGTTGGGGTCTGTCAGTGTCACTGTAAACCTCCTGAACCACCTTCCGCCTTCTAATAAGATTGAGCACCAAGCCAAGCTGAACAACTGCCAGACGCCGAGACACCCCCCGAATAGAGAGGAGATGACTGCTGAAAGAGAGAGGAAAAAAAAAAAAAAAGAGCAGGGGGGCTGGGAAGGGGGGTGTTTTTCAAGGGAGGGCAGGTAGATGTTTGCACCTCCCCACAGAGGCAGCTCCGTCACTGTTTTTTTGCTCAAGGAGACTCAAAGAGCCCTTGTCAGGTAAATCAAGTGTGACTTTTATTTCTTTGGGGTGGGGTAACAGAGGCATGTTGTGGTGACCAGGACGTCCTGGCAATAGGGGCGATATTTAAAGGATGAGGGGTGGGTAAAGAGACTCATAAAATGGCACACACATACACTCAAATGGAAATTCAGATTTTCACTGCACAAACACTCTTTAATCTAGAGTGTGTCACCTTCCTGAAAAATGAGAAGAAATGATATTGAGATTGATAGGTTGATGTTTCCTCAGTGACAGCGTAAGTCAAATGTATTTTCACAAACAAAACAATTTGCACATCAACACGTGTCCAGCAAGGTAGGAAGAAGATAGCACACACCCTTTTCTGGTCACAGTATCCCACCCTGAAATCCTTCCTGGTAATAACAGCATTCTCATGTATTTAAGATTGTTTTACACCTATAGCACATGTTCTTTGTTCATAATCAGATATTAAAATAAAACAATTTTTCATTTTCCCTTAAATTTTATCGACTTCATAGAGTGCTGTGGGAATGAATCCAAAAATGAGTTAGCATTTTAGCACTTCCAGTTCCCAAGGCCTAAAGCCAAGGGGATATTAGTGCAGTTTTTAGGATAATGCCTGAAATAAGAACACACACATAAGAGATTTGATCATTTCATTTTGCAAAATTATAAATCTGATCATATTTCAATATATGACGATACATAGACCATAGCCACAGCCATTGGTACCAGCTTCATTGGGTCATTCAGTTGGTGGGAAATTCCCAGCCAAGAGGTCCTAACGTGCTGTTATTCGTTGAGTTAAGTATCTTCTTCTGGCTTAATCTGTCATGTTGTGTTCCATAATAGTTTGATGATACGTTTTTACACTTGCAGATTATGCTTCAAGCTTGAAAATTCGTGGATGCTGTGTTTGTTCAATAAGATGGTCATTGGAAACAATAGGATAGAGTTTCATTGACTTTTGTTTGCCACAGAGTTTATTATCAGCAATGGTCCAGGAGTACATTGAGGAGTCCCATTGGCTTTTAATGAAATGAACAGATGCAATGCTAATGGTGTGTTTAAGCTGATCTTGGAAGTTGAATTCTATGATTTGCAAATCAGGGGCCATCCACATGGAGACAAATTAAGTTTTTCGTTGCATAGGTATTTTGTCCACACTGAAATGACGTTTCGGTGTGGACAAAATTTTTAAAGGGAGTGGGTAAACCTGAAATGCCGGCTGAGCATTTGCATGTGGAGAACAAATATGGATAGTTTCAGAAACAATGACGTCATAGGCCCACCTCTCCCTCACACCACATATGCCAACAACAACCAAACAATGGTGGTGTCGAGTATGGTGTCGCATTCGTGCAACAGAAGCTACTGAGCTTGTTATGGCTTTAACTGCAAATTCTTCTGCTCCTCTATGATGACCGTGAGCAACAAGAGGACACGGAGAACAGCATACACCAGAGTTTTTTCACATTTCTCATGATGTATGCCTACACTCCATGTCTGCTGCAGCATTATAGCGCCACTTACAGGCCTGGCATATGTATCATAGCATTGACAGTGTTTGCGTGGGGCTGGACTCATTTACTGAAACGACCCAGTCTTTACAGAGAACTTTTTCAATATGAAAACATTTTCTTCTCCATGTGAACAGGGCCTTAGATATGTCACTGAAAACACCTTGTTTGGTCAGAATTTCCTGCTGGGAAGTCACCTATCCTCATCTACTCTGACTTTACTAGCTGCTAACTAGAACACATTTAAGTGGGATGTGACGAAATTACCATCCCTCCTGTCAGAGTTCTGACCTAAAAGAAACACACCATATCTGCTGAGTTGGTTTACAAAATATGTCATCCTTGCCAAGGGTGTCAGTTTGTTTTGAAAAGTGTGGGGGATGGCTACTGGCAAAAGTGACTTTTGAGAAGTGCTTGGGATGATGACTATAATTGCAGGCATGAAAACGGGTCAGAGTTGAAAAAGGTGAAGAGGCAATAACCCCTCCAGGGTCCGGGGGCATGCTCCCCTGGAAGAAAATTTTGAATATTTCATATTTAAAAGCATCAGGATATGTCGAGATCCTGAGAGAACAGCTAATATGTACCTGATACAGCACAACAGAGTGAAATAAAATGTATGGATGTTTGTCTGCTTAGGGCCTCTGAACACTGCAGACATTTTTACCTGACTTGTACGCCGTCCACTGAAAACAGCTCTGAGACCCACTTTAGGGCCTTAACCCACAAGTTGAGAACCACTGCACTAGCAGACTAAATTGGGAGCTTGATCCTTTACAGATTGCTCTTATTTCATGGAGAATAAGTGATGCAGGAAACCTCAGGATGAATTCATCATTTAGAAAAAGTAGCTGAAAACCAGAGCTGGACTGCTCAGGAATGTTGTGTTTTAATTAACCAAAAGGCTGACTTGTCATTTTTTTAAAAATCGTTGTGTTCACTTAAACCGTGCATGTGAGCCAAAAAGACACCGTTTGAATTATAAAAACACACAAAATGATTCAGGATCCCTGTCCCGTCCGCTGCGTGTCTTTACGCTCTCCGGCACAGAAAAGCCCTTTGCGCTCATATTTCTGTGCTCTCGCGCTTGTAGATTGAATGTTTTTATTGAATTCAAGGCTCCCTTCAGATGCGTACGTTTGAAGTTCACTGATAATCTCTGGTATACCTCCAACAACATTGCGAAATTGACCCAAAAGCTTTCTTTTACTGAATTTTTGATGATTTCGCTATGCTGATAAACATTAGCTAATGTTGATGTGTAAATGGGTGGTAAGAAATGTTCTTCAGGCTTGTGGTACACAGTAGTCTGATCAGCTCTGAGTAAAACTCAGGCCTCTCAGGTTGAATGAAAACAGTCATAACATGTTGTTTAAACTAATATCTTAGTTTGAGTTTCTCTAAATTCACCCTTGGTCTGACCTTTCTCTGAATCTTAATTTCTGACACATTTGAACGCTGCTCCTCAGCTCTATCAGCAGACCTGTGAGTGATAGCACAGCCTGTGTCAATCTTAAGTGAAAGTGCCGATTGTAGTTATAGGTTACTGGCTGAGTACAGTGGGAGGATACAGGCAAAAGCATTTATGAATGTCACACACAGACTTCTCAGTACTTAGGACTAGGCTTTCACTTCTTCATGACATGAAATTGAATCTATTGACAATAATATCAGTTAATAGCAATTTGGCATGGTTATTAAAAGAATAATCTGGGGTTAATTAGAGACAGTCATGAGCATCACTGGCTTGCATAGACAGTCTCTCCACATGATAGAGACAGACTCAATGCACAATCGATAGACGTATTTTATTTTGTGGGCAGCAGCTCTTTGTAGCTCTTGTACTGGAAAAAGCTTTGCTCAGTTGGAAAACATGCTTCGCATTTGTTAAAACTCAACTTTGCAGAAAAATGGCAAAGTTAGCATTGTGAGATGAAGAATTAAAATAAATGAATAAGCAAATGGATAAAAAAAAAAAAAAAAAAAGCTCTCAACATGACAGTTTGAAAGCATTGGACCTTCTAATTTGAAGATAAATTCTAGCATCATCTTTGTATCCAGCATTGCCTCTGCTTATACCTACACCATGTTCTTTTTTTTCTAATCTACAAGTGCACATATTCAGTTTGCATTTCCATGTGTTATCAGTGTAGAAATTCTTGAGAATATATTTCATTATCTGGCTTTCAAATTTCTTAGCAGTGAATAAAAACCAACCTTCACTTGAAGGCTGAAGAAGTAACTGTTCAAAACAATCTATTAGCCTACTGGTATACTTCACAGAAACTTTATTTTTCATTTATTCAGGACCTTGGAAGTTTTAAAGAGAAATTCTCCTCACATTTTACTTGAATACAATGCAGCACATGAAATGGAAAGCACAAAGTCCACTCTGCTTCTTTATAAGTCCTCTTTTACACTGTGAAAATTCAGCTGTTCTGCCTGCCATGTTTTTCAGCTTTCAGGCAGGGGATGTGAATGACAAGAAGTCCACTGGCAGTCCGTCAGAAATCGATTTGGCACCATCAGAGCATCAGAATGACAGGCTTAGGATCCTTTCAGATCCACATATTTATACTGTATGTGAAGAGCCCTTGGAAGTTTCAAAAGATAGATGTTTAAATTATACTATTTGTTCCCACACTGGAGGCAGAAAAGCATTTAATATATATAAAACAACCTGAGTTAATAGTTTAAATCTCCTCAAAATAGTGTGGAAACATTAATTAGGTTTATTATCTCTCCCCCGGAAGAAAGCCTACAGTTCTTTGGAGAAGCAAAGGTGAGGAACTGGTCTTTTTTTGGGGAGGGGGGGGGTGGAAAATGTGGAAAACTTCTCATACTGTTAAACAGCCCTTGAAAAGAATTGTTGGATCCACATCCAGATTCAGATCCCCAAAATCTAGTCAATCATCCCTTGTTTAAAATATCATCAAAATTAGTAGAGAATTTACTGCCATATTAGCGAACATGGGGAAAAACTGTCCCATCTTACAATGATAACAAATCTGTAAAGTATCTGCAGATCTGTATTCGGATCACCACCGAAATGCGATCACTTCTTCTTTGGCAAATGTAATAAATGTATCCAAGGCAGCTTGCCCTAGAGTTGTAAATATTTTGAGTTTGAGTAGGCTTTAGCCTGAATGTGGGCTGTAAAAAAAGTTATTTTGACACCACTCATTTGAGAACTATTTGGTCAAATAATTATGTTTTTTTAAAAGCCTCAAATCCTCAAATCCAGCAAAAAATCTGGTTAAACATGGTCCAATGTGTTGCCAGCCTCAAGCAGTTGTCTTGTTCTGTTTGCATCTTTGTAAACAACCTTATTCATTACATGTAAAATGCTCTGGGTTTTGCTTGTTTAACTTAATTAATAAACCCATTTATGCAACTGTCAAGCCTAAAACCCTTTATTTGACTCGTCTCAAGCTGATTGTCAAATAAAGCTCAAGGTATAGCCTTGCTCACCCAGATCTCATTTTGTTATTGTGCTCTTACAGCGTGTGACCTTTGAAGCAGTACCAATCACTACAGCCCCTCTCCTCTGGTGGTGTTGAGGCATGAGACAAAAAGAGGGAAAATGAAACAGGGCTGGGGTCTCTGCAGGATTGTCTACCCAGCACCCGAGCTGGAACACCCAAAGAGCTTAAAGTGATATAAATGTCCCTGAATGACAGCATAAATCTGTATGATGACAAATAACCTCTTTGAAGCCTGCACCGCAGCAAATAGGATGCCATTTCTGTATTTTAAAAAGGCAGGGGGACTTTAAAAAAAGAGCACTCGACAATGTCACAGTGGCAGTTTTAGTCGTGTCGAAACTGCAAAGAGAGCTGGGGTGAAATGGTTATCTAAATAAGAGTGTCACGCCTGCTTACTTCTATATTATCCTACAACAATACCCACCATGACAAGCCATCCAGGAGAAAAAAAAGCATACAATGAAGTAACACAAATTAATGTATAGATTTTCGTCTCCACTCCGTCCAACACGTGGGACAATTCATCACAATTCGGTGTGCAGGTGCCAACATAATGCATAAACTTAGCACGCTGCCTTGTAGCAGAAATTGAAATAGACTTGTGAAGAAATGAGCAATTTCCCTGTGGAAGAATTGGAGATTTTGCAAGGCCGTTGGCGGCTGACCTGTCATCAATCACTTCACAGCGACACCAACTTAAAGGCTGGTGGGAGGCTGAGGGATGCAGGCAAACACCCAGCAGTGGCTGACAGGAGACACCCAGACAGCCAATAACCTAATGACACACAGCTGATCCAACATGAGGGGGGCAATGGTGTTGGATTAGATCAGGGGTCGGCAAATACCCACCCCGGGCCAAACCTGGCCCTTGAGTAATTATTTCTAGCCCTCGCCATGACCTGGAAAATAACCATTATATGTATATTTACTCATTTTTCTTAACAAACAAAACTTTGACGATCATTAACAAACAACTGGAAATGCCTCAGGTGCAGACACCTGTCACCTCCTCCTGCTGCAGGAGTCAAGCCTCCACACCAGAGTGACCTCACAGATAGAGATTTTTATTCCTGCAGATTAAGGATGATTTTTAAGTTATGAGTCTGATCAGCACACATCTGTGGTGAGAGAGTTTTAAGGCAGACGTGATGTGGGGCTAACCAGACGGACTGTTTCCATATATCTGCCACAGAAATATAACACTAGTCTATCTGGAGAAGAGTCCATAGAAAATGTTTTCAGAGGGCAGAAACTTCAGAACAACTGCAGCTAGTGATTGGACGATTGGTCTGCCAGTCACACCCATCACAGACCAATCCATATAAAGCCACAGTATGACGTAGCAGCTGGACCCTGTTGTTAGCCGTTAGCTTAAACTACTTTTCAGTCCTTTGACTATTGTCTTACATTAAATTATACCACACAGATGTATCATTTACCACTTATATGTGACATGAACCTCGTCAACAGCAATCGCCACAAAGTTCTCCAGGCAAACTTCTGAGGAGAGCATATTTCGCCAGGTACTGTTGAGTAACCACAAGTCCGGGCTTCCATAGACTAACCAGCATCATCCGCAGAAGATTTCTGCATCTCTCCCAGTTTCCCAGCAGTGATCCCCAGCTTCCTGGCTTCTCTGATTTGATCATCCAAACAATAAAAAAATAATTTCCTGTAAGAAAAGCTATAGGCAATGTTCTTTGCTCCTCTTTTAAAGAAGAAATTGAGTCGATTTCTGATAAAACCTCAGATATTGCCGCATATTTGGAGACCGCTTCAGAAGCCGCCATTGTTTTCAAATGTGCAGTCTCTTCCACTGTCGTCACGTCTTCAGTTTTGGGCTCTCGTCCCTGATTGTGCCGTCCGGCTTTTGGCCATGAAGTCATGGGAGATTGTAGCTTGGCGAGATGGATCTACGTGATGTCAATCGATGAATCAGGCAGATCCATCTGCACTGCATGATTAATGAGGGGCAACAAACATGAAGAAACCAAAATGTTCTGTGCAGTGCTGGAAAAGGTTGTTCCCATAACACAGAACCTGATGTTACAGCAGCTCACCTTAAGTGAGCCCTTATTAAAGTTATTATGGTATATTTTATTTTTTATGAACCTAAAGGCAGCCACTCTTTCCTGATAAGAGATTGCAGCAGAAGGTAAAACAGCACAGAGCCGTAACGCATGGAGTGAGGCAACAGGTGAAAAAAGAGAAAAGTTTTATCATCTGTTCTGATGTTTCTTAGTTTATCTGAGAGTGGATCAGACAGGAGCAGACTGTTCACTGACAGACACTGTCTCGTAGAAACATACTGTAGTGCGCAAATGCACATGGATGAGATGCACAGCAGTGGATCATGATTGTTAATTATATAAAGCTCAGGCACATGTCTGTATGAACCTTCACTGTGTTTTTATGGAGAGCTGTTAAAAGCCGCCTTCAGCACGCTCCCTTCTCCACACTGTGCAGTCTGTTTTGACTGGCTGACATATACAATTTATTGTGATTTGCCAAATCACCTCTGTTTTTAACGGCTCTACATCATTGCTACTCACTGGGCTTACCCCCCTGCGCAAATGGTCCTGAAAGGTCGATGTCCTGCAGAATCAATTTTCTTTGCATTTAATGTCATTAGAAGGGGCTTGGGGAGCAGAAGCACATGACACTAAACTCTCAATTCACAGAGAAATGTGCTATGTTTCTTTAAAGGAAGTGCTCCCTAAAACGCTCTGTCTTTTACTTTATAGGGCTTATGATGTAATAGCTATACAGCCTCCACCTACATGTGTGTTTCTGCATGTCACAGCTGGACACCATGACTTTTTTGAAAGTCTACTCCATTATGGTGATGTCACCTTTGTCAATTCACAACACATACATGTACATGTAGCTGTTGTGTAGAAACCTATCTCCAAAATAGCTACTTTTCAGGAAAAGAGAAAAAACTCTGTTAACAGAATATTGTAATTATCTTTTTTTGTGCTCAAATTTGTTTACATGTCAATAAAACTCACTAACAAACATGGAAAGTGACAAGTAGCAAATAAAAAAATAGATCATAAAAATGGAGATAGGAGGTTTGTGCCCGACAGTGAAGATATTCCTTTCCTTCTACAGAGTAATGCAGTATAAACATAAAAAAAATGGCTTACACATGGACATACGAGGGGTGTCAGAAAAGTTCCAGGACTGGTGTCACAAAAGATTTATTTAGAAACCAAACTACAAACTACAAGTTTTCCCCTTCGAAGTAATCCCCTGGAGTCTAATGCACTTTCCCATCCTCCGCAGCTCCGACGTCACGGCCTTTTTGATGTCATCCACGTCTTCAAAAGAGGTCCCCTTGATGACCCCCTTGAGCTTGGGGAAGGGACAAAATCACACGCAGCCAGGTGAGTAGGGAAGTTGCTCCAGCACGGTGATGTTCTTCTCGGCCAGGACCAGTCGGATGCTCAGGGCATTGTGAGCAGGCGCGTTGTCATGGTGAAGCAGCCACGACTTGTCCTGCCACAACTCTCGCCTCTTCTCGCACACTGAACGAAGCAAACACCGCAGTATCTCTTTGTAGACATGCTGGGATTACTGTGAAGTGGAAAACTCTTAGTTTGAAGTTTGGGTTTGAAATAAATCTTTTGTGACATCAGTCCTGGAACTTTTCTGACACTCCTCGTATGAAGGATGATGACTTGGGATTACTGGTCAATGTAATGGTGCCCTGAATCCACATTTTGCTCTAGCAGAATTCTGAAAATCACGAGTGAGCAGAATTTTTGAAGTGGGGTTTTACAAGGTACATGGCATTAGCCTGAACATTAGCCACAGCGATAGAGCTCAGCTCTGCTTCAAAAACAAATGTCACATTCGCTTGTCCAATACTGTCTATTGCTACACATATGGTGAACAACTCTGTAATTTAAAGAGTTAAAGGTGAAAACCAGATAGAAAGAGTGAGTTCTCTCTGTCTCTAAGGCATGTCCTGGTATTGTTATAACCTGCCTTGGGTGTCTTTTCAGCAAGGACTTGATTTGAGTTGAATAAAAAAATTAAAAGAATCATCTCTTAGGATCAGATGCAGGTATTTTTTCCCTCCCCCATGGAAACACTCAAATCTGAGGGGGATGGGGAGGCTTGGAGAGGCTATGATAATGAACTCTGTGCTAACTAGCTACCCAAACAATGTCTGATGGGAGGGCGGGAGGAGGGGTCACAGGCCACAGAGCGGACTTTCATCACAGTCATTGTGTTTGCTTGTGACAAGCAGAAAACAAACATGTAGGTGGAGGCTGTATAGCTATGACATCATAAACCCCAGGAAGTGAAAACAGAGCACTTTAAAGAGGCACAGCACATTTGTCTGTGAACCAAGAGTTTAGTTAAAGGTGTCATAGTTGGCACTAACAGAGATTTTTTTCTTTTCATTAATTGTTCAAAAGCACCCATGTGCACAAATTTGGGGAATAATTTACCAAAATTATATGTGATATTTCCCGGAATATACTTATTTACACAATAAAACATGCACACTGATGTTGAGGCATCTGACTATGAGCCGTCTCTGTCTATAAAGAATGCAGGATTTCTTCCAAAGAGACTTCTATGTACAAAAATGTTTCCTCTCTCTCTTTGTTGAAATAGTCAAATAGCTGAAATAGCATAACCCTTTTCCAGAAATTGTTGTTTCATCTATTAAAAGCAAAATGTGTTTTGAAGGTAGCATTTTGACATCACTGGAAATTAAATGGAGGAGACATAATGCCAAAAGTAATTCAATATTAAATGAAAAGAGCAAAGTTTCCCTGGTGTCCTCTAAATGTTTTAGTGGCAAAAATCCAAAAAAATTAGATATTTATCAGCATAACTGCAATGTCATACATTCTGAATCGCAGAAGGTATTGCAAATGAATGCACTGATGGAATTAGTTCTGAGTACATTGAGACTCAGAGTTGCAATTATTTGTAAAGAAAGTCACAGATACCCCCTGCAAGAGTAACAGGGACCACTGCCTTGGAGTTTTATTATGTGTCCTTCAGTCATGTGATTTGTAATAATATACATGAGGCCTACAGATCTTGACCTTTGATCTCTTGAGTCCAAAACCTTATTACTTCAGCCCTGAGTTTGAGTGGATTCATAGATTATTTTGGATATACAATTTAGAGGTATTAAAAACAGGACTAATGCTGTCATCCAATTTTATTGAACACAATCATTTCTCAATGTACTTCTCCTTCAGTCTCCTCCCCTTCTGCATCAACACAACACTGCATTCGTGTCTTCTACTGATCAAAGCAGTGCAGCAGGTCTTCTTTGGACAGTTGTCTCAGAACCTCTGCTGTTCTTTTCTCAACTTCTGACACAGACTCAAATTGTGCTTCTTTGTCACAGATTTGATCTTAGGAAAGAGGAAAAAGTCACACGGTGGTAAATAAGGTGATCAGGGAAGGTGCTCAAACATTGATTTGTTTTTTTTAGCCAGATACTTTTTTACTGAGAGCCCAGTGTGAGCTGGCACATTTTCTTGATGAAGAATGAAACTATTTCTCCACACTTGAGGTCTCTTTCTTCTTTCTCTTACAGTTTTTCGGGAACTTGCTTGTAATAGTGTTGATTTACCTTGGAACCTCCTGGAACCCACTTCTCCAAAATGATCCCCTCAATATCAAAGAAAACAATAAACATGGCCTTGAATTTGGACTTGATTTGTTGAGCTTTCTTTATCCTTGTTGGAGATGGTGTTTCCCAAATGCACTAACTCTTGTTTTGTCTCAGGATCTCATTAGAAGATCCAAGTTTAATTGTGTATAATCTCTCCTTCATTTCCTCTGGGTTTCCTTCAATTTGATCCAAAATGTCTCCACAAATTTGCTTGTATTTTCCTTCTAGATCTAGAGTCAGAGATGTTTTGTTTTGTCATGTTTGACTTTTCATGCAAATTTTGCTTAACTGTCTTTTTATCTATGGAGACCATTTCTGCAATTATTATTATGCTGAGTCGATCATTTTGAGTCATTTGTGCAATTTGTTGAATGTTTTCATAAGTTTTAATGTGCTCAGGCATCTAGGACATCCCCTCTGCCTTCACAAAATCTTTTGTGCCTTTTAAACACATGTGCACGACATTTAGTGTTTCCCATTCACCTCAGATAGTGCACTAAAAGGTTTGGCTGCTGTTTTGTTTCACTGCACTAAAGATTTAAAGTTAATGCATTATTAAACTTTTAAGCTAATAATTTTCAGAGGCTAGCAGTGAACTTAAGACGTCACTTTTTGTAAACTAACAACAGTTTTGCGTGAATCCCAAATCGTAATAACACTCAGTTTGACTGTGAACCACTTGGTTTTATTTTCATAAGCGCAGTCTCATAATTTTATAGCCATACCTCTTATACATAGAGTTTTAAAAAGTTTTATCATTGGAAGTCGGTTTTCAACCGAACCAACTTCCACTGGAATTGGCTACCTTCCAGTCCCCAATCCAAGCCAGTACAGACTGAGATACATTACCTCTTGCCTCCAGAGCCATGGGGCGTAGGGTTTGCTTCTCTGCACCCTTAAGCTCCATTGCACCTAAACACCTATGAATAAAGTATTGTCATCAGGAATGATGAATGGTGAAGTGCTGACTCAGCATGTGCTCTCAAACTTGACCTGACGTCAAGTTTGGAAGCATATGAAACACACGGCAAGACTCCATGACCCTCAATGACCCTTGACACAAATCTTATCACTTAATCCTTTTGTCACGGATGAAAACACCTTCATAGCATTCTGAAGATAATGTGTTCTAAAGAGTGGCCTTGCTGGAAAATATGCCGAAAGAAAACTACAAACTTAATGCTTCTGGCTTCAGTTCTTGCTGCTGGAGAGGCATAAACAAGCACCTGTTCTTGTCTTTGAAAGTTTACCTTCTTGGAAATCCAAAGCCTCTTGAGTATTTCAGGTGAAGTGGGTGAAAATAAAACAGCCCATTGGGTCAAGCTTGAGTAGCATCATGACAGAGTCTCTGCTGAGCTGCTGCCTCCTGTGTCGTTAAAATCACCTTCCCCTGTGATCAAACCAGATTGTTAAAGTTTGAGTGAGTTTGTGCTTTTTTTTATGTATGATGTGTACTTACCATGTTTGTCTGATTTTTCAAACATGTATGCGTTTGAGTGGGTGGTGGTAAAGTGCTGGTGTTGGAGGCAGTGGGCTTTCCCTATTGTGCAGAGACCTCTCCACCATCTGGCGTGCTGCTCCCGGCCTCTGTGCCTGATGGAGCCTGATGAGGAGCAGATGTTTTCCCTGGCTGCTTCTCTCCAGCAGGACCTCTCCCACATCATCTCTGCCCACTTTGGCTACCACTCAGATAAACAGACACACTGCACACTTAATTAAAACTCTCTCCTGTACACATACTGTATCTATACACACATGTACACATAAACAAACATGTTTGTCTGAGTCTTTACACGACTTTTCCTTTCTTCACACATCATACAGTAAATCAGCAGAGTCAGTCCACTTGTTTGCTTTCAGGCAAGTACACATTGATATTTCACTACCAAGGGACACCATCAACAAGATGAATCTGACAATCATTCATTTGTAAAGTTAGAAGATGATTTTGAATCCTGAATTGCATAACGTGATATATATATAACATAATGTTATTGAGGAACTTCTTGAAGGCTCTGCTGTAGCTCCTGGGCACCACGAACCCCCCTCTGAAGGCCCTAAGGATAGGAGGAAAGAAGAAACAGAAAAAGGGGTTGGAGGGAGGGTGCGTCGCCAAGGAAACAAAGGAAGGAAATGGTCAGGTTTGCATTTGGAGGAACAGAGCAAGAGGCATGGTTGAGGTGTGGCCCTGCATTCAAAACTTTGCTATAAGCGTCCGTAAGATGGACAGCACTTTAGTGGAGAAATACTTTTAACAGAATGAGTAACTTTGTGACCTTCAAATGGAGTGGAAGGATTGTTATGGAGATGTTGTAGTTTAGTTTTATCTGTATCCATAGTATCCATCTATCCCCCTCTGTCTATCTATCTATTTGTGTGTGTGTGTGTAATGGTCATTCATCAATATGTTGAAGCTCTTTAACAGAAATTAAATGTCTAATGCAACAATATAATTATTTTTGTTGTCCATGAATTTTAAGTAAACTTGTTTGACATTTACTTGCATTTATGAACAGAAAAATGAGTTTTGGAGGTCGAATGTAATGCTTGATTTATTTCTGACTTCTCAGCGTAGCCAACTGAGCCGGCTCAAACTTGGGTATTAAAATGTATATTCAGTTTAAAATTGCTAATTTCTGTTCAAAATTAATGTCCAATAACAAAAACATTTTCAGTTTCAAATAAGTTCTTTTAAATATTTCTTAAATATAAATATTTTAGGGGCGGCACGGTGGCGCAGCAGGTAGTGCACATGCCTCACAGCAAGAAGGTCGCTGGTTCGATTCCCGGGTCGGGCAGGGCCTTTCTGTGTGAAGTTTGCATGCGTGGGTTTTCTCCGGGCACTCTGGCTTCCTCCCACAGACCAAAAACATGCTCATTAGGTTGACTGGTCACTCTAAACTGCCCTTAGGTGTGAGTGTGAATGTGAATGGTTGACTGTCTCTATATGTTGCCCTGCAATCGACTGGCGACCGGTTCAGGGTGTACCCCGCCTCTCGCCCAATGACAGCTGGGATAGGCTCCCGCAACCCCGAAAGGGATAGTCGGTATAGAAAATGAATGAATGAATGAAATATTTTAGATGAGAGAACAAACGTGTATTTCTCTTGTTTTAATGACAGGTGGTCTAATACATTCTTTAAGTATTTAATATGTGTGTATGTATATATATATATATATATATATATATATATATATATATATACACATATATATATATATATATATATACATATATATATATATATATATACATATATATATATAAATATATATATATAATTATATATATATAATTATATATAAAAACTAAGTTTGGTTGAATAGATCTATCACTATATGATAGATGGTTGATAGATAGATAGATAGATAGATAAGTTTAAGATGGATACGTTGAAAGATCAAGAACAATTGACTGAAAAAGAATGGATGGATAGAAAAAAAAAGGTTGCAGATATTTAGAAAGATCAAGAGTCAAAAGGATCTCTGCCTGATTTCTGTCTACAAACAACATTTATTCATTACTGACATTTAAAATGACAAAACATAACATTTTGATTTAATGCTCAACCTAGATCATGTACACTGTAAGTTTTGAAAGAGTTCTCACTGGAAGAAGAAAGGAAATAAGTGTTAACTTAAATTGTTCTAACCCTTGTAGTCTTTTGTTTTATGAATGTTTATTTGTCAGTTTCTGTTGGAAAATCTTTGACATAAGATTGATTTGCACAGCCTTAACAATAACGGGCTTCTCCTGGTTCGAGCTGCCAGCATGATGTTGCCAAAAGTACCTCTAAGATCTAATCACCTTCCCCTGGGCTTTGGCTCAGTTTGAGTTTTTACCTCTAACTAGCCTTAAACAAAGAGTCGAGGTGCTGGAAGTTGGACTAAATTGTATTTTTTGGCACAGTGCTTCATCACCACTTTTAACCTTGTAACTGCTGTGAACAGTTTAGAGAGTAATTAAAATCTACCCTGCCTTTGATTCTGTGCAAACTGCAACACAGGTCAACAGATGAGGCAGGGAATGTTAGCTGTGTATTTTGATAAAGCCCAGGAGTAGAGAAAAAAGAATATTAAATGATATCTATTCTATTCTATGCTGTAAATATGGCTGGGGGCAGAATTTACATTGAGTATGTAGTTTTATTAATATGCTTTTCAATGACTGACCTCCCAAACTGTTTAATGATGTTAGCTGCTTTAACAAACATAGTTTTGACCAACTTAGATATTTTTATTGAACAATTTAAGAAAAAGACAAGACAAATCCTGTACATAGGGTATACAACAGTAAAAAAAATACAGTTATGAATAAGAGGACAAAATGACAAAACTGACAACAAAACACCATTTCTGCAATAAGAATGAAAGTTCACATGATGCCATTAGTTCAGGAGGTAACATCTGAGAGCAGACCTCAATGGCTGAAATTCAGTTTATTTACGTTAAGAGTTAATGTTGAGATAAAGTTAATGTTGTCTGGTGTGTCAGGTTAGCCCTATGACCCTATGTTAACAATTCCTTTAAAAAATGTCCTAGATCTGCATCCAAATTCAGATCACCACCATTATCTACTAATTTTTCTTTTGTGAAATGACCAACATTCCCTTAAAGTTTCATCAAAATCCGTTGAGAACTTGTTGAGTTATCTTGCTCACAGTCAGACAAATAAACAAATGGACTATTGCCGGCAAAGACATAACCTTCTTGGCAGAGGTAATAAACTGATCAGACCAAACAGTGAAAGCAGTCATGGTAGTTTATGAGCCGCATGTGTGAGTGCACTGAGTGGTCTGTAGATACATGATTGGTCAGTGATGTTGGAGGGAGGGGTTTAGTGGTCGGTCAATTGTGCAAACCAAATTGTTTTTTAGATATGACGTTCACATGTCCTGGACATCCTGTTAAAATGACTATGATGCTGAATATCTGGAAAGGCCCATCTATGCTCAACGTTAAATATGGATCTGGATGCAAATGGGGCCTTCTGTCCATGCTCTGCGTTCATTTCGTCCGTATTTCTGCACGTTTCCATAAAGCTTATGGATACGGGCCAAACGGAGCAGTACCACTGGAAACCATGGGGGCAGTGTTGCTGTTACTACCCAATACGTAGCTCTAGTGAGACACGAAGAAATAATAACGGTGGAACTTTTTGAAGAGAAACTCTGCAAGTTAGTTGGAATGTTACTCCCCATGTTACTTTGCCTGGACACCAAGACAAATAAATGCAAAAAAACAGCTGGGAGGAGATTGGAGAGTAATTAAATATCAGTTGGTCTGTAGCGAAGGAGAAGTGGAGGTCTGTGCAAGACAGATTTGTTCGAGGCTCCCCGGTGGATGTATTGGTTAACAGCAATGCCAACGGAAAGGACGCATGAAAGTATGTGAGAAGTGACGGTAATGTAGTTGGAAAAGGACGTATACATTTTCATATGTAAAGGGAGTATAGATGGGCCTTAAGATGTTAACTGCCATGCTTCGTGAAAATTCTTGCTTTCTCATAATTTCAAACATACCAACAAGCTTGTAATAGTCCGACCAAACTTTACTTTTCCAAATGCTCCAGATATGCCAAACTGCACGCAGTCTTAGAGGCATTAAGTCCCTCACCAGGCAGATGTTTTGACATGATGGATATGAGAACATGTTTCACAGTTTCTCTCTCTGTTTGGCACCAGCATAATTGATTTTGATGAAGTGTGCTGCATAGATGATGTTAATATTTACTAAGTGTTGATAAGATTGCTGGCAAAACTCTGAGTTCCCAAAGCTGACAATATATTTATAGTCTTGAACATGTTGGGGTTACTTTTACTGGCTTGACTTTGGTACAAGCCAACATAGCTGCAGGCAACTGGTGTTTACCAACATGTGGGAAAACATAAAATGTAATATTTTTTTAAAAAGTGGATGTATATTCAAACTGACTAATGAGATCTGCATTTCAGAGTTAAGTCTACTCTGTTGTATTAATTTTTAATGAATATGGTCCACGCTGCAGCATGTACCTCTCAGTTCTCTGTATCACTGCAACCAGCTGCTGCCACCATCAACTGTCTTCACTGCGGAGGAACAACTGTGAGAGTCTGACTGAGATAAGCTTAGCCTGCTGTTTACCGCCTTGCAGGCATCTCCACGGCTGCTGCTGGAGAACTGCATCTCAGACAGCCAAACAACCAAACATTCTACAATGAACAGTGCAGATTATACTACATTTTGTATCATTTTGTCACAGTCAGAGAAGATCTGTAGGATTCGGAGTGTGCTGTAAAAAAGTACAACAAACAGAAGCAGAAAAGCTCAGTGTGATGCTGCTACTTCGTTGCTAGCAGCTGGCTATAGCACTTAGCTGGAGATGCATGCTGCTGGGAGCCAATAGCTGCAGACGGTTGGTGGCAATTGTATTCAGGCGCCAGAGAAAAACCACAGTGTGCATGATTTGTTTGAGCATGTTTTCCAACACAAGAGTAGAGAATGGTGCTGTTTTGTCATGAGAGAATTAAATCTTTTTTGTGTGAAATAAAAGGTAATTCAGGAAAAACAGTTCATAAGGGGCTGTCTGTCTTGTAGCTTAACAGTTTCAGTCTGCACAGAGCACCAGCACAGGCTGAAATTTGGAGTAAAACAGGAATGGTTAACTTGAGTCATCAAAAGAAATGATTCCAGATCTGTTCAGATACTTTTTGGCCTCACATTTAAAGAAAAATAAAGAGAAAACAAACAAAAAAATGTTCATCATTAACATATCTTTTTGATAAAATCTATATTAATCTATCAAATATGTCAATCTATCAATCAATCCATCATTCAAACCTATCTATCTAACTAACTTTCTGTCTGTCTATCCATCCATACATCCGTTCATCTTTCTGACACAAGGCCAACCATACTACAGTTTATAATGCTTTTGCAGTTTTAGTTCTAAGCCAACACATCATGGTCATGCATTGTAGACTAATGAAAACTACCTAAAACAAATTTAGATGCTCCTGACTTAAGCTTAAATATTTTCAACTGTTTTGGAATTAAGAAAATAATTTAAAAAATGGATAATATTAATACAAAATGGATTTATCTTTGATCTGCACACCATTGCATTAATACTACACAACATTGTGTTACTGGGTCGTCTCTGATTGGGCCTGACCTGACACGCCAGGTGGACAAATGGTTGGTTTTGAACAAGTTTAAAATTCAGCTGTGGTCTTGATAAGCTCTGCAGCCAGTGAACTAAAATCCTTAATTTTGATGTATGTAAAAACTCACTGTGAAAATCAAAATTGCCAGATTGGTTCCAAAGTTGGAGCCTTTTTTTTTACCTCAGAACAGCAGTTATCGTTCGCCACTTCTGACATTAACAATAATAGATGTAGTAGGTGGTGACTGCTGAACTCCGGGGTGATGAAAGTTGGCATCACATGTGAAAGCTGCCTACAGATCATTCATTAATTACCAGTGCAAAGCTGTCTCTTTTTATATTAGTACAGCAAATTGTAGAATTTAAGTACTTCATGTTCAAATAAGTTTATACTTCCTCCTACAAAAAGTGATGCTTGCTGTTGCCAATATACGTTCTGTCTTTCGTTTTCTTCAGTTCATTCTTTTGGGAAGCACGGTGGTGCAGCAGGAAGTGCATGTACCTCACAGAATGAAGGTTGCTGGTTCAGTCCCCGTATAAGTCAGGGCCTTTCTGTGTGGAGTTTGCATATTCTCCCTGTGCATGCATTGGTTCTCTCCCTGCACCCTGGCTTCCTCTCACAGACAAACATACTCATTAGGTTGTCTGGTTACTCCAAATTGTCCTTGGGTATGAGTGTGAGTGTGAATGGTTGTCTGTCTCTTGATGTGGCCCTGCAATTTGCTAGCGACTAGTTCAGGGTGTACCCCGCCTCCAACCCAATGCTTTCAGCTGAGAAGTTATAACCTTGCAGTGCTGTGATGTCTGTAATCAGGAAGATTCTACTTGCAAAGATTCAAGTAACTTGGAGATGTTTATTTATGGGGAGGGGGATGGAGTTACAGAACAGCCGGCAGAGATTGAAGAGGGTCCTTCAAAGGTAAGCAGCACTAAATATGAATTTGAAACAGAAACATGTTGGCAGCAGTAGTAGGTCTTCCCTCAAGTTCAGCAGGAATAACTATGTGTTCATATGGTAACTGTAAACAAATGGATGCCATTGCCCAGCTTGCGTCATATATTTATTCAGAGTTTTTCTTTGAAAACTTCAGGAAATATTTATCGGCAGTTGCAGGCCATTGATGATTGAATTTGTTACGTTTCTCCTTGTTTTCAGATGCTTTTAGCAATGATGAACGGGGGGCTTTTTAATATTAACTTGCTCCTCGCAAATAATAAAAACATATTTCCAATAATAAGGATTATGGCTGAAACATTTCTATTTTTCAATGTTCTGTATTTGTTCCTTGTCCTTTTTTGTGGGCAACACAGAATAAAACACTCCCTGAAACTTTCCTCATGTTTTCTTAATTTTTGGAAATTCATTATTTTTCAATTTGACTCAGGGGGCCTCAATGAGCGAATAGGGGTGCAATCTGTGGTCCCCAGGCTGCTCACTCACCCCTGACATAGAGCATGGGACACAAAAAGAAGAGCTTACAAATCAAACTTAGCAGCAGATCAAAAGCTCATTGGCCTACTTAGTCTTGATTTGTTAACTTGTTTAATGAACTATGTTGTGTTTTGTAATTTGTTGATTTGCATGCAGAAAAAAAAAAAAAACATGTTGAAAAAGAAGAGAGTTAATGATAATGGTGGTGTTAATGACGATAATGTTGCCTGCGACAGCCGTGAGCGAGACATCTGTGGCAGTTCAGATACCAGAGACTTCGCCACTGCCAGCAGGGTCTTTATCTTATTCAGCTAATAGCTAATGAGGAGTGGAAATAAACCAATGAAACATTTCTTTTTAGGAAATAAGTAACAGGCATCAGTGAGTTCAGAGAAGAGGAAGAGAACAAGATAAATGAGCATGGCAGGGCACAACAAACGTGCATGTTGAAGCAGCACATGTATTTTATTGTCAGAGGAGATGGAGCAATGGTGATATTACAGCAGACAGCATTCTGTATTTGAGTGTTTGTATTGTTATCCCATTCAGCTCAGAAAAAAGCCCTCAGCTGAGATGATCCCATTTTAGGCTTTTACAATCCCCTCTCTTCATCTCTCCAGGGGCTTTGGTGAATCTTCTCAGCCCACGATGAGTCAAGCTGAAATCTTTTTCATGCAATTAAGAGGAGTACTTTCTTTATCCTCCATTTTAACACCAAGATACAGTATCAGTTCTACTTCAGAGGACGATTGATCCGGATGAGACGGAGGCCAGGATGCAAACATTGAGCCATGTGCTTAGTTTGTACAATGTGCTTTGGACTGAAATGTTACTTTTTAGGAGAGGCATTTGATGTCTAGCATTGTTGTGCATTTTTGTCATTTTTCTTTTCAACTTTGGTGATTATTATGGCTGTGTTACAGCTTATGGCATGAATTTATGTCAGAATATTTCTTTTATTGACATTTTTTGATCTAATGTCATTTACTCTTACAGGTTCATCATCCACTTCAGACACTTTTTGCAGCCTCGGGGATCCCACAAGCCAAAGTGTACACAGAAAAACTGCTATAAAATACATCAGTATTTTTCATGCCTTTTTACAGATAAATCTCTGTAACCACTTCAGTTCTCCTAAAAACTACCAAATATTCAGTGTTTTTCAGGATTATAATCTTTAACAGTTGGAAATAATGTTGCCACTGTTTTATAAAAAACACAACAGAAAAATATGAGACTTTTTATGTAATGAATAGTCGGGACGTGGGGCATTGCTGGTGATTAGAGTCTTGAATATGTCAAATGCAAAAGTTCCACCTCTGTAGTGCAAATGATATGTTGTTCCTTGTAGTGGCTGCAGTGTACTAGATCATGATGGTGGAGGTGAGGATGGACTCAATGGCTGTGTAGAAGTGCACCATCATCATCTTTGGCAGGTTGAAGTTCTTTAACTCCCTCAGGAAGTACATCCTCTGCTGTACTTTTTTGAGGTCCTGGGTGATGATGGTCCCCAGGAAATGGAAGGAGTCCACACTGGAATCGACAGAGAGAGAGAGAGTGATGGGGACAGGGCTGGCAGAACTTCCTGAACTCCACAACCATCTCCACTGTTTTTAGAGCATTCAGCTTAGTTGTTCTCAATGCACCAGGTCACCAGGTGGTCAACCTCCCACCTGTAGGCAGATTCATCGCCCCCAAGGATGAGTCCAATGAGGGTGTGTGATCTGCGAACTTGAGGAGCTTGACCGACTGATGAGGAGGTGCAGTTGTTGGTGTACGGGGAGAAAAGCAGAAGAGAAAAAATGCAGTTTTGAGAGGAACCGGTGCTGATGGCTCTGCTGTCAGAGATGTGTTTATCCCAGCTTCACCTGCTTCTCCCTATCAGACAGGAAGTCTGTTATCCACCTGCAGGTGGAGTCAGGCACATTTAGCAGGAAGAGCTTGTCCTGTAGCAGATCAGGATTATTGTGTTGAAAGCAGAGCTGAAATTCACAAACAGGACCCTGACATGTGCTGCTGATGTGTCCAAATGCCCCAGGATGAAGTGAAGGGCCAGGTTAAAAGCATCATCCACAGACCTGTAGGCAAACTGCAGGGGGTCCAAGAGAGGCTCTGTGATGGATTTGAGATGGGACAGCACAAGGACTCCATCACCAAAGAGGTCAGGGCGACGGGTCTGTAGTCATTCAGTCCTGTGGTCATTGGTGTTGTGGGAACTGGAATGATGGTTAAGGTCTTGAGGCAAGCAGGTACATGGCATGTCTCCAGCCAAGTGTTAAAAATCTCTGTGAAGAGTGGAGACTGGAGCAGGTTTTTTGTGCATGTACATGTTGGCTCAATGGTTCCCATAGGGCAGTAAATTAGAGTGAGACACAAGGGTTAAAAGCAGATAGAGCTGGAGACAGAGGAGAGCGAGAGTGGGGAATACCATCAAGGAAAGGGGCCACAGTAAGGTACCTGCCTGCTTTAGGATAGCAGTCTTTTAAGAATAGGTGTAAAGACTTAACAACTATGTAAGTGGAATGGAATCAAATATGATAATTTGGTATTTTAGCTTTTAATTTAGTGAAGAAATAAGATGTAAAATGTTCATTTATGACTTGATTATTTTGTTTTAATAATTATGGGAAGCCATAATTATATTATAACAGTGAAAACTGATTAATTGACCAGCTCCGTTTTCTGTTACAGATCCCTCTGCTGCTCTATGACTATTGTATCTCCTTTTCTCTACAGTCCCTTTGGCTCTTCTGCGCCTTAAGCAGTCAACAAATGTGACCCTCTGGGAAGAAGGGCTAAAATGTGGGTATTGTGACAGGGCTTTAAACCTGGTAACAAAAAAAAAACAAAAAAAAAAAAACATAGAAAATGTAAGACTGACTGTGATCAAAGCACGTTATGACTGATTTGTGCTTTCATACATGCCATTTATTAACACTGAATCACTGAATCAAAGTGAAAATAAGCATTACAACGTATACCAGACAAAATCACAACGGATTTGAGAAACATTTGTTAACAGAGAGAAGCAGCAGGCTCATATCAGAGAGACAATACACCGTCTGCATTGGCATTCATGTGGTGAAACATACTCCACAACATATTGACATGGACTCATACCATCATTCACATCCAGGTGTGACGCCCAGGTTGATGCATTTTGCACAGTTTGGAGCCTCTACCACCCACGCCGTACATTCAAAGGCGTAAATAAGGGAAACAATGAGCTGCCATTTGCCCACTGCCGGCTGACGCGCTCACCTCGAATCACAGATTTAGAATCTATTCTGTTCCCCTGACTGGAGCTGACTGGGTGTCCACAGGGATTCAGCCGACCTCCCCAGCATAGCCAAAGGTCACACAGCAGAGGTATGGCTTTCTAATGCAATGCCCTTTTGTGGTGTCTGAACTGCCTGCATTGTATTCACCTCACATAGACTTCTTGCAGGGAGAGATGCTTTGAGAAGGCGGATAAGGAGAATAGCATTGACAGCAGTTCTAAAGGGCAATCATACAGATAATTCAGTCCAATGGCCCTCTTTATTGAGATTAAGGCAGCGGCACCTCTGATATGGTATAAACAAAACAATGGGCATATCCCCCAGCGATGGTCCAAGGACTCGGGGAGACATGCAGAGAGAGGCATTTTATACTCTGACAACAGCTCAAGCAGTGCTTCTTTCTGATACCGCCGGCCAAGGAGAGCTGAGCTGCTGCCAAGCTGGCACCGACGCTCGCTGAACTAAACACCGGCTATGTTGTTGTGATGTCATGATACATTTGGCAAGTTTTGGCAGGATCGGTGTTGGCAAGCGAAACGCTCATTCAGTACCTCTATGATGTCTGGTTTTCAGGGAACTTTGCAAACCAATGTTGTTTATAGCTCCATTTAAGTGTTTTAATGACACGACTTTGTGGTCCGAGATGCCAGTTCATTGGTCAGGCCATCTGTTTGAAAGAAATTATGAACCAAATATGAGAAGTGGACATGAGATCTTGGTTTGAAAAGAAAAAAAAAACAGGAGTGAACTACTCCAAGCCAGCAGCTTTTTGATTTGCAAACAGGAGGCGACGACTAATGGGAGAAACAGGTCGGACTGTGTGATAATAAGTGGGAATTTGGATCTACTGTTGGTTCATTTATTACCAATAGATATTTAATAAAAGAGTTCAGTGGTTACTCTGAGATCCTTTCCATTTACACTTCAATATAAAAATGATGTAATTTGAGTCTCATAAGGTGAAATAATACATTGAGCAGAGTGTAGCTTCAGTTATTGGTTCCCAGCTGGTGGGTTGGGCCCCTGATGTGGGTCTTAAAGTTGCTTTAAGTGGGTTTCAGTCAATTTCCTGAGGCAAAAAAAGTACAGAAAACAGTATATGATGAGCTAAAGCTCAAAGTGAGCAGCACGGTGGTGCATCAGGCATTGTCTCAGTGAAACAGCTTCCTCCCCCAGACCAAAAAAACATGCTGGTTAGGTTGATTGGTGTCTGTAAATTACCCTATGCTTGTCGTGAGTGTGTAAATGGGTGTCTGTCTCTTCATGTGGCTCTGCAATCAGCTGGTGACTGGTCCAGGGTGTTCCCTGCCTCTCACCAAATGTTCGCTGGGATAGACCCCAGCTGCCCTGAAAAGGATAAGAGGTATAAATAATGGATGGATGGATGGATGAAGCTCAAAGCAAATATACATTTGCATACTACTGTATCTGTTACAGTAATGTTTAAGTTTTCTTAAAGGGACCACATTTCGCTTTTTTGAGTTTTATATGCCCTTCATATAACATGTCTCATGATTAAGTACTTCAATGCACTAGACAAAAAAACCTTGCCCCAGTAGCTGTCTGAAATGGCTTATGAGCCCATTTCTCTCAAATAGACCTACTAGTGGGAAGTCCTACCATTGTTTCTCCAACACTAAATCTCATTGGCTCAGGCAGGCAAACCCAGTGCAGAGCAGGACAGCTGAATGAATACAGAGTTGTTGAAAAAATGGCGTAGAGCAGTGCCAAACCAACCAGTCACCACAGACAGTTGAGCCAATTAGAGCAGACTGGGACCCATGTTGGGAAGGGAGCCTTAAAGAAGTAGGTCTAACAGAGCATAGAGAGAGAGAGAGAGAATACAGCTGGATCAGGGGTACTCACTTTTAGAAAAATAGACTTTTTTTGAGAATAGCTGATTGTGAAATTACTCTGGCAGTCATCAAAATCAAATGTATAATCCATTGTAAAGTCAACTATGAGTTCTTTAGAACTTTACTTCATTTGTTATTATTATTTTTTGGGTATTTTGTGCCTTTATTGACAGGAGAGAGAGACAGTTGATAGGCTTGTGAAAGGGGGTGAGAGAGAGTAGGGGGATGACAATTTGCAGGCTGGATTCGAACCTGGGCCAGCAGAAGCCTATACATGGGTTGTGCCTGGTTGCTTACCACTCGGCCAAACCAGCACCCACTTCATTTGTTATTGATCTCAAGAAAATGTTCATTTTTCAATGTCTTTAAATAAATGGGTCGATACTTTACCTAAATCTTTTAGGTAGAGAAGTCCTAAACAGACACAGTCTCACCATTTATTGTATTCATCCCTTTTTTTCTCCATAATAAGAAAATTATTGTGATCTTCTTTGGGTGACAATTTTTAATTATTAACATTATCCTGGAATAATAACGCTGGTTTTCTCACAATGATTTGAAATTTGTGTTATCACAGGAGATAATCTAAACCTTCCATCCCATTGTTACTTTTATAACTTGATGTTAAAATGTTAAAATAAAAAGTTATTGTAAACTTGTTAAAACATGTTTCCCAAATTCTAATGTTATAGGTGGTGATCAGTATTTTACAAAAGCATGCAAAAATAGTTAAGACAGACAGTTTAGATTGATGATAGCATGGTTATATGATAAATATCTTATGTGGAACTTTAAAACTTAACTGGATTCCGATAAAATTCACCTGAAAGCAAAGTAAGTATTAGACAATTTTCCCCTCCACTCCTCCTACAGTTCTCTAATGTAAGCCAGCAAATAAACACACCTCGAGGCAATATATTGTGGTGACAGCTTAATCGCAGAAATGATAACAATACAATTTATGTGCTTTATCAGCTCTGCAGGATGTACTGTATGAAATTTACAGGGTCAGTGATGTCCATGTGACACACAATTGTGTTAACAACATTTTTTAACCTCCCATGACGCAAACCGTAAATATTTTTACAAGCGTCAGCATCCCTGATAGCATGTCGGACTAAGAGCCTGCTTGTATGTGCAAATATTCCTTTAATGTGATGCAACCTGTTGTAAGAGCAGACAATGAGAGCGGGAGAAGGTGGCGGGGCAGACGTGGGATTAGGGGAAAAAAAAGTCATTTATCCCCTCCTGGCAATTAGAGCATATTATCTTTGTAATTACTATTATTATCACAGTTAAAAAGGAGAGCATTTGTTAAAAGTGGCGTTCCCGACACTGCACATTACTCCCTTATTATGTTCAAATTCTTATTAAAAATCTGAAAGTGCAATTATGTCAGCTGGTGAAGAGTCATTAAAACGAACATGAAAGCCTCCCTGATATCAAATGTTGGGAATCAGCAGCTCCTCTCTCCAAACTCTCTCTCTCTCTTTCTCTCTTTCCACAATGCAGCCGAGCTCTGTCACGCTCTGCAAAGGCTCAACAAAGGACACTGCAGTCCTATTAGCCAAGTAAACAAATCAGAGAGTGAAATGAGATGCTTTTTATATTGAAACAATGGATTTCCCATAGGAGAAAATATGGCAGGAGATGAAACCCAATAATGAGGCACGTGCTCTTATAGAAACCCTGAGATGGGAGGCTTGAGTGGAAACAGGCCTGTCTCCATGCTAAAGAGATGAAAAAATCCTTTCGCTGGTTGAGGGATTGAAATGAGATTGCACTGTGTTTGGGATTTACTCGCAATCCTGGATGGGACGAGAGAGCCGCAATTTATCATCCACAGCGAGGCACATTCATTCATCTGATCATTTAAGAGGGAAATCTGATTTGGAGATGGTTTGGACCACATTCTGAGCTGCATTACGCTGCTTTCGGCCAATTTGAGTGTCAAATTAAGGGATTTGCTGCAAACAAGATGAATGCAAGTTCACATTTTTAAAAAGGAATGACCGGCCCATCTCCTTGCTCATAGCCATCTTCACGTGATATGTAGAGATGTGTGCTCCATGCTAAGTGAAAATCAATTTACCATCCAAGATGATCACATCCCTTAAATAAAGATGGATGAACAGACTGATAAATGAATGATGCCAGAGAAAACACAAGTTAGACATATAGCAAGGGCAAGACATAAAATAAAGAAAAAAGGCTATTAGCTACACTATTCTCACACTGGGAAAAACACTAAGCAAAATAGATATATTTCAAGAAAATTTATGAAAATACTTTTAATTCTGCGTAAATGTATAAGATAGAAGTGTTTAATAGAAGTATACCTTCAGCTTTTTTATTAGGGTCTTTATTAGGAACACTTTAAAATGGCACAAATAGTCAATCAGCAAATTGCATGGCAGCAACTCATTGCATTTATGCATGTAGACATGTTCAAGGTGACTTAGTGAAGCACCAACCAGCATCAGAATGGAGTAGAAAGGTGATTTAACCGACTCTGAATGTGGCATTGTTGTTGGTTACAGAATGGCTGACTACATTATTTGAGAAACCGCTGATCTACTGGGATTTGAACACACAACCATCTCTAGGGTTTACAGAGAATGATCTGAAAAGACAGAATATCTGGCGAGAATCAGTTTGAATGTGGTGGATCCAGAGATTTACATGATGGATGGAGCCACAGGGCCACAGACCATTACTAGGCCGTAGATCGTTTGGTAGCTGGCCAATTAGAAAAAAAAAAATGGGCATCATTACCTTTTTTTGAAAAGTTGAAGGAATCCTCTCATATTTGACTGTGTAGTTTGACTTTGCAGACTTTATACTCAGCCTGTCTCTTACACTGCTGTGATGAATGAAAAAGTACAACGTCAGATATAGTCATGGTCGAACCTTGTGCACTCTTTCACCTGTGCTCTAAACACAATTGTAAATCCATTTGACTCTGCGTGATACAATTCAGAGGTAAGGGTTAATATTTTACCCATCAATTGTGAATAAAAACATGAGATCTGCTTGGACTGATGACATATGGTTAGAATACACACTGTTAGCATCATATGCACCCTGTTTTGAAGGCATTTTCCCCTGCATTCATGAAGTGTACCCAATTAATTAGTTACTGCATTGTGAAAAAAAAAATCCAGAAAACTTAAAATTTTAAAGGCAATTGTCTGCACTAGATTTTTGAGTTTTGGGTCAAAATTTTGAGTTGAGAGAACAACTATTTAAAATAAAGACAATTCCAGGTGGGATTCGTACCCAGACCAGTTGCAACATTTTTTTCATGTATGTTTGCTTACCACTGCACTAGTCTAGCACTCAGTGAAGGTCAGAACTTGGCCTGACCTCGCCTGACAACACTTGACCTTTTTAAGTTTTAAGTCTTGCTAGCTTTAGGTAAGAAATTAGCCCAACTTTACATAAAAAACTTATTAGGGATAGTTGAGATAACTCCTTATATTAACTTCATAACACAACAAAAATATTTTGTTTATTGAAAAATTCATTTGATGCGGGCCGATTTTAAGTTTTCATTATTACAGTGTTTGCCAAATAGTGACTTTGATCCAACTGTGTTCATCAATGTCATTTTTGAGCAGCTGATGAAAACAAAATGAGTTCCCAGTGAATGTTTCTTCAATGTGGTTCAGAAACAAGCCCTTGCCTCTCTCTAATCACATAAGTATTTGCAGTTGTTGCCGTCCCCCCGCCCCTCTCAAAGGCTGGCCTGTGACCATATGATAAAACCTGGCCTTGGTACAAAGAAGGTCGGGGACCACTGATTTAGAGCTGTAGGCAGAAAAAACATGTTTAGATAATTGTATTCTGCAGTATTGACCTTTTTTTAACCACATTATCAGCATACTGAAGACAAAAAGATAATCTATACATGTCAAAGAGAAGATGTTCACGCCAATTGTGAGATTGAAATTAAAAAAATGTGCTGTGTTTTGGATTTACTTGCAACTCTGAATCAGTTTAGAGAGGCACAGTTCAGCATTCGCCGCTGGGCACTGCCATTCAACTGATCTTTTAAGAGTTAAATCTGATTTGGACACGGTTAGGACCATAGTCTGAGCTGCGTTACGCTGCTTTTTTCCAATCTAAGAGTCAAATTACAGGATTTGCTTCAAACAAGATTAATGCAAATTCACATTTTTGAAAAGAAATTGCCGGCCTATCTCCTTGCTCATAGCCATCTTCCTGTTATTTGTAGAAACATGTGCTCCATACTAAGTGAAAATCAATTTGCCATCGAAGATTGTCATACTCCTCCTCACCCTCCAGCCCGCCTGCAATTATTGTGCTGCAGCCTCTTCTACAGCAGTGAAATTCCCCCAAGTGAAAATACCTTTTTATTTCTATATTTTTCTGTGAGCGCGTGGATCTGAAGCTGGAGAAGATTAGACCTGGATAGCTGCGACCCACGTCTTTAAAAGGCAGCTCTTGGGGGAGAGAAGTTGGTGGCTTCATCTGTGTGTGTGACGGAGGAGACCCTCCCCACAGCTGCTTTAACACAGAGGGGCTCTAAGTGTGTCTGACAGAGTATTGATTATTCTGGGTCTCATGTGCAGCAGGACTGCATTAGCTCCTGACAGCCTCACAACAAACACACACACACACACACACACACGCACGGCCCCTGATGACCTCAAGACAGATGGCTGGAAAATACTGTCAAATAACAGCACAGACATGGTGAAAAATACACGTGTAAACTGTTGAGGAAATCTTGACCACATGCTGTGTGTTACTGTAAGTGTCTGCAAACTGCTGTTCTCTGATGAGGACAGTATCTGCAGTCCCACCCAGAGATGCTTAAGATGCATTTTGAAATCAATTTCATTGCCAAGATTTGTCAGACAGGAGGACTTAGATATCATCATGATGATCACATTATTACATTTAAATTCATACTTTTAGACCAGTTAATACCAGTTCAGCTACATGCTGCTATATTAATCAACATTATTCCTCTCCAAATTCTATTCATTATAGATATTAATTTTAATAATATATTGATCTCTCTATCCATACAGATAAAGACTGATGACTGACTCTACATTCAGCAGTCAAATGTGATGAGGACAGATTTATGATCTGGGTGCCCATGGGTTTGTTGCTATCATAAATTCATACTTTTAGTCCCCCTGTCTCTACCTGGATGGATACATCTCTAGATGTATGGATGTGTATATACAAGTTTATGTTGTATATGTATTTGTATATATGCATATCTGTGTATCTATAAAATGAAGAGTGTGGCTTCAGCCTGCTCTATTGTAAAGTGTTACTTGTTATGAACTGGCACTATACAAATAAAGATTGATTTGTTGATTGAATACTTGGTGGTAAAAAAGGCACATGCATAGGAAAAGTAGTTTGTTTCCATGTAAACAAAAAACACAACCTTCCTCAGCAGCTGGATCCACCTGGTTAAATGTCTGTAATCCATCTTGTCAAGCTCCAATCTACAAAGACTGTGCTCCGTGACTACCTGTACAGAGTTTAGCATAGATGCTAACAGCACATTTCTTTATTTAATGAAAATGAATAAAAACACTGAAAGCATTCTCAAAAGAAATTATATTTTTGCTCCACTTCTGACATGTTTTGGAGAGAGTTTGCTCTATGCTGTGGCTTACTTTTTGTATTTTACATTCCTTCAGTAACACCAAGTATCTGAATGGCCCATTATCAATTTGTTTGATGGAATGATTGTCCAATCACCTGACAGATATGCTTTTGGTAGTTTCTGCCCATTTCCAAACACTTTCTATGGAGTAGTGAAACTTGTTTAGCGGTCCATCTGGTGTGTTAACAAAACCCGTTACTGAGGAGGATGGGGTTTGATAAAGGATCACTTCCTATAAAGGGCAGGACATGGCAAAGTGTCTTGTGTTTGAATAAAGACATTTTTTGGGGAAAAAAGATAGATTTTTTTTTTTTTTTTTACTTTGCTGGATTGCACATTGTCGCCATATGACAGCATGTTAAAGTTCCTTGTTCTGGCATGTTTGACCATTTACATCATTTCTTGGGTGTCTGTTGTTCAAAAATTTGACTTAAGTTGATAAAAAAAATGAAAAATGTAATCCATGTAAAGGATTAGATGAAGCTCTTTTTTTCTCCCCTTCGAAAAACATTCAGATCTGAGGGTGCAGGGAGGCTGTGTGAGACATGAAGGTAAAGGCTGTATAGCTATTACATTATAAACCCCAGGAAGTAAAAACAGAGCATTTTAAGGGACATAGCACATTTCTTCATGAACTGTGAGTGTGGAACAAAAAAAAAGATTTAATGTTCTTCTGCTCCCAAAGCCCCTTCTGACAACATTAAAAATAAGGAAAATTGATTTGGCAGCACATGGGAACTTAACAACAACCTTTTTTACAATTTGTTTTTCCCTGTAAGAATAATATGCTTCTTTTAAATGAGCAAATTCAACACATCAAAACATTTGTATCATACCTTAATAATTGATGCAGTAGAGGGTTGAATATGGAGTATAAGTATGGAGCTGGTCACTGAGTGAACAGCACTTTTACCAGAACTTCATTTGACAGAGACACTTTCCTGCTACTACCGGAAAAAGCTGATTTGACTAAAATTTACATTTGGCCCTGCAAAATAAAAAAAAAAAAAAGACTTCACATGTCACTTTGAGGTTCAATTTCTGTCATATTTTTGTATTCGGTGCAGTCTCTGTATAACACTGTGTCAAATTTAAGCTTAATAAACCTTTCATGGAGAAAAGACGTTACCTGAAATGTCACATGCCACCTTAAATGTTGAGTTCATGCAGCAGAGGACATTCAGGATATAAAATGTAATAGACACTGCACACACAGGCCGACTGTAACTCCCTGCCTGTGACATATACAGAGCTGCAGGTTGACATTTGCTAGTATATGTTAAATCATAAAACACAGACTGTAATCTGACAGCAAAGTAAGATACCTGCACTTATTCTACGGATGTGTCTGCGGTGTTTTTGCTTGTCATCGTGTGTTTACGTGTCGGCCTGTCCCTATTGTACCTGCCTGAACCTGCTCCCTCCCACTGTCTTTATTACACATAATATTAATGTAGAGAAGGGCAGTGCTTGACATTTTTATTAAATTATTTACAAGGGAAAATAATGACGCCAGGGTCCCGGCACTAAACAAATAAATAAATCAGATCTCTAATCAAATCCGGGGATGATGTATGTGGAGCAGGATGTTATTAGGTTAGGTGATAGGTGTCAGGGCTCACTATGCCAGCAGAAGGGTGCATGCATTTGTACAAGGGAAATAATTGGAATTTACCGCTCGGTGTGTGTCTGCATGTGTGTGATTGTTTGTTTTGACACCTGATTCCCTCTCTCAGGCAATCACATCATGTGAAGATTTAGTAAATCTAAGATGGAAGTTTTATTAGACTTTTAAAATGAGAACGAATAAGAAATAAAAATTTAAAAAATAGTGTTGTAGAAGTTTCTTTGTCCGTCACTCATTTGTTCGAATCTGAAGTGTGTAAATAACATAATTTTTCATTTTGTTCATTTCAGATTTTCCCTCGGGGTCTAATATGAGTGGCTGACTTTTATTGATGGTTTTGATTATCGAGTAAGGGTTAAGCTCTAATTTTAAAATGTGCTGCTTTCTGCAGAACACGGATTTTTCTGTTTGCTACTCACTCTTGAGGGAGCTCACCAAAGTTGGGGACTTTAAGTGAAATTTCTCGATGGTCCATATAAACAATGTTCTGTCCAGTTTTAATCCAACCAATGGCAGAATCCATATCTGTTACTAAATGCCATTTATATGCCATTTATACACCGTGCACTCCTGCTCAAACCAAGAGGTGCGTCTGTCTGAAAATGAGGATTGGTCGGGAGCAAAGTTGGTGGGCTCCTTACTTGAAGAAGCAGAAGATAACTGCATTTTAAAACACAGAAAACCTGATCCGAAGTCTAAAGTCTGTTGATTGATTCTGCCAATTAGACGACGCATTACAAAGATTGATATCCAACAAACAGACCTTGTTTCACACACGCAGGATAGACAGCAGCACACTTCTACCTTTAAATATACTCCCAGGAACAAGAAAAACACAGAGAAGGTTGTGTTTACAGCACCAGTAGCTGCACGAATGACTTGTTATGTGTTTATTAAATTTCATATCATTAAATGCATGCCTGATGAACAAATTGAAACAAGAAAATCTGATGTATAGGCTTGTCAATCTGGGGTGTTAAGTTTACCTGGCTGTGTGGTTAAAGTTTTGGCATGATGTTTGATAACATGCCAAAACAAAGTAATTTATGTAAAATTTAGCAAAATATGTACAATCTGATCATACACTATGCATGGTTAGATTTGATGGTTAAAAAAAGATTATAACAATGCTGAATTTTCAAAGCACTTTGGTGGTCACTTATGCTCTCATGGTAAAGGCAAAAAAACTATCAACATTGTAGAGACTCCAAAAATGTAACAAACCATGCCTTGAGGGAAGTTCATATCTTATTTAAGGGGAGTCATGTTGTTTCCATCTCCACACAGAACTAGGGAAAACATCCTTCTTCACAGCAAACAAACAAGTTAACAAGAGCCTAAAGATCTGCTGCTCTTATGTGAGTCTGAAGTTTGATGCGCCGTCCTGTTCCCTTACCACTTTTTTTTTTTACTGGTCTAAAAAAATCAGCTCACCCTGCCGTAAAAACACAGTCAGACTCACACCTGAGTGTTTTTCCTTCTCTCTAGATTCCTGCCTCTGAGGTTGAATTTGTTAAGGAATACATAAAATATAAATAAGGACAAAAACCCAGTGTTTGGAGAAGCAGTAGAGTCGACCTGCAATAAATCTGAAGGAAGGATAGTGAGGTTAAAAAATCCAGTAGTGAGTCTCCTTTTTGCTTTCTTCTATTTACACAGAACTTCAAAACAGATATTTCACATTCAGACTCTGGATATGATATGATTTGGTGTTACATTTCTATGTAATGTGCTCTCTGCCTGTTTATTTTGTTTACTTGGATTTCCAACAGTTTCAACATAAGCTAGGAGAATTTTTAAGGGCTGGTAGTTCAAATGTGAAGTAGAGCTACTGCATGGTAGTTTATATGCCTATGCAAGGCATATTATTGCAGCTCAACTTGCCTCGACCCAGCACAGTTTGAATACTGCCCACTTCATTTAGCATCCGCACAACAACGGAGGGTGAAATAGAGGTGAAAGCTGCCCGCCGCTATGTGGCTTTTTGTCACTGTAAGATGAATTTTGCTTCAAAGAGGATTACAAGCATAAACAAGCAAGCAAAACAATATACTATACAAAGCAGAGAAGAGATCGGTAAGTCATGCCGCATTATGGAGCGGAAACAGGAGGCATTTCATTTACATGTCAGATACCCCAAAGTCATGGCTTCACTCTGATCATTCAGTGTTTGGCAGAGTCTCCATGTCAAATTTAGTCTCGACTCATACTTGAACCCTGCTAGGAGTGATATATAAAGCTGTTCCAGGTACTAGGCATGACCCCTAATGGAAAACCAAAACAGATAGGGATGCACAGTATTATCGGACCAATATAAGTATTGGCAGATAATTGCCGGAAAAGCTTATTAGCGGTATCTGTAGATATTAAAATTTCCGCAGATATTTACAGACAATATATTCGCCATATAAACTGGTCAAAAACATAACATATATTGACTGTTATAGAGAAAAAATGTACATGACCACCATACCATCATAATTCACAACATCATTACTCAATACCCATAAGTGTGTTGTAACTGCGCTGTTTCCCTGCAAGCCTACATCGCCATCTACTGGACTGGCATGCACACTACAGCGTTTTCAGTCGTTCTCGAGTCTCCGTCTGAACGCAGATTGTTTTTGAAGATGCAAAGGAAAAACCTTTGTGTTTCTGGTTGAAACGGGGTCGTGTAAACAGCCTCTTAGATACACTTTTTGTTGTACTGGTTAAAATGATTGTTATGTCCTGATGGCAATCAATGCATGATGTGTTCTTAAAAGACAGCAAAAAATAGCCGCTGTCTACAGCAGGAGTAAACCAGGGAAAACACCAACCAATCACAGCGATTCGGACAAAATTTATTAAACCAATCAAATCCCATACTGCCGTTCTGCCCACCTTCTGCACATACATTTTGCCGGCGTGCTGATTCAATGTGCAGAGCCGAGCTAAGAGGGATCCAAGTACTCTGGAGAATGGCAGAGAAACCACCTATACCTGATTACTGGTAACTGCTCCACCTGCTTAACAGAGCAAGAAAAGAAAGATGGAAGCAGAGAAGGCCAAAACTCAAAAGAATTTGGACAAGGCCAGGGCAAAAATGAGAGTCAACATCAGGTTGTCAGTACTAACTAACCTGCCATGTTTGTTTGTTTGTTTCTTTAACTTTACTATGATAATGTTTTTGATTTTTCTTACCGCTGGGTGAGATTCATGCTAGTTTTCTGTGACTACCAACCCCACCTTTAAGGAATAAAATATTGTTTCTTGCTTCACATCTGTTTCTAACACAAATACTGTCACTGTGCAAGAAACAGGTCAATAGCTTTTCAATCATGCTGATTATGTTAAAAAAAAATCATGACAAGTAGGTTTGTTTGATAAGTTTATCACAAAGAACAGAACATGTAAACTGAGTAATTTTTCATTTGCTAAAGAGTTTATTATCAACAGTGATCCAAAACACAGTAAAAAATTCCCAGAGGCATTTAGTAAGCTTGCAGTTGAGGGAACCAGCACGATGCTTACTTCCGTGTTGGCCACAAAAAATACATCATCCCTGCACCTCTCTATAGCTTCATCTTTGTGTTAAAGAAGACATTTGTGCAAATTAGAACCAAATCCTTTAGAGCTTTCCTTTGGTATCCCATACTGCCAACATGGACATATGAATGGACAACCAAAATTAAAATGCATTTGACTTTAGCCATTGCAGATGCAGATGCATCATTCTGGTCTGTTTTTACACAAAAATGCATTCAATCAATCAATCAATCTTTGCTGGTATAGTGCCAGTTCATAACAGGTGTTAATTCAAGGCACTTTACAATGTGCAGGCTGAAGCCATACTCTTCATTTTATAGATACACATACATGCATATATACAAATACGCACACACACACATATATATATGTAACTATTGATATACACATACGAGCATACAGAGATGTTTCCATCCAGACAGAGACAAAAGGAACTAAAATCACATTTGTCTCTGCTGAATATAGACTTAATCAGTCAATCTTTATTTATATAGCACCACTTTTGTTGAATATAAATGTATTAAAGGTAAGCCCCTTGAGATGTGGCATCTCATTTTCAAGAGCGACCTCATGTCTATATGGCTCTAAAGATAGTTACTATGCATGTATAATCAATACAACCATGGATAGAGAGATCAATCCAATATTAAAATTAATATCTATAAGGAACACAATCTGGAGAGGAATGTATATATAGCAGCATCTTGATGAACAACCTTTAAAATAGGTTTAACTGGTCTAAATGTAGGAATTTATGTTAAATGTTATTTCTGTGGATGGTTGATGCAGGATAAAGAATCAACCAATCAATGAATGAAGACGCCACAACATCAGTATGACTTCATCCTTACTATCACATATATATATGGTGTATGACACAGTTAATGTTGGAAAGAGATGAGACAGCCTAAGCTCTTGGCTTTCTGTAGATTTTAAAGCAAAGCTTTTCAGAACACCTGAATGGGATTCTTGTAAATACTGTGAATACAAACCACAAAACAACAGTGAACAAAAATAAGCTGCACAAGCCAAATTAAATGGCAATCGTGACAGTTTTTGCAGCAGTTAGTGTGCATTACCACCATGAATATGCAATTAAAAAATCCATTTGGTTAACTCCTTTAAATGAATCAACGACATGACTAAAAGTCCACCCTTTTAGTCCCTCCTACTTGTCCAATTGACATCAGGGCCTCTTTGTGCCATAGTGCTGGAGGTTCACAATGAGATAATCCCCCTTACAGAGGCAATAATAAGAGCACGGAGGAGGTGAGGAAGTCAATGGACAATTAACTTTAATTGACACTGAATGGACAATATCTATGAATGCATTTACAGATGTAGGCTGGCTGCACTAGCTTGAATAAAAGGAATTAAAATTAGACCAGCTGAAGCCTAATATCCCAACGCACTACAAAGAGAGGAGAAGAAGACTAAGATACAGAGAGTGAAAGAGTGAAAAGGAAGGAGGAGAAAGAAGACAAGACCACAGAAAACGGGGAGGAAAATGTTGAGAGCCATTAGAGGGGAAATAAAAAGGTCCACTCTCCGAAATGACCTCAGGTAAAAATGAGATAACTTCCACTCTTTTTCATGGTTTCCACAATGACGTATTATCAGCCAGGAAAGGGCATAAGGCAGGGAAAGTGAGATGAGGAAGAGCATGTAATGGTGAGGGAGGGATCTCCGTTGATAAATCCATCCAAACTGGAGGGCTGCAAAGTGACAGGGCCCAAGAGGAGCTTCTGCAGAGAGCTGCGCAGAGATAAGCTGGTCATTATTCCTCAAACTTCAATAATCCCTTGATGGCAAAGCCCCCGTTTCTCCCATGGGTTATGAGACTTCGGAGTGAGAGCAGGGGAACACAGAGATGGGGAGGAAAAGCACTTTATTCTGTATATAATAGTTCTCAAAGTATTACTTATTGATGTGTTATTTTGGTAGAGAAACCACAAATTAATGCTGAATGTCATGATGTGTTTTGAAGTACTCGCAGTCTTATAAATGACTAAGTTTGAAAACAACAGTGCATGAAGCATAAACTGACAAATATTGAGAAGATATGGTTATTTATTTATATAGCCAGCACTGGATAATGAAGTCAATGATACAAACCCAAACAACTCGGATACTCACTGGTTCACTTTGTATTCTTAAATGTGCTCCACTTTGTTCATAGTTACACTGTATAAAGAGCTAAGTGGTAGCTATGTACTAATATATATGTAGGTGCTTTACAAATCCCCAAGAGTAAAACTGAAAGCAATTACTGCTTATTACATGAAACAAAACTTATAAACAAAACCTGTTCAAGAAGCAGCAAGGGGCAACACCAGTGTTGAATAGTCAATATTATTCATTTTTAAGTTTCATATGCCCTTTAGTGTGTTTTACTTGTCTCCTCCGTGTGATAGAGTACAAGTACGGACAGGACAAAAGTTCTAGAGCATCATGACTTCTCCCTCCATCCATCATCTATACCATGGGTCCCAAACTTGTGGCCCGAAGGCCAATTGAGACCCACAGGACAATATTCTGTGGCCCCCTATTTGACATCAAAGTTTAGTGTTAGTGCAGCCCCCCTTTTTCTCAAATGCACCTTTTTGCAGAGTCGTTGCTCTCTTATATTTAATTTATCACTTATGGCTGAGGTCTGCAACCTTTCCAATTGCAAGAGCTAATTTTGCCCCACCAAAAAAAAACAAAAAAAAAAAACAAAAACTGTCTGGAGCCACAAAAAACATTTGAATCGTAAAATTAAGACAGCAGCATGATTCATGTCCCAAAGAACCCATTCATGTTCAGAAGAACAGTTCATGTTCAACAGCACAACTCATGTTGAAAAACTGTAAATAATAGAGATTAAGGAGATTGGATCAGTTGTACTGTTTTTTGGAATACTTGAAACCCTTTTTCCTAATGCAGGCCAGCCTCACAGAGACTCTACCTCCAGCGGCCCCCGGGTAAGCCGAGTTTGAGATCCTGATCTTTACCATATATCCCTTTTGTGGTCTAGGGGGACTTGAACCTATCCCAGCTGACGTTAAGCGAGAGACGAGGCCACCCTGAACATCCACCAGCTGATCGCAGGGCCCTTTAGAGAGATGGAAAACTGTTTACGCTCACATCCACACCTAAGGGTCACAGATTGACCCAGTAAGCATGTTTTTGGTCTGTGGGAGGAAGCTTGAGTGTCCAGTGAGAACATGCAAGCTCCACACAGAAAGACCCTGACCACCATGGAGTTCGAACCAGGAACCTTCTGGCTGTGAAGCTTGCACACTACCTGCTGCGCCACTGTGCCTTCCTCAACTTCTCCCTCCCCATGTAAATGGTGCCAGTAGCTGCTTGAAATAGTATATTTATAGATGTATACATGAATCAATAGAAAGAGTTAGAGAGAATTTGTCAGAGTAAAAGAAAGCATAATATGGCATAAAAGGAACAAATGAAGACATCAGTAGAGAAAAACTGTTAGGCCTTTGTCAGGTCAGGCTTTGTTCTCTCTGCTAGGCCTGTTTCACACTGGAAGCATTTTGTTCGTGTGTCAGCTCCAGCGAGTGCCGCTAAAGCTTCCACTGCATCTCCCTACTGCCACAGCTCTATCTCTCAAAATATATCACTCCAATAATGAGCTTCTATTGAAAGTTTAGGAAGAGCCATAATAAATCTCCCCACAAAGAGCCTGATTCACTGCAAAACTGACCTGGGAAAGCTGCAGGAGTGAAAGTATTGTAGGGAGTTTCTCCACAGAGGAGGTAAACTGAGCTTTAACTCTGATGGACAGGAAGAGTAACTGGATGGTGTCTATCTTTTCTGTGATATATTCTACCACTGTGGACATACATACCAGCTGGATTAAGGTAAATATAGATCTCTATTGTCTTTTTTTCTGTCTGTTTTGGCCCAGAAATACAAGCGGCTCGTTGGGAAAAAAAAATGGCAGGTCTCCTATTTTTAAGATTTTTGGTGTGAGAGTCGCACTTGAGACACCCAGCTGGTGCTTCCAATCTGAAAGCTCTGGCTTGATGACATGCTTACCAAAATAATAATAATAATAATAATAATAATAAAACAGGCACACACTGTTGCTGTCACACAGAAAAAAAACAGTTATCAGACAGTTATCAACACTTGATAAAACCTTAAATAGATTTTATTTGAAATGGTTTGTTCCTATCCTCAATATGTAAGATCAAGCAGGGAATGCAGCATGGGTATAAATCAAGCATTTATGCCAGGGCAGGTGTGAGGTACCCTTATAGTCCAGCTTCTTGATTCAGAAGCCAGTCGCTGAGATGGAGGACACATCTTTCTAATCCCTAAATACTAGATTTTGAACCATGGCAAAAGGCCTTTTCACCTCTCCATCATTTTATTTTTGGAAAAATGTAACTGGTTTGAGAGCTTCTGGTTCACATGATCAATGAAAAAGTTGAGCTACTGGGGAGCTATAGGGAAGCAACACCACTACCTCAAATCTATTGAAAAATGAAGCTAACTGACACTGCCATTCAAAAGTGCTGCTACTGCCCAAGACTGGGATTACAGTCTGCTGTGCCTGCCAGAAGACTTGAGAAACAACTCGGCTCCACTTCTTGTCCACTGGTCAAACATCTGGTTGAGAGGATTTCCAAAATGACAGCTTCCATCTTTAAGCTTCAAGGCTTCACTCCAGACACTGATGAGTGACGTCACTGAGATTACTCACTAAACATTGGAAGTCAGACAGACGTCCAGATCATGTCTATAATAGATCCGTCGATCAATTCTGGACATCTACTGGATGTCCAAACAAGGCCCACTATTTGGATGTACAACCATGAACCAACTAGGACATCATATTGACATTCAACTTTTGACCTTTGAACCAGGTAATTTTTTGGACGTCATTTGGACGTCTTTCACATGTGTAGGAAATTTAATAATTAAAACCTTTATTTTATTAAGTGCTTAAAATGAACTCAAAGATGCTGTACAAAGTACATTAAAAACAAATTAAAGAATAAAAGGGAAGAAAAGACTAATAGATAAGTGAGACTACAACAGAAGAGATAAATGTTAAAAGCAAGTTGATGGGTTTTGAACATGGACAGGTCACTGCAGTCATGGATATGGGTTTGGGGTGGGGGTTCCAGAGGGAGAGGGCTGTGACACTGAAAGCTCTTGTCTCCCAGGGTTCAGTGGTTGGTCATGGTGGTGTGAGGAGGTTGGCGTCAGAGGCGCAAAGGCAGCGGTTGGGAGAGTGATAGACTAGTAGGTTGAAGAGGTAGGGAGGGGCCACTTTATGGAGAGATCTGAAGGTGGTAAGAAGAATAATTTTGGACTGGACGCGGTCAAAGAACTACACGGCCCAGAAGCCAACAGTGCTTCCGGTCACTGCTTTCCGCTGGCATTCAAAGAAGAACTGCAATGGAGGGAGCAAACACCAGTGGAGAAACCGATATGGTCATGTGCACAGATGCACAAGGAACGGGGGGATATGTCCCCCTCAGATTCATAGTGTCACTGATCCGCCCCCCCCACCTTCCCAGCATAAGGGGACAAACATCGCCGGTAATAACCGGGCTTTACCGTGCTCTCCACAGCGCACTTTGAGAGCTCAGCGTTTGTGTGTTTTGACTAATGGTGTGTTCCAGTTGTAAAAGAATGTCGGAATTTCCAGACTCCAAGTCAGAATTTCAATCAGAAACCCCCGTGAAGTTGTTTGCTGAAGAAGTTTGGCTCAGTAGCTACTTGGAACAGGAATTGTATTGTTCTCAACCCTCTGGAAACAGTTGTAAACACAACGTATAAAAGTGTCTAATAGATGTCCACAAACAACCACCTTGAGACTATAAATGTCACGTTCGGTAGACGTCGAAAAAGACGTCAATCCAACATTACAATTAAATGTCCAAAATGTGACAGAAAAGACGTCAATCCGATGTCACTTTGTGCAGTGGGATGGACGTCAAAGTTAGACATTCGGTAGATGTCGACAAAAGACATCTCCTGAGGTTACAAAACAACCCCTTCAGTGGACTGAAACTGGACATCCAAATATGACATAGCTATGACGTCACTCCGACGTCACACAGTGGGTCTACTCAGGTTAAATACATTACATGATTAATCAGAGAGACTGCTCTGATTCTAAAAGCAGAGGGAACAATAAAGCCTGTCTGGATTGCAGTTATAATATTAGGGATGGGTCAAAACAGTTGTTTTCTTTGTGTGAGACAATATCCTTGATTATTTTTTCTTTTTACCTTATTCAAGTGTACTTATTTAAGACCCTATCATACTGAAGTCTTGATTGTACACAGACACTGCTTGGTAGGGTGAGAAAATATTCTTAGAAGGAAAACATTTATGACCTGAGATTCAGAAATTGTTACGATGATTAAAAGGTTCCAGCAGAGAGAAGCACAAATGTGATCTTCAGCTCTTTATCCTTTCACAGCCATGCTCACACTTCTGGTTAACCTGACCATACATCCAGAAAGTCTATTTTCTGAGGTAATAAACATGACCGGAGGCATAAAAAGCAGCCATCTCTGGCTTGGATCCACTTTCTTTGACTATCACTGCATTCTGCATTAAAGTTTTCCAATTTCTCATATCAGAGATATCAATTGGCCTCTATCTGTGGATTTCAGTGACCACCCTGGGAATATTCAGCTTCTGCACCCTGCTGTAGTCTATGAGATAGGTGTCTGCAGATCAGAATTAAGAGCAGCCAGGCAGAAAATGGCTACAGGGCACATGGGCAGAGGCGAATGAACAGCAGAAGATCATTTTCAAAGAGGCCCTAAAAATTAACTTTGCGGTGCCGTTAACTCAATCGCCTAACGGCTGCATGGGTAAGTTCCAGTGTTGGCATTTCACTGCTGTCCAGTTGGTATTTGATGAGCTTTGGTTTTTTTGATTGACTCCAAATTGCACTTCAGATGTTGTTTTGGAGTTCAAGCGTCCAATTACGTCCCGAGCCGTATGTACGTGACACGTCTTCAATTACTGTCCTGGGGCTGGTTCAGTCAAACGCAGAGACCAGGAAGGATGTAGAGCAGATCACACAGAGAAAAGGCTGTGTGGATGTGGTTTGTTACGCTCCAACTTTTCCTGCTTTTCAAACATGGCACTTTGACAATTTATGACACAAGACTTACATCAGGCATCAATCTGTGAACATTGTGTCCTTATCATATTTGCCTTTTACACTTCTTTTGACTAAGCAAGAAAGCCTGCTCTGAAATTTAATTTCTGTTGCACATTTTTCCCTTTATCATTACTTTGTTTTATTCTTTCATTTAGTGTTTTTCTTTAGCTTAATCTGTTTTTTTTGTCAGTGTTTAGTCTGCTTGATCTTCTGTGAAATACTTCTTGGCATGCTGTTACATGTGCAGGGTATTAACAAAAAAAAATGCAAAATATGTTTGTATTTAGTTTAGAAGAAAGAGCATAGAAGAGAAATGAATTTCAAACATCAGTCCATAAGATCGACTTTGAAACGCGTGTTTGTGTTGCTGGAGTACAGACTGATTTGAATAGCTGCATAATTATATTTCAATTTAAGAAAGTATATAAAGACAGAATTATGTATCTTCTTAGAATAAAAAGCAAATATGTGTTCTTCTCTGCCATGATTGTTTTTTTCTGATTAATAAGGGAGGAGTTTATCAGAGACTCAATTTGATTTTAACTTTTCTGAAATGTTGCAATTATGCTGCTATCTTATGTCTTGTAAATGGGAAGGCCATATTCTCTGTACTGGTGACTGAGCAAGGGGCAGAAAATACAAGTTTTGCCTTCATTTCCAGACATAGAATGTTACAAAACTGTAGATGTGTTTATGATTGTGTATGCTAATTTGCATATATTTGTACAGTGTGTATATATATATATATATATATGTACATTCATTCATTCATTTTAATACCATCTATCCCTTACGGGGTTGCGGGGGGGCTGGAGCCTATCCCAGCTGTCATTGGGTGACAGGCAGGGTACACCCTGAACCGGTCACCAGTCGATTGCAGGGCGACATATAGAGACAGTCAACCATTCACGCTCACACTCATACCTAAGGGCAATTTACAGTGACCAATTAACCTATTGAGCATGTTTTTGGTTTGTGGGAGGAAGCCGGAGTGCCTGGAGAGAACGTATGCACGGGAAGAAGAATGCAAACTTCACTCAGAAAGGCCCTGCTCGACCCGGGGATCGAACCGGCAACCTTCTTGCTGTGAGGCACATGCACTACCTGCTGCACCACCATGCCGCCCTATGGATGTACATATATACATAATATAGCATTTTTTCCTGTTCTTTATAGAAAACTGTGAACATAATTAAACGTATTGATAAAGTTTAATCACACTGAGATGAAAGTCTGTTTTTTTTCCCTTCCACAACCGAACATCTTACCTGGGTTCCCCTGGTTTTGCAGACTTGACTTGGTGCATTTTTAAGGTGGTAAAGACTTGAAGCATGCCCTTTCAAATGTTTGAGCCCACAAATCTTATTAGAAGTATGATCACTTATAAATGTTGCTCTGCAAAAAACTTGTATATTATTTCAAATTCAACCACTTAAAACCCCCCTCTTTAAATGTTGTCTTTTGTGTGTTTACTGCCGTTATTTGACCTGATCTAAACAGCTACACTTTGTCCGCACCGCCAATAACCAGACAATACTATTTCAGCTAGTTCTCCCTTCCAGACTATTCTTGTGAAAATGATTTCTCTAGAATTCTTTGATGTTATTGCTTTGACCTATGTTTGTCCAAATGTCCCCTTACACAAGGATGCACTGATTCAGTTTTAGAGGTCAACGATCAATCATCTGGCCGTATGTGAAACACAATGAGGGGACAGTAAATTTACATTGTTATACAAGCTGTACACTCACTACTGTACACTGAATCAAAGTGTCATTTCTTCACTGTTGTCCAATGAAAAGATATAATAAAATATTTGCAGATATGTGAGGGGTGTACTCACTTTTGTGAGATACTGTATTCTTATCTGAAAACGGTCTGAGATTCAGAAGCTCATGGTGACAAAGTCATAGCTGTCTTCAGGCTGAGCTAGAGTCCATCTCTCTCTGAATAAGAGGGCTAACAAAGGTATATTTTTGCTACATAGAGACATGCACGACGTTTGCAAACAATGCACCACATTTTCTCTACTTTCTCATAACTGTCTATCTCTTATTCTGTCTCTGGTGAGTAAACAGAGGAGGAAAAAACAGAGAGAGAAACACGCGAGGGGGAGAGAATCCAGCAGCACTGTCAGTTAATTTTCAGATCTGGTAATCTTCCAAGTTCATTAACAAAAGCTTGTGTCTGACTCACTGTGGCTTTTGTACGCACTGAGGACTTGTTGTGATACACCACAATAAATAAGTGATAAGCTGTTTGGGTAATTTGCGAAGTGACACAACTTTTATTATTTACACCGAACACCCTGATGGGAGGGGTGGCATGGAGGGTGCACGGGTGGGGCGGTGGCGGCGGCAGATAACAATGAATGAATGTGACAGGATTGTGTGGGTGGAATCCACTTAGAACTATTATAATCAAGCTTCATTTACATGAGCCGTCGACAACCTTCAGTTGACTTTGGGGGCCACATTTGGGAATAGCGGACATGGGTATTACAGAGCATACTGATGCATTTGTAATGGGGGCAGGCAGCAGAGCCTAATGCTGACTATAGCTCTGCAGAAGAAGGAAAAAAGGGTACAAATGGAAAGAGATCAATCCCCCCCTGCCTCGCACTGTGTGATGGATTTGACATTCATCATTGCCCTGTCAACTAATGTATTTGGTTTTATATTACACCTGAGAATTCACCTCCCTCTGTTCTTTTACAGCTTCATGGAGCCAGATTAAAGAAAGGAGAGAGTGAATTAATTTTTTAGTACAGTGAGGAATTTTCGATTTTAATGTGAATGAGCATTTTACATTAACATTGAAAAGTGACAGTGGGAGCGGAGAGGAAAGGAAGTCTTTTCAGAGTGCAAAGATATGAACACTGGATTAATAAGTGTTAATTTATTAAGGCTGCCAGGGTTAACATGTGAATTATGAAGAGACTGTCATCAAATAACTGCATATATCATTTGCAATTTTGTTAATTAGGCTGCGAAGTGGTTAATGGTGACATATGGAAAATACACTTTTTATGATCAGTTTGGAGATCTCAGAGTCTCATCTCTGCTTTTTGCTGATGATGTTGTTCTGCTGGCTTCCTTTAGCAGGCATTAGGGCGTTTTGCAGCTAAATGCCAAGTGGTTGGTACAAGGGTCAGTACCCCCAGATTTGAGGCTATGGTTCTCTGCTGGAAAACGGTGGGTTGCCCCCTCCCGATGGGGAGTGATAAACTTGCGCAGCAGCTGGATCTGCCTGATTCAGTGTCTGTATTCGGGCTGATCCATCTTTCCACAATCAAATCTACAATGATTGTGATCATCCTTTAAAGCAGGAAGAGGCAGGAGCTATGAATGAGATGACAGCATGAAGCGAATGCTCGTACTGAGATTAGTATAGATGCTAACAGATTCAGTAGCAGTTTTATCAGATCTGACGGTTCTGTCCATTGCCAAACCCTTTCTATGGGGTGTTGCCCAGATGGAACAGTAAATATATGGGGTGGTCCATCTGGTGTCAGGTTAGGGCAGTGGTTACAGCCTTTTAGGTAGTGTATGCTCAGACTTTCGGGGGGATCTTGAAGTAGAGTTTCTGCTCCTTTGCATCGAAAGAAGTCAGTTGAGGTGGTATATGCATCTGGTTAGGATACCTCCTAGTTGCCTCTCTGTGGAGGTCCTCTGGGCACATCCAACGTGGAGGAGACCCAAAATGGATGGATGGATGGATAGGACTGACAGCTTGCCATAGCCTGTCCACAAACCGCGTTTGTGTGTTTGATATGCTTCCTCCTCTCTATAGAGTACTCCTACACACAAGACAAAAAAATCTGCAGCATCAGGACTCTCCATCTCCCCCTGTTTACAATGCCTGTAGCTGCCTGGAAGACCTTGCTCCCAGCATGGAGTCCCACCATTGATTTGCCAGTGCTTTAAGCCCACTGGCTCGGGCCTGCAAGCCCAGTGCAGAGCAGAGACTGTAGAACGAATGCAGAGCTACTGTAAACACAGAACAAAGCAATGCTGAACCAACCGTTTTCCACAGAGTAGATTGGTCAACCAGTCAGAGCAGATGGAACCCATGTGGAAAAGGGGGCCTTAAAGAGGCAGGAGCACCAACAGAGGATCTCTAACAAAGACAGAACAGAGGTTGGATCAGGAGTACTTGGTAAATGAAAAGTATGCAATTGTACCCACACTCTATCAGTCTTCAAAATAAAACATTTAAACCAGAGTAAGAAAAAACATGGGCTCTTTTAATTATAACTGTCTGTCAATCAGAAAGCAGAAGTCAACCTAGTTCAGTTAGCAATGGACACAGTCAACTTCTCATAGTATAAAGCAGGGGGAAGGGTTTCTTGCTAGGGGAGCCTATAAGTGTGTGAAAGGACAAATAAAGGGCATTTTTAAATAACTAACCTTTAATTTTAGGATATTCTTTGTAAATATACCACAATACACAAAAACGGCGTTGTTAGCATATATGTGGAAAACTGCTCACAATGTGAACAAATTGTTAAGATAATTTCATATTCAGATCACCACCAAAATCCAATCACTTCTTCCTTGTGCCATCATAACCACTGTCTTAAAATTTCGTCAAAATCCATACATAACTTTTCGAGTTATCTTGCTGACAGGCAGACTAATGCCAGCAAAAGAATAACATCGTTGTCAAAGGTAATTACAGTCAACTACGGCTCTGATTGCATGGAAATATTGCTATTTTTCAGTTTGTCATGGCATATTTTGTCATGTTGTCGTCATGTATATGGATTTTTTTGATATCTTTAACTACTAGCCGGCCGCATTCAGGGAGCAGAGGAACTTCAACTGCCCACCCCTGATTTAAAGAGTTGAAATCATGAAAAGTGAGGTTTAACTTCAAGATGCCATATTTAATCAACATTTTTAAAAAAGAAATCAGTCTAGCGCCCTTTTTATATTCATGTTTTTTATTATCATCTTCCTGCTCTCGGGCTTCCTCTGTTTAATTTTGCAAGACATTAAATAAAGAAACCTCCAAATTACTGCAGGGGATAAAACCTTACAAAGGCTCTTTGTTTTACATTAAATCAGCCCCCAGACTAAGATGGTTTCCTCCCTGGTACCATACATCCTGCCTACAGAAAGTTCCATTATGCTTAAATCAAGCCAGGTATTAATCCCACTGGCTTTTGTGCTGGTTTCTATTATAAAATCCCCATTTTTGGCAGCATACCTCTTCACAGGAGAGTATTCTTCTTCTTTTTTGCGATGGTTATAATTTAAGCGGGGGGACGTGATTGTGGGAAAGCCTGGCACAACAATACATATCCCATCTGAAAAATGTGGAGCACACCTCATCCCAAAAGAGGCTCCTGAAAGCTCCAGGGAAAGAAGCAGAAGAGCACTGGATTCATAAAATAAGACAAGCAGAGCTCTGTCTTTTCCTGTATTTACATGCAGCCGTGTTGTTTACCACTCATCCGCTCTGCTCTCTGTGGCCTTCAGACATGTGGAAGACATTAAATACTAGATTTAACTCAAACTGTGAGCATTTTAAAGTGGGATTCATTCTCCATACCATTAACTAATGACATAATTCATTTGCAAATATTCACAGAGACACATTTCCTCTGGTATATGCTGATATGTGGTTCCCTCTCTGACAAGTTAATCCAAATTATGACACAAAAAATCCTTCACATTACTAATTAATCAGCCAGGCGAGTGAAAGCTTCAGATTCAGTGCCCTCAATTTCATTTCTGCCTTTTTTCCCCCATGATATCCTTGATGTTTCCTCCTCCTCACACTGGGGGGAGCTGTTATGTTAAAGCACAGACAAGGGACACAGTGGAAAGGACAGTGGAAATGAAGTAAGACAGGTCATGCTTGATGAATTGCAATTGAATGTAAAATAAGGAAATCTCTCTCAATCCTGCTCAGTGTTGCTCTTTCTTCTTTTGTAATAACTACATTTTCCTTAAAACTTAAAATTACAAACAAACAGCACTTTTCCTATGAGTCCAAACTTACACATGGATCCACCACAGCAGAAAAAAAAAACACCGCCTACCCAGAATGCCCTTTGCACATAATGATTATTATGGCTATGATTAGAGTTTGTCAAGTGTAAACAAATTCTCCTGATAAACACTCTGCATGAATCCTCATCTCTCTTCCCTTGACGTCTTCTTCTTGTTTTCCCAGTGAGTAAAACACTCCCCAATTTAAATCAGAGGAGACATTTGATGTCTTTGGCAGAATATACAAAGAACACTGTTTGTCACATTAGTCATAGATAAAGAAAACAAGACAGTTTTACTGCTCGTGCTGTGAAAAATGGTCACAGCTTCTTTGAATAACATCACAAACTTTTGCAAAATATCAAATGAAAATTTTCAGCCTTGATATTCAGGCTGCATAGCCCTTTCTTTTGTTGTTCTACAGGCGGTACCATGTTATAATACAGAGCTTAACAATTGACGTATTATTTACTTGGGAACTGAGATGTTACATTGTGAGTGTGAGCTATTCAGCAAACAAATTAGCCACTCAGTTCTTGTTTACAACCTCAAAAAAATGGGCATATTCACTAGATAAAAAGGTGTAACTGGATACTAATTCCCCTAAAAAGACTGAGTGATTACTTGCCTGTTTACACTAAAGTTAGATTATATAATAGAAAATTAAGAGGAACGTTAACCAGACACTGAATGAGCAACTTACTGCACTTTTACCTATACCAAAATAAGCTTATATACCAGATTAAAAAGATATTATTGAATACCAATTAAGCAACAAAAGGAGCAAGTAACTGCTTTTTTAAATCAACATTAAAATCAGCTAATGTACTCTGTTTCGTATGAGTGAAACTAGTTCAACAGCAAAAAAAAAACAAAACAATAGACTAACTGCTTGTTTGGCTGGATTAGAATTTGCTTATTCATTAGATAAGATATGAACAATGAAACAACAGTTTACAACAGGGTTCAACAGCCTAGGGCACGCATACCACCTTATAAAGAACCCATCATTTATTTAGCAGGCTGCATAAATGTAAACTCATGGTATTTGGTGAGTTGTTGAGTCTGTGGATATACAGTTACTTAACAAGCATTTTCATTTGCAGTATCCCCACCCCCAGCTTGAGAAATTTCTTTGCGAAGTGCAGCCATTATTGTTTACACTGTTAGCGAGGGATCGACGTACACCATATCTAGACCCAAAACCTATCACTGCCTGGCTGCTGGCTGTAAACAGCACACAGGCTAACAGCCTTGCAGGACCAAAGGGCCCAGTGGATTAATTTTATTTTTGAAGGGGATAAGCCAGCTACAGTCGGCTCAAACCTGTCTGTGTGTGCTAGTCACTTCATGGCCGACTGCTTCTTCAACTTCGGTCAGGTCAACACAGGACTGGGAACTACACTTTTCCTGAATCCAGGCTCAGTACCAACAATCCGTCGCCAAACCTGATGATGGAAATGTGAATATTTTAATGCTGTGTAGTATTTATTTTGCTCATTGCTACAAGCTAATGCTTGCAGCGGGGGGAAGTGAACCAGAGATAACTGCACAACATGTTCGTCAATGTTGACATTACTTGTTGAAAGTCTGAAAGATAAACTTAAATGTATGACATTCTTGCATTACTCAAGAGAAGTTCAACAGTTGGCTGAATATGATCAGTCCTTGACCCACCCCATTACCCCTCCATTTCTGCTAACGTTAGCCTAGAACAGTGGTTCCCAAACTTTTCACAGCCCGTACCCCTTCAGACACTCGACCTCCAGCCATGTACCCCCTACTTTAATGCACTTATAGCAGCTACAAAAAGAAATGTGTCTGTAAGCCTGCCGCCACCCCCACCTCCCACATTTAACATGCATAACATACAAAAAAAATCTCTTCAAGTGAGTTATTTCTCACAAAATAGATTTATTTACCAGCAATTTCATTGGGTAACACCAGTTCACTTTTGAAAAAAGAAATTTACATTTCTGGCACATATTCATTAATGAACTTGAAACTGTAAAGTACAAACTCACCACAGCTTTAACGTGAAGGGTGTCTGACTGAACTTATGTTACTATTAAAATCTTAGACAATTCAGGACAGAATTCCTTCTCCAAGATGCCTCACCAATCCAGCCTCCAGCCCCTCTGCCAACACTTCAGGTCTCTACCAAAGCTCACCATACGAACATTTGCCAGTCTGAATTTTAACTACTGAAACAACTGATTGAAACCTGACAGGTATTCGCGTACCCCCTATGTCACTTCGCTTGCCCTTGGGGGTATGAGTACCCAAGTTTGGGAATCACTGGCCTAGAAGGCAGGCTAAGTTGCAGCTGTGTCACACTGTGGTGACTAGGCTAAGGTTAGGATGTTGTGCGTTAGCCTGTAATGTTTGGGGGAAACGAGCTTCGCCTTTGTCTGGTAACCGGCATGAATTTGCAGTTCATGTGTGTTCAGGACTGTAAGCTGTGCGAGGCTGGAATGGCAGTGCCCTCCACTTAGCTCGAGACATGCTGCGGGACTATCGTTAAGTCCTTGTATGTACTGTGTTGGCCGGTGCTCTGCTCTGGCTCATTAGCATATAAAGGGGACTGCCCTCTAAACCAGTCATTCTGAACAGAGGGGTTATGTGAGCGTGGAAAAAATGCAGCTGTGCTTGATTCATAGGCTTTTTGGACCAAAGCATGTTACTAACATTTCATAAAGACATTAAGGATCCATGTTAAACTGCAGAAAAGGAGCAAAATATGGGACCTTTAAGTTTTTATTTGCTCCCTTGAAGAGATGGCAGTCTCTGCTAGGGTCTCTTCTACAGTCCTCCTCTGCACGGATTCTTGGTTTGCATTTCAGACTGTAACAGATATGCTGTTTCTTCAGATCAGATCCATTTTTACTGATGGAGTAAATTTCCAGAGGTAATTAGCCAAGCACAAGGGGTTCCTGATGCCTGACCTCCTCCCTGCCTCGCTGTCTGCCCCTCTGTCCCCTCCTTTTAACTCTCTGACAGAGCACTGTGCTGCCTGATAGAGCATGAGAGAGACAGCAGCAATCCTCCTTACTTTTATTTTCTATCAAGGTTAAACCAGTGAGAGCTATAACAGCCTTTGACGCTGGCTGAAGATCCACAGAGTTTCTAAAGAAATCAAATTTTCCTTGAATTACTTGTCTCTTGAAGAAAAAACTGATTTTTATATGCAGCTTATAAAATGATCTGTATCTTTACTCTTTCTTTACTAGTTCTGCTATTATAGAAAATCATCTGTGTATTTAATTCTCCCCATAGGAAGGAGAAAATATACAGTAATTCAGGTGACCTATTTTAGTTTTAATGAGGGGTGAGTTAATTGCACAATTAACTCAAAAACAGGTGTCTGTAATTGCCCAATGCATTAGAGACTGAGGCTTAAAAAGAAGCATTGGCAGTATCGCTTAATGAGAAGAAATGGTCATTACTGTAATGAAAAATAATAAAGGAAATACCCTCTAAACATTAAGTTACCACATTTGATTTCATGGATCAAAACGCCTACTCTGGTAAATCTGAGGTCTGTGCTTTAACACAAGTATTTGGATTATTGACTTACTCTTAATGTTCATCTATGTTTGTGTAATAGCACATGGACCAGACTTGATCTTATCCTGCTACTGTCTTAGTTCTTCCTCTATCCAGTGATGGGCTTGTATTCTCTAAATTTCAATTTTTAGGAATATCATATGGTCATTTTCATGCGGGGATGAACAACTTTTAATGCCAACACAAATCTTTTTTTTTTTTTAATTTTTTTTATTTTTGGGCCTGAGGGACAAACTGAAACATATTGATGAGAACTTTCATTAAGGAAAAAAAAAGGAGCACGAATTCGCCAAAAAATATTATAATATTAATTATTTAAACCCAAGAACAAATAAAAATGCATGGTTTTATGACACTGCAGAATTAAAGTTAACTCAAGCACCTCTCTTTAAACACAATAAAAATACAATTTTTACCAATTTTTATAGCATGAAGAAATTACCTTCACATTTTTCTACATATTTAGTATTTACCAATGGTTTATCTTCAATTTTTCAGCTTCATACTGTTAATTTAGAGATATATTTTAAGCAATGTAAGTTCTTTGGTTATGTGGAAAAAGAAAATTGTATACCATTTATATAATTGTATTACTATTACATGTCCTGCGTGTGCATGGTCCTTTCTTGGTGTTTCAGGTTAAATCACATTAGGAAGTTTCATTCATATTATCTTCATGTAACAATTTGATGATTTTTGGCAATAATTTGCCGGCCACGATGAGTAAGGTGGAAGGCTGCATGTGGCTCCTGGGTAAGGATGGGGATTGTTAAGAATTTAGCGATTCCGATTCCATTATCGATACTGCTTATCGATACGATTCCTTATCGATTCTCTTATTGATTCTCATTGAGTGAGAAATGAAATACTACAAATGGGTTTGTTTGCATTAACTCTTTAATATCTTCATCTCTGGACAGAAGATATGGCATATCCATGCACTAATAATTTGTTATGTAGCCTTAGCAAAAAAGAGGAAAAGAGTAGTAGAGTTACTTCTCTAATGTCAAGAGGCCCAATGGCCTAATGCAGTATTTGTGTGCCTTGCACGATATGAGGGTCCTTAGGAAATTCACTGGATTAGTATCAAAATATAATACAACATTTGGAAATATTTACAGTGCTTTGCATTCAACTTGATCCAAAACTAATTTGGACTTAAACAAAGAGTGCTTCTGTAAAGATGAACATATTAAACAAAACTACAGCTGCACCTAACAATGGCAGATTAGCACTTTTTGTGCAGAAAAATTAGCATGTTCGCCTTCTCAGGAAGGATACGAGACCGTTCTGGACTTCGGGTGTCTCCAGCTGTAGAGAACACCCTTTCAGATGGTGTGGAGGACGCCTGGACACAAAGGTACTTCTCAGCCAAAGCTGACAACATTGGCAATGTGTCCCTCTTCGTCCACCACCAGAAGGTTGCACTGTCCTTGGTTGGGATGGGAGGAGGGCTTCTAGGGCTGTCTTCTTTTGTTGCTTTACCGGTGGGGTCTGAAATTACAGACATAATCACAATGTTCAGTCTCAGATTAAACAGAGTAATAATCCATGTCATCTTTCATCATTCAGCACAATGAGCAAAACTCACATATTCATTTTCTTCCTCATCCTCTTCTTCTGCCTGCCTCTGTGTCTCTCCCCACTCTGTCTGCTGAAAAACAAGTTTACTGTGTAAGAACCACAGGGCAAGAAGACAAGTTCTCACAACAGAAATGTGCTACAAACATTTTCAAATTTAAATACCTCTTCTGCTGCAGCTGCCGGTGTGTTTACTGCCACTGCTGCTGCCCTGACTCTGTCCCAGATTTCATCCATGTCCACTTTGGATTTGAATCTGGGATCTAAAACAGTAGCTTCCTCCAGGAATGCTTGGACAATATCATCCTGAAGTTTAAAATGGAGAAAAGAAGACAACACAAATTTAGAGAAAATGTGACTGAATCGGAATAAACTTTAGTTCATATGATTATTTTAGCTTAGAATGATAAACAAATGTCAGTCACTTTACCTGGTAACGTTTGGAAAGATCATTCCAAATGTTCTCCTTGATGCTCCTGGTGAATGCAGAGTCCTCTGCCTGCACAGTGTAATGTTTGCGCAGCTTCTGAAGGATGGGAGGTATCTGGCCACAGGTCAGACTTTTTTCACTGGAGACTGCGAGTGTGGATGTATAGTGCATCTGCACCAGCAGCACAAACTCCTCCGCTTTCCTTAGGTCCTCATTGCCAATTCTGGCCAGTCTACAACATAAACAAAAAATATATACAGTACATACTGCATTAACAAACAAACACAAACCTTTCAGTAATGGCTTTACTAAACCAGGTTTCATGCTAGTATTTTTTTTAAAAACATTACTTGTCTTTTTCCATGGGCTTTCTTAGGCGTGGGTCTATAGCTGCAGCTTGGATGGCTGAAAACTGCTCACAGAACTGCTCCATCATCAAAAACAGAGAGTTCCATCTCGTCCTCACATCTTAGAGAAGCATGTGCTGGGGCAGCTCTAAAAGGCAAACATGCACACAAAGAAAAGATGAAGAGATTAGTAAAGCATTTTTATATTCTCATTAATTTATCATTTTAGATTAATACTTATATGTTCATTTACATATTAAAATGTATATATTGGCAGCCTCTGATTTAAGTATTTAAATGTATTCTTACCTAGGAGTTGTTGCTTCTCTTTGAGGACTACTTTAGACATGTGGGAGCTCTTCATCCATACGATCACAGAACGAATCCTTGCCGCCCAGTTGGAAATAGTGTTGCAGTTGTACAGCTTCTGAGCTCCAAGGTTTAGCGTGTGTGCAAAACATGGAGACTTTAAAAAGTCCAGCTTTCTCACAGCTACATCCATGTTTGCTGCCTTATCCATTGTGGCTGCCACCACCTTCTCTTGCACTCCAAACTCATCCAGGATCCCTTCAGTCTCCTCTGCCACAGCTGTCCCTGTCTGAGATTCGTACACTGCTTTGGTTTTGAGGACCTTTTCTTTATCCTGACCTCCCCTGACATAGTGTAATGTTACAGTAAGGTAATGATCTTGACTAAAACTGGTCCAACCATCAGCTGTGATGGCTGCTTTTGCGACATGTTTCAGATCAGAGATCAGATTGCTCTTTTCAACCCCATACAAGGCAGGGATCAGATGGTTTGTTAGAGTGTCTCTGTTTGGGGCATGATATTTTGAGTTGAGAGTCTTTATCATCTCCCTACAGAAAATACGGGAATAATTAGGACATAAACAATAGATAAATAAAATACATAAAAAATAACTACACTGGTTAAAACATGCAACTTTGAAAGTTAAGTTTCCAGATACCATAAAATATGCAGCAAACTGACCTACCGAAATTCAGAAGCATCTACTGTGGCAAAAGGGTGTAAACCCTTCACCACAAATCGTGTTACTGCGCGGTGACATTCATTTACCTTCGCCTCTGTCATTTTACTCTTTCGTGCTTCGATGAAAGGGGCTGCTAGAGGTGCGCGAGAGCTACCTGCTACAGCCTCTGAGCCAGTGTGAGAGCCAGCCTCTGAGCTAGCATAACTCTGGCAGTCATCGTCATCTAAATGTAATTACAAGAGATGGAGAGTATTCATATAGTGAAAGGGGGTTAACATGGCGCTAACACTGTCAATACACAACAGACTGGACCTGGAGGAGTTGCACATTACCTTCGACATTTAAAGCTGATGACGCTGAGACGTTAGCTCCGCTCCTGCTTTTACCTGTATGAGTCTCGCCTTCGCTAAGCAGCGTATCAAACACGTTACACTTCCGCAAATTAATTGCATGCTGGGTGGACAAATGCTTCTGCAATTGGAAGTATTCCCCCCCTTTGACGAAATGAAAGCTTTGCAAGTGTTGCAAGTAGCCCCTGTATCATCTTTTTGCCTGAAATACAGCCAAACTCTGGAGTGCTTCTGCTTCGACGCCATGTTGGAAAGTTCAGAACCAAAGACGCTTCTCGCCTGTTACGTCATCCCGCACAGAGTCGTAAGAGGAACCGATAAGTGGAATCATCAAGGAGGTGGACAAACAATTCTTAAGAATCGAATCACCAGGAACCAGTTCTAAAAAAGAACCGGTTCTCGATTCTCATCCCTACTCCTGGGCCACCAGTTGCCCAACTCTGTTCTAAAGCATTAAACAATGCATCAACTATATTACTATATTTGTATTGGTGTAGATAAGTGATTTGTGAGCCCATGTCCACAAACTTGGAGGTTCTTCATTTCAGGAACCCTTTAAACTACTGCCGCCTGATCAGTTTCTCCAGCCTGGATGTGTCCTTCTTGAATATGCTGCACCTGGAGCACACCACAGAGTAAAAGAGGACACTGGCTACCACAGACTGGTAAAACATCTGCAGGAGTTTCTGGCAGATGTCGAAGGAATGGCCTCCTCAGGAAGTACAGCCGGCTCTGTCCTTTCCTGTTCAGGTGGTTGGTGTGGATCGTCCAGTCCAGTTTGCTGTCCAGCCACAGGCCGAGGTATTTGAAGGAGTCCACAGCCTCCATCTCAGCTCCCTTGATCAGACCTGGTCTGGACTTCCAGATTGTTAATTGTTGACACCATGCACTGCTATCATTTAGCATCCATCCCCAGTTATCTTCCCTCAGGGAAAAAGCCTGTAAGTTGCTTTATTGGTAATCATATTTACTGGTGCCATGGGCCCCACTCCAAAAACCTGAATTATCCCTCTTATGTGTGTCAGTTGTAAAAATATTGCAGCACACTATAAACTATTCGAGTGCTGAACCTTCAAACCAGACAGTGTCAGAACTTTATGTCGAACTCTCAACAGTTCTTCCAACATTTAATACAGGATAGAATGATTTACCATTTCTATTACATTTCATTTTAGTACACAGATATACAGAATCATCATTTCACTTTACATTTTTATTGCCATACACAGACATTATACACTAACGGGACACTTTATTAGGTGCACTTGCTAAAATGCTTGTTTATGCAAGTAGCCAATAACATGGCCAACCTAATGAGTTCAGGCATATGGGATATGGATCGGCATACAGACCTACTGAGTTCAGTCCAATCATCAGAATGAGAAAGAAAGGACAGTGACTTTGACCATGTCATTTTTTTTGTGCCAGATGAGCTGATCTAGTGGATGGTCTGAATGAGAGAAATATCCAACAAAACTAACTCAAATAACCACCTTTCACAACCAAGGGATGCAGATTTCTGAACACACAACATGTCAAAAGACCACATCCAGTGCCACACCTGACAGCGAAGAACAGGAAACTGAGGGTACAATTTGTAAAGGTTCACCAAAACAGACAAAGCCCACAGAGTGCAAAGGTACAAGACAGTTTTGTCCAGTTCACAAAAGCTTCATAGCTGTGTTATTAAGACTGAGACAGAATACAAACGAATGTGTTTAGAGTGGAGCATCATAATTCAAATATCAAATCTCATGTCACAGTCATCCAGCTAAAACAAAAACTGAATGGATAATCTAATAAAAAGATCACACATTTCTATTTTAATTTGTTTTCATCAACATCCCAGCCCCGCAGCAGAGGAAACATTGATGGGATTTTTGGAAACTAATGTGAAGTTGTGTGATAAATACCCATGAGCGTGTTTGAGTCTGTTTATTTCTATTTTTCCCTCCTTCCTCTCCCCCACGGCCACGCTGCCTTTGTGCCTGCTGGACTGTTATTAAATCAGCATGTGGTCACACAGCCTACGGTCTGTAATGTTCAGTTTGTGTGTGTGTGTGTTTTTGTTTTTTTCCTCCCCCTCACCCTTGCCTTAGTTAGCCAACCACTGACCTTTCATCATAGCCTTGAGTCAGGAGAAGAAGTGCTTCAGGTTGACAGGAAACACTGTTAAAAATGTAATCCTGTGGAACAAACAAGTGCTAATGACCTACCAAAAAAACATGTCCATTTGGTACTCAAGCACAACAGGCAAAATCTGTGCCGGCTAAAAGGCTGGTCGAGACAGATTCTAATTGTGAAGAGGGCTTTCCCATTCAGCAAGATGTAGCATGATTTAAAGAAACAATCCTCAATAATTAACCGCTATGTACTGCTACAACTAAGACATGGTCGAATGATCTTTAGTTATATGCCTGATAAGTAAACTGAATATTAGTTGGACAGAAGTATAGAAGAATTTTTTGTGTAGATGCATTTTCAGCATCACATTTCCAGCACATGGATGAATTTTATGTGCTAATACAACCAATTTACCAGTAATGTTACCACAGTCACTTTTATTACTGCAAATGCACATGATTGAATATTTGCCCCAATATTTACAGCATCATTTTTTAAAGGGATACGCCAACTTTTACGCCATTCTTTCAAGTCTGCGTACAGTAAAAAGAAAGAGACAGGCAAAGCTCGCCCACCACTAATTAGCTTAGCTCAAACACTGGGAGTCAGTGGGTAGTGTTACCTGCCTCTGCCTACAGTCACCAGATAAACTCTTCAGCAACTCTAAATGGTCCTATGTGCTTTTTGTGACTGTTTTTTTTTTTTTACCGCGTTATGTTACGTTATCTATTTTTTGACTCAAATTAGCACTTTGTGTAATTTTTGAAAGAAATACATGTTTTATTGACCTACTTACAAGCACACCCAGTGATTTAGTTTCATATGCATTTCTCCTTAACCCTCATAGATCATTGTCATACATTTTAACCCTCTTATAGAATGTGCATTTTTGATGTTTTAAGGCTAGTATTTTATGGCTTATTTTGGCTGTTTGGATGCACATGGCATAAAAATGGCATAAGGAGTGTATTTTGCACTGATGCTTAAAATTTCAGGATTTTTTTTTTAACCATTTATTAAACTGAGTAATGAAAATAATCACACCTTTTGTCCTTCATCACATTTTTGTGCAATTGTCTCCTATGAAAGGACATTTTTAATACATTGCAGTATGATTTTTTTTCAGTGTTTTCATGGATTCATGATTGTGAAAAACTGTAATCTTGTTTTTTTATTGTTTTCCATCAGGTGGTGCCAATTGATCCATAAACAGTATATGAAGTATAAACAGGAACAATGAAACCACTGATGGTTGCATATAGATGGTATACACATGTCAGTGCAACCAAGTGGAACCTCACTTACTGATTGACAAAGAGCACAGACTGAAAGTATTTGGCAGCTCACTTTCGTCATTCAGCCAAAAAGTTTCAATTTTTATGCCAATATTTATTGATAAAGTTCACTAGCCTAGACCCTCAGCTGCTGCTATTGTGTCAGTTGGAGTTGTAACCTCAGGTTTACAAGGTGTGTCAGAAAAGTTCCAGGACTGGTGTCACAAAAGACTTTTTAGAATCCAAACTACAAACTACAAGTTTTCCCCTTCGAAGTAATCTCCCTGGAGTCAAATACACTTTCCCATCCTTCTCTGCCACGCTTTCATGCACTCCTGGAAGGATTCTTCCAGGATCCTCTGTAGCTTTGTCGTCACGGCCTTTTTGATGTCGTCCACGTCTTCAAAACGGGTCCCCTTCATGGCCCCCTTGAGCTTGGGGAAGAGGAAAAAATCACATGGAGCCAGGTCGGGTGAATAGAGAGGTTGCTCCAGCACGGCGATGTTCTTCTCGGCCAGGAACTGTCGGCTGCTTGGGGCGTTGTGAGCAGACGCGTTGTCATGATGAAGCAGCCACGACTTGTCCTGCCACAACTCTCACCTCTTCTCACGCACTAAACGAAGCAAACGCCGCAGTATCTCTTTGTAGACATGCTGGGATTAATTTGAAGGAGAAAACTCTTAGTTTGAAATAAATCTTTTGTGACACCAGTCCTGGAACTTTTCTGACACGCCTCGTATGATGAAGATGAAGCTGTAATGAAACAGCCACTGGCATATAGCATGCATGCATCCAGGTAGTGATGAATACGAACCCCACTTCTCTTTCTCTGTCCCCTAGTTTTTCGATTTTTTGCCTTTTTTTTTTATTTCCAAAAAGTAAACATCAATATTTTAAATTACCAGGCACTGTGGACAGAAGATGGATTATGCCTTCATCCTTGTAACCAATATAAAACCAAGAAAAGTCTGATTACAGCAGCTGCTTTGGCATGAAACAATTTTTAAAGAGTAAAGTCCATAGATTAACACAAACTTGCTACAAACTTGCTTTTGCCAACAAGATCAATCAATAATGTTCACTGAGTTCAGCGCTTCCACATCCATCAAGGCCTCATCATGCATGCACAAACATCGAGTATCAAAAACTCAAAGACTTACAAACATTGTTATCCGAACCCAAAAGCCTGGTGTCTGGCTTTGTTTACACAGGTGGATAAACTTTACTGGAGCATGTTTTGGGCTGTTAGGGTGAAGGTGTGAAATTTATTATCTAATCTGACCCTACACAGAAAATAAAAATGAAACCAAATTAATGTGGACGACAGTTTTGGACTTTGCCAGGCTTTGATAACCTCACCAAGAACTTTCTGTGTTTTGTCTCAATTTTCTCAATTCAAGTTTAAATCACAAAAACTGGCATTTAAGGGGCTAAATTTCAGAAAACAATGATTATATGCTATGCTTGTTGATGACTGAGGCTAATGATAGTACGCATAAAAAAAAGAATGATGTATTATTTGATAATATTTCTATGGCAGTCTTTATTGGATTAGTCACACCAATTGGCAAAAATATATTTGTGTTGCGCTACTAAATTTCACTCATGTGTTTGCATATATATATGGTTCAGATTGGTTCATATGGTTCAGATTTATTGAGGCTAATTTTCCACCCTCAGACTCAAAATGGACAAGAAAAGGGGATGGGCCTGCCTCCCAGCAACAATGTGTATTTCGGCCTTCTTAATCTATGATTAACCGTGTTTCAACAAAGTTTTCAACAATGTGTCTACAACTACTGTCTTCTCTCTGTGCTTGAAAACCAGAAGCTAAATGTCCCAGGAAAGTCAGAGACAGAAGCACATTCATCTGATGACCCATAACATCCTTCGAAGTCACACATGGACAGTTTCACCAAGATGTCCAGATGATGGCCCCCGTTGTTGCTGACCCTTCCCAGCTTTACTCGTCTTTTTTCCTGGTATGACCTGAGACCTACACTTCTCTTTTCAGTCTGTTCTTTCGCTCATGGGTGCTCCGGTAGGTTTTCTGTGAAGTTCGGCATATTTCCTCTGTCAAAAACACACTTTTCATGACCACTAGTAAGCCAGAAAAACATCAGTAGCCAGCTCACTGTTGGTTCGCAGTACAGCCCATGAGAAGTGTTAAATAAATACGAGTTGAACTTACCAGACACTTAAAACTCTCCAGAGACCTTCTCAATGTTTCTCTTCTCTTTAATTTGGTCTCTGAACACTTAAATAACTGTGCAGAGGAGCTCTAATGCAGATGTGCAGCATTGTTTACTTCCTCCTCTGTCTGTGATGTCATCCTAATCACTGTTCACTCTCGATCCTTATCCGCTGTCGTGCCATGGCTTTTGGTGAATATGTCACAGAAGTTGAATATTTTCAACTACAGCAAAAGAGGTGAAATATGTGTCGTTCACACAACAATTTTAAAACAATGTTTAGTGTGAACACAGCTCTAGGGTGCAAGATATGCTGTTTACTCTATAATCTGACGCTACACCATAAAAAGGAAAATGAAACCAAGTTCTAAGGGGTTAAATTTTAGAACTACAATAAATAGTTGCAGTGTGGGGTGAGGACTAAAACTAATAATGTTTATTAAAGCAATGGACTAATGTGTGAACATATAATATTTCTATGGCAGTCTTGGAGCATTTTTTGTGTTGCTAGGGTGAAAATGTGACATTAGTCTTAGGGCTTGTAGGAAATAAGTGTTATAGGCTGCTGTTTTGCAAATGAACCTTAAAGGGACAATTCAGGGTTTATCAAATGGGGTTTCTTGAGGCCTATGACATTAGTAAATATACTTTTGGGAAGATAGCTGGGCACACTACAGCAACAGTAAATGGTGCCACTGAAAGCCTTGTAATTACCCCTCTTTTAGGCTAAAACTACACCAAATACTATGTTGGCTTGACCACCTGCTACAGTAGATTCTTTACAAAAACATAAGGGCAACATACCCATCTGGCAGCAACGTGCTGCTTTCCTCTCATCAGCTGTCCAGGTCATGGTGCTGCAGCAGGATCAGTTGGTGGTCATTATAGCACTGTCACCTGATGTGTGTCAGATAAAAAAGCAATATCTGTTATATGTTTACATGAAGACTCGATCCCAATGTGAAATTCAGCTGTATCTGCTTTCTTATCTAACCTCAATAACAGATCATTTTTATATCCACAGTTACAGTCCCACGTTTGTTTTACTGGAATAAAAAAAAAAAAGGTGCAAGGCAAAGACTTATTTCATACACAGGGCCAGCTCACACAACCACTCTAGACTTTAAAAGGAAGTTCCTCAAAGCAGAACTGCAACTAAAACTTTATCACAGAGCAAAGTTAAATTCCCAAACAAATGCTGCAATAAAACAACATCTACTTAAAGCCGGGAATAATCCAGAGAAGTAGCTGAAGAATCATACTGATCAAAATCCCTTGCGAATAACTAAACAGTAGTTTGTGGATTAAGCAGAAAGAATTGTACCCATTGACTCAGTAAAAGGGCCCAGATCTGAGCTGCTTGATCTCCTTACTGATCTCCTGCTTGTTCTGTAATGACTGGATCTCCATTAGGGAGACCCTGAGGGAAATCCCTGAATGACCTTTTGATTTTAGCCTCAACCCTGGAGGAGCAAAAATGACTGCAGGTAAAGATCTGAGTTTAGGATTTGTCAAGGATTAAAAGTTCTGAGGAAGAAGCGCAGGTACTCAATAAAACTGTAAAATCAATGCTGACTGTCAGAGGTAACACGTACACCACCAATGAGGATGTACGGACTTTAAGTGATTTAACTCTTTCCCAATCACTGACAAGTTTTTCCATCAATTGGTGTTTCACTGCTATACAGAAGTAGGTACTCTCATGCATCTTGTGGGGAAGTCCTGCTCTCCTGTGTCCATAAACAGACAAGACAACAAAAAAGCTCAATTGGGAACCAAGAGAGACAAGGGGAAGGTGGAAATGAGACACAGAAATAGTGCCAAAGCCCTGAACTGACAATCCTGTTTATTTTTAAGAGCTATTTTGTGACATTTTGGCCTCTAGTTTGCATTACTGTGAGGATATGTCATCTTAAAGTCTTTTTTGTGGCCTTGGCTTCACCTGACAGATCCCAACCTCCAAGGAGATGTACCCCCGGGGATTCGTTCTTTCTTTCTTTCTTTTTTTCTTTCTAACCTAGTCAAAATTCAGGGGTATTTTTCAGAGATCATGTTTTTTTAAGATCAAACTAAAATGTATCCATGGATAACGTCAATATAAGTCTATGAAATGGACAGCATGGCTGTTGAAAGATTTATTAATAACCAGACAAAAATCGCTTGTCAGTTGCGGAGTAATCACCTACTTAACACAACACAGAACTCCCAAAACAGAAAAGTAGAACAAAACCGTGATAAAACAGAGATAGGAAGAAAACCCAACAGAGGTCATTATAATCAGGAATGTCCTGATACCAATTAAAAGTATTAGATCGGGCCCAATATAAGCATTTTTTAATTGACTGGGATCATAATTTAAATACATCATCTCTACCTGAGTGTTCCTTTCAAAACTGGAGTTTTAACTTAGCTTCAGTTAACACTTCAGTTTCACAGAGTGTTAACTGAAGCTACCAAGGACAGGAAAAGTGCCGGAAACGGCAACTTTGGACTTTAAAATTAAGGATAAATAAACTATAGGCAGCCTTAAGGACATTTAGATTACAGGGGAGGCAGTTGAATTCATCTCTTTGGACTTCTAGACTACATTTAGGGGTGGAGAATCAACGTTTTTGCCATCTTTTGCATCTTTTGGATTAATGGTATTCCCTGCCCTCTCAACACTACAATGCAGACACTGCTTTACCGGAGCAAAATCTTTGAGAGCATACAAGGTGATCTAATACATGATGTGACCGCTTTGAGTTTCAACATGGACATTTGTTGCTCTGTTGTTTGTCCCATGTAATTGCTGAGCTTCATTAGACACTAGATTGATTTCTCCACCGTTAAGTTAAAGCGTGCGGTGTCAGATGCTCGGCTTTTCAGGGTTTCATACAGTAGAACATGTCAAATATCAAGGAACTGCTGAGTACACAGGACATCAACAAGCGGCAAGTACATGACATTCTGTGTAACAACACAAGAGACTTGAAAAAAGCAAAGGACAATGTAGGGGTTACAAGTGTGGGCAGCACTGCACATGCAGTCAAACTGTATATGAGGACCTGCTGTCACAGCCTGGCAACAAAAAGTCACTTGAGTGCAAGGAAGATTGAGGATTATTAAGCCCTCACATGAGGCCAAATGACAATCAGAAGATGTCCAAAACGATATGACTATACCAGTCATTCACTAGTCACAGAGAGCATTCTGTGAAGAGTTTTTTACACCAGTTTTACAATAATGAACCAAGTTGGACTTTGTTCACTGGAATTAAATGGGGTCGGCCTGTTACTTTTTTTCACTTAATTAGGTTAACAAATAAGAACAGCGCTCAGCTGCATTGTCTAGGTAAATAAAAATGTAGGTTTAAGACTCGATATTGGCAAATACTTGTGTTAAAAATTGGATCAGGATTGGGGGCCCAAAAAGCTAATGGGGACATCCCTTTTTATAATTCATAATTAAACTCTGTATGCGTAACCACAACCTTTACTGACAAAAGAAAGCCAAGAAGGGGTGTGACTTCCTAAATCAACTGCGTCACCAAAGTTAACATCAACTGGTAAAACCTGTGTGGCTTTTGCAGGGTTACATTTTTAGGTCTAAAACAGGGTTGGGCAACTGGTGGCACAAGGGCATCATGTAGACCTCCCACTTTATTAATGCAGCTCTCCAGTCAGCTTGAGATAAGCAAAAATGTATGTTCTTTATAAAAATCTGAAAAGTGCTGTAATGTTTTTGCTTAACTTCCTTTTATGCACTCGTCAAAATAAAACTGAGAATGTGATTGAAAAGCACTTTGATGACCAGTAAATCCTCTGCAACTTAAAAAGCAGCTTAAAATGTCTTGTTTTTTTAGTTAAACTCACTAAATTAATTATTGACAATTGCATTTGAATTTTAGTATATACAAAAGGTTGATAAAGTAAGTTCTTATGACAACTATGTATGTATATTTGTCCTCTTAATTGACCTTTAAAATGCAAAAAATGTCCCTCTGGCGATGCAGCCCTCTTGGAAACCAAAAAAAAAAGCCATTTGAAAGTGGCAGCACCTGTAATTGCTCCAAGAGTGCTTTAGGAGAGGCATGCTACCCAAACAATGAGGGCATTGCCTCCGCAAGTGTGTTTTTTTATTTTATGTGTATTCAGTGACTTTCTCTTTTTTAATATTATTACCATAAATTTACTCTTTTAAATATGCACAAATTGATTATTGATTGAAGTTACATAATCTCAATTGTTTATGACAGTTTTCTAGTAGATTTACAACTTTCCGTCTTCATATTAAAATCCCTCTATTCTCTATCTTTGTTACTCTTGGAAAAGTAGAGAGTTTTTTGGGTTATTTTTCAATTTTGATTTATCAAAGACGTTATTCTTGAAAAGTTATGACTTGCCCAGACACTATTCTTGCAATATTGAGACTAAATTTGGACATCTCCATTTTTTATCTGTGCTGCAGCCCTAATATTCAGTCATACAAAACAAATTCCTTGCATGAGAGAGAAAATCTGATTTTTTTGTATTCATTTCTTCACCATGAGGAACGAAAATCTTCAAACAAAATGTCATTTAATTCAGTAGCTCTCTGTTTTCCCTCAACAGAATCAAATTTGAACTCAACAAGCAATAACCACGAAGGCAGAGTTATTTTTGAATGCAATGACAAAATAATTTGGCACACGAACATTACTTAGACAAATATTGACAAAGTTGAATGTTTCCCCTCCGCAGCAGAGGCAGAAAAACACAGAGCAGACATGTGAAATCATACTGCTGTTCTCTTCTTGATGCCCCCTCCCCTGAGACGGCCTCCTGCCTCCTTCAAACAAAGATTTGACACGTTAGACAGCTTAATGGATTGGCCCCTTCTCTCAACTGTATTCCATGGCTTACCAAATGTATTTTTAATAGTCTGTTATGCTCCCCATATTGAATTGTGCGTGCTCTGACATCTTTATTCTTGGAACGAGGCAGAGTGAGCGGGACACAGTTGGGTGAGTGAGAAACAGAGGAGTGAAGCTGTTCGTGTTCACATAGAGGGGCTTTTGGCTTCATGGAAATCTCTTTCATTTTAGATTTTGTTGAAATATAAATACAAGGAAATAAAATGTAATTATTTAATCACTGAGCATTAAGTCTCCTTTGGCCTCTTTCCCATCTTTCGCTTCAATATTTATGTGAAAATGTCTGACTAGTCTTTAGGATCATTTTGTATTCTCTGGATGCTTCAATGAAAAAAAAAAAAAAAAAACACTTGAACTTGAGTATTAACACATTTCATGCATTGTCCTTTGTGTGCTCTTTTAGTACAGTGGGACAATAAAAGGATAGGAATTAAACAATTCATACAAAATTGATGCCAAACTTTAACAACTGAGTGATAGCAAAATACCATTGGCCTGGTGCGCACTGATTTAAAGGGAATGAGAGCTGACAAGCTGATTGGTTTGCTCTGTTAAAACTCAAAGTATAATCAAGGCACAAAAACCATCCCTTTTGTGTCCTGTGCTCGACTTACCACCAAAAACATGTCCTCAAAATAGCAAAACATAGACCGACATGTCCCAGACCACTGTGCACCACACTCTTTAGCCAACTACCTTCATGCTGTCAAAATAGGGCCCTTAAAGTGTGTGTGCACTCAGTGTGTTATCATTGTTACCTTCGCCAAGGAGGTTATGTTTTCGCCAGGGTCTGTTTGTGTGTTTGCTTGTTTGTCTGTTAGCAAGATTATGCAAAAACTACAGGATGGATTTACATGAAAATTTTACCAGAGGTGTGGTTTGGTCCAAGGAAGAAGACATTACATTTTGGTGGTGATCTGCATTTTTGTCTGGATGCAAAAAATTCCCAAAATTTGGGAAAAATCCCACAAGTTTACATTGGGCCGTATTTTTAAAAAAAAATCATATCTCTGACATCACTTGATGGATTCGCTTTAAAATTTATAGGATAATATATATGATATAATTCTATCGTCACGGTCAGGTTCATCTGGATCTGATCCAGACTGTCGTCATAAAAAAACATTGAAGTTTTTAATGGCAAATCCTATTAATTTCTCCTCGGCTGCTGTGACGATTCCACCCCCTTCATGTCATTATGGGAATTGTAGTTTAGTGGCAAACTTATGTCAACATTTTTCAAGCCTATGTCACTACATTACCCAGCTTCCCTTGCAATGCCATCGGATGACTCCTCCACATGGACAGACATGAGTGGAGACTCGGCCCTCATATTGGAGTGCGTGGTAATCCAGAACTGTATCTTGGCGGAAGCTGACAGAACCATAGCAGGCTGAGAACTTAGGTCTGAGATGTCGCTAAATATATACTTTTTTATGTTTCTTGCCTAAAATCAACTCAGATGTTGAATTCTCTGAACCTTCTCTTTAAGCCCTGCTCAGAATAGGCTACTTTGTGTAAATTTTTATGAGCTGAGTCCGAGTCACTCTCAGCTCTTCAGACCTGTGCTCCTCTGTTTACCGTAGCTCCACAGATATGCCACGACATGTCACTTCACCTGGAGCAACAACCTGGCTCCAGGAGTGACTCCATCTGTGGGAGGTGGCATATCCCTTAAAGACATCACTAAGGGGAATTTTCAAAAAATCTGAGCTCATATTTTCTAAAAATCTACTTCAGTCAGAGACAGCATTTTTGCACAGTCCATAAGAAATCCATTGTAGCTACTTTTTAAGATATCATGCCCACAAGCTTAGGATAAATATGCAGTCCCATAACCATGACCTCTGACCACCAAAATGTAGGTAGGATACTTTAGAGCCAAATTTTGAAGAAAATCCCCTGTTTGACCTTGAGCTCTGACCTCTGACAACGTATCATTTAATTTAAAGCTTGATCCAAAATCAGCTATATTAATAACTGTTCTTAGAGATGTTTCACCTCTCCTCCAAAGCTTCTTCAGTTCCAGAAGCTGACAAAGGGAGAGAAGGGATATAAACCCCTGTCAGCCAGGGTCAGCCTCAGAAGGCCTCAGGGTCACACCTTTGGGTGGAACTCCCAGGTGACCACCCACAACAAAATCCAGCTTTTTCAGCTTTTGGAAATGTTGAAGCTTTTGGGAAGAGATGAAACATATTCAAGAACATCAGCCCGGTTTCCACATGGGTCTGCCTTTGGGCAACAATGATCTTGATGAATTAGAGCCTATACAGACATCTTGTTTTGCATTTTTGGGAGGTAATCAGTTCATTGTTCGGTCAGAGAAGACTTTTTTGCAAAGTTTGAGGAAACCCCCTAAAGCAATGGTTCCTGACATTTTCCCCTCTGAGTCCCCCTACAGGAAAAATCGAACAATTGCTGTGGAAAATAAATGTCACTTTGAATGTTTTTCATTGACAAAATCAGGATAAAATGGGCCAACACACATATCCTTGTACAAAAGACTTAAAAAAGTATGCACGAAATGTGTTATCACTGTTTCAGTTAATATATGTAAAAGACATTTTCACAAACTCAAAGCTGACAGAGCCTTACACCACTGGAGACCCTCTGACACCCCCCTGGCTTTGGCCTGTTGGGGACCAAAGCCTTAAAGCAGTGGTCACCAACCTTGTTCACCTGAAGATCAAGGTTAGAAACCCAGATCTGAAATCTCAACATATAGTTATGTTTATTTATTTAACCCAAATTCAGAACAAGAGATAATCCTCAGTCCATCAATGTGATGAAGGGAAGAAATAAAGATACAGAATCTGTAGATTTTAAGTCACATTTGCATTTAATAACGTATGCAGCAGAATACAGAACAAAAGGTTTGACTCTCAAGTGTTGAGAATTGCACAGTATAAGATTAAACAAATTTTAGCTGTCTGAGTATCTTGCTCATACTGAAGGGAACTCAGTTAGACCACATTAATCTTGCCAAGCAGCTGGATTCACAAGATCCGTGTATGTCATGGGTAACTGGAACTGTCCATTGTGTGTCGGTTAATGACCTAAAATAACTAGTCGTAAAGATCAACCAGGAATGTCCAGAAGATCTACCAGCAGATCGAGATCTACATGATGGTGACCCCTGCCATAAAACATATTGTTGCTGTCAGGCACAAACCATCTATCTCTAATTTTTATTATTTTCATTTTTTTCTCATAAAACAGTAATATTTGTCACCTTGCATGTTGGCGCATGGGTTTTTTAAACTTCAAACTAAATTAGGATACAAAAAATATTTTGTAATCAGGGCAAATAATATGAATTAATCCAGAGGTAAAGTGCTTTTTTCCATTCCCTGAAAAGTAGCAATTTTGGAGATAGGAGGTTTGTGTCCTACAGTAGCAATATTTAAGATATTTTATAACAAGCGAGGGATGGACATGGAGCTCTGTGACCTTGACCTTTGACCTCCACTATCTGTTAAGTTCACCCTGAAGTCTAAGTGGACGTTTCAGGGGTTTTCTTCAACATTAGCTCAGAGCTTTTTGGGGAGATCAAGTTCACAGTAATCTTACAGAGGGATGGACAGACAAGCTGGAGCAGATTGCCTCTGGCCTTGGCTGTTTCCAGAGTGCAGACATAAAAAGTCAGGAGATATAAATCCCTGCTCATTGTAATGCAAAGTCACATTCTGCCAATATAACCTTTGTTAAAACTCATCTTATGGAGGAAGATTTAACTTGTGTGCAACTTCTGAGCCTGGATTTTATGGACTTTTACTGCAAAGGAAGTGTTTGTGTCATTTCCATGCCTTCTATGTAAATAATGTGGACAACCTATAAGAAAAACAATTCACAAAACCAAAGAAAACTAAAATCACTGAATGTTGGCTTTGCAAGTACAACAAGTGCCAGGCAGTGAAGAAGGGCTGTTGTTGTTGTTTTTTTTTTTAATTTGGTGCGATTTGTGGGGATCATAATTCTTTAAGGTGCAAGTGCATACAAAGTAACAAGATTTGGGGTCACAGTGTGGTAGATCTCCAAAATCAAAACAATTCATCAGTGGGTTGGAATAAACTTACTCACTTATATGTGTTCCAAAAAAATGGTCAGAAGAGACAAACAACCCTCAAAGGGATAGTTCAGTTTCTTTTAACTATTTTTTAGGGTATTTTATGACAGGGTGTGAGAGAGAGTAGGGGAGGACATTCTGCCAATGGACCTAAGGTCTGATCCAAATCCCGGCACGGCAGAAGCATATATGGGACATGCCTGGTTGCTTGCCACTCTGTAAAACCAGTACTCTAATACCACTTTCACACTAAAATTAGCGGGTCAACACGGGTTTTTTCAACGCGCGTTAACCCGCTAACATTCGGCAAGTAACCACTTTCCCACTGCCAGCGGACCCGGGTCTAATCGGCAGCAGACAAGCTGCGTGGCTGTTTTTTTCCTCTGGTGCGTCAAGCTGATGTCATCCTGTTGGTGACATCATCAGCGCGACGAAACACGATCATGTAAACAATGGATAGGAGCATGGCAGCCGTGGACATGTTGGTCAGCTGTTTTCCACACTTCGTACTTTTGTCTCTCTTTTAAAATATACAAACTCAGTGCAGACTGAACGACATTCGAGCGCTGATGATACAAAGGCGGATGGAATTTGTTGCTGATCTGGCCAAGAGTCGCAGAAGTTACAGACGGCGGAGTCAAGCCTTCGTTGCCTCTGTGGTGGCTATTGTTGGCGGTGTTGCCCCGACTGTTTGCCGTATGTGGGTCCGGGAGAGAGCACACAGCTTTTGTTCAACAACAGAGCATTTTGACGATGATCAGTGGAAAGCTCACTTTGGAATGTCTTGGGCAACATTTGATTATTTGGTTGAACTTCTTGCTCCTGCTGAAACCCAACAAAGGACTAACTTTCAGAGACCTATTGGACCATGCCGGAGAGTCGCTATAGCCCTGTGGTGGTTTGCAACCCTGGGAGAATACCGCATGATTTCCTGCCTGTTTGGTGTCGCATTGTCGACTGTGTGCATGCTGGTACGCGAGGTCACAGATGCTTTGGTGAATACGTTGTATCAACATTTCATTTCCCTTCCTACTGGACAGCGTCTAGACGAAACAGTCGCAGGATTTTGCATGCGTGGTTACCCTCAGTGTGCTGGTGCCATAGATGGAACACGTATTCCTATTATTGCCCCCAGGAACAATCCTGCTGACAACTACAACAGAAAGGGATGGCATTCGATTGACCTGCAGGCTGTTGTGGACCACAATTGCTGGTTAGCATAACAATTGGATGAAACAAAACTTGATAATGAAAATATCCGTGAAATATTTTACTCAAAAGTACTGACAATATAGTATATGTATGTGTATGTGTGTGTATCTCTGTCTTGTCTCTCTCTCTCTCTCTCCACATATATATATATATATATATATATATATATATTTATGTATGTGTGTGTTCAATGTGTGTTTATGTATATAGATAGATATTTGTATATGTGTATATATGAGTGTGTGTTTTTTGTTTTGTTTTTATGTATTTTTCATATATTATATTCTTTAGATTTGTTATTTTACATTTATTACTTAGTAAGTATTCTCCTCTTCAGTTTCACAGATGTCTACATAGACTGGCGTGGACGTACCCATGATGCGAGGGTGCTTGCCAACTCAGACCTTTTCATCACTGCAGAGGAGCGCCAAAACGGCTACCTTTTCCCCAGAGAGGTACCTGGGTATCTGACTGTATTTTTCAAGTGAGTAAGTGTTGTTCACACTATTGCTAAATCAAATTAAAGCTGTCCATGTCAATGTTATATTTTTTGCTTACAGAAATCAAAGGTGGTGGATGGGGTGGGGATCCCTGTGCATCTCATTGGAGATGCTGCCTACCCACTGAGGAAATGGTTGATGAAAGGATTCACACAGCATCATAAACTCTCAGAAGAAGAAGCTTGCTACACCCACACCCTAAGCTCAGCCAGGATGGTTGTAGAGAACGCCTTTGGGCGACTGAAGGGACGCTGGAGATGCCTGATGAAGAGGAATGACATCGAGCTTACTGTCATGCCCAGTGTTGTAGCAGCCTGTTGTATTTTGCATAACATGTGTGAAATACAGAAAGACAGTTTTTTGCCTGAGTGGAACACTGCTTTGGGGAAGAGTTTTAGTCAACCAAATTCTGTGATGAATGAGGTAGAGAGACCAAACGCTGTCCAGCTCATTCGGAATACAATTGCAGCTAATGTAACAGCCATGTTATCAGACTGAACACTTGATGCTGATTTTCAGATAAGAGCTTGATTTGTATTGTCTTGAACAAAGATGACCCACATGATGGCACATCATTGCCATGACACAATTCCTCAAAATGGACAAGTTGGTAATATTACCATATTGCAACAGTAATAAAAACATTAAAGAAAAGTCTAACTGATTTTTTCATGACAGATATATGCACGAATAACTACAAAAAGTGGGCACGATTGCATTGCATTTACTTTAGCAGTGCAATTCTAGAAAATTTAGTTTTTTTTTTTTTTAATCAAAACAACAGCCCCAATACTCTTTACTCCCTGTACTCTACACAGGGGAAGAACGGTAGATTATTGGTGCTATTGGTACTGAGTTGTAATATCACAATGAAAACGTCTGATTACGTGAATAAGGTAATCAACACCGAGAATAACACTCAAAATCAAAGAGAAAATGTTTAAAAATTTTAACCAGGGTGACCAAAAGGCATGACAAAGTAATAAGGTATTCATTTTAATGTCCATCAGTTTGTTATTTCTGTTAATTTTACTTGAGTTTGTGTAGTAAAGGCAAACACCATCTTGTGCATACATAGAAAAAGATTTATTTGCAGAATGTAACACACCACAAAATAATGAGGCAAAATATCAAAATAAAATAGTCTGTGAGAAAACAATGTACATAAGGCACTATTTATATTGCACATTTCTGCACCAATGAGCTACATTACAAATGTCTGTACATGCCTCTCTCCTCATGCTTTGTGGGGGTGCTGGAGTAGGCTGGACCACCCTGATAAAAAGAGTTTTCATAACCACCCTGTCCATATTGATGCATAGAAAGTTGTGGAGTGTGCCAAGTCTGTGGTGCAATGCCTGGAAGCCTGGACAGTAGCATCTCAAACAGCATTTTTGGGTTTTTAACGGTCCTCCCTGAGATGTCTCTCCTGGCTCTCCAACAGTTTCCTCTCATGCTTCATGAAAAGCTGAATCTGAGCATTCTCCCACTCAGCTGCAGCTCTGTCCGTCTCCTTCAGTTCTGCCATGGCCGTTGTTATGATGGCAGATTGCGGATCCATCTTGGTCCTCTTACGTTTCCTCAGTGGGACACAGAAGCCTGAAAATAACAAAACCAACTGCTAATAGACATGGACAACACAAGTCACAAGTAGGTAAAGCATGAAGGGACCATCAGAGACCTGGTCATTGTTTTACTTTTCTACCTGTAAGTTTTTAAATATGGAAACACTACATGGTACATTCACACACACATATACACACATATATAGGTGTGTGTGTTTGTGCACTGTTGTTATTGTTGCCTAGTTTTTAAGATGGTCCCTCTTACAGCAGAAACTACATGATATGGTTTACAAAGGGCAACATCCCAGAGAAAGTGGCAGGGCAGAAACTTTCAAGAAAGATGAAGGTGATTGAATAAATGTTTTGTCAGCTACATACAGGCCAGTCAGAGCCTTGATGTCACTTCTCACTATTTTTGTTGCCATTTCAGAAAACACAGAATGCAAAAACCTACCGCTTGTTTTCTGTCTGGAGGTCTCGGGCACATCTTCCACTGGTGCTGGTCCAGCTTGGCTTGAACTGTCTGTGTCGTCAGCTTCCTGTGTCGATTCAGTTTGTTCTTTGTCCCTTTCCGACTTGTCAAGAAAGTCTCCATCGATTGCCGGGCTGGAAAAGGAAAGGACGAGGAGGAAAATGCTGCCAAAGAGCTGGAGAGCTTCATGGGGTTGGCCAGTGCTAAGTTGCCATATATATTCTGGCAAAGTTCGTAGAAGGGCCAGTCTACCCGACCCATTCCACTGCGATTTCTTTTGTCTGTTAGGCAAGATACATTTTCTTTAACGCTTTCAGCTTGTTAATGACTTGCCTCGGCATGCGAATGATGCCTCGCTCACTCAACATGTTGGCTATATTGTTGTAAATAGTTGTGTCTCGCACAGTCCCCGTGACCTGGCGCCGAATTTCCTCTTATCCATGGATCAAGAGAAGCTCTTCGATCTCGTTGTCTTGCCAATGCTGTGCCATTTCACTGATGTAAATCTCACACGCTGAATCAAAAAAAAAACAATGGTCCAAGTAGCTGCCGGCATCCTTTTGTTGTTGACGAAGTAGGTATTATGACGTAGGAATGTCATGCCAACGTCATGACATTGACCCGGGTGTGATGTTCTCACTGAAGCCAATCAGAGGCAAGCCGATAAAAGTTGGTGTCTCTTGCAGGGTAAGTCGCCCCAGGTCGAAATGCTGATTAGACCCTTACAAACTGGGGACAAGCGCCGTTTGTTAACCGGGTTTATACAGGTTTTTTTGGCCTGTTGTTCAGTATTTTTGAGGTGAGGATGTGTGAAATTCAGGTCAATTGTAGATACATTAGCCCCAGAATTTATTGATTAAAACGCACACACACACCCACACACACAGTATGATATGTATACAGTGCATAAACAGTACAAGATAACATTTTTTAAATACTAGCTTAACAGTAATGTCTACAGTGATTAAAAAAAAAATATGGTACAAGAAAAGAGTGTAAATAATAAAACACTTTGTGCCAGGCATAAGATTGGGGCCCTTTATCTCATTCACTCTAAAGCAGGGGTGGACAATTGACAGCCTGTGAGCCACATATCGCCCCCCCAGACCCCTCAATATGGCCGAAAAGTCACTTGAGGTATATACATGAACATGACAAAATCTGCCAAGCAATTTTCCTTAAAAAAAAAAGGAGTTATGACCTGCTGTTGCTGTTATACTCTTTCACTGTATGCATTGCTAAAAACATTTCTTTGCTTTCAGGCACAAACCTTCAAAATTGCCATTTTTTACGGAAATTGAAAAATGCTGTTTTACTAAATGAATGAATATTGAACCATCCTGATGATAGTTAAATTTTTGGTGGTATAAGTTGCTTAAGTATTTGTAAAACCCGCCTACCAACGTGAAAGAAGACCAATAGCACTGATTTAAAAAAGGTAAAATCAGCAACGATGTGTAAAAATCAGAATACAAATTTATGTACAAAATATATCTTAATAACTGGCATATGTTCCATAACTAGCTTTAAAGATGGTTACATTTAATTCTGTTTGGCTAAATAAATCATATATTACAAGCTGCATTGACTTCTAAATCCTCATATTATGACTTCTTAGCTTTATATTTATGCAGAATTATTTAATTTGGAAGTATCTTGTGTTGCAAAAATTAGGTCCTTTGGGTTTGAGGCCTGTGTCAGCAAAAATGTCCAACCTTGCTCCAACCCTGCTTTTCTTGGACAAACTCTTGTAATCTGATGCTAAGAGCCTATAACTCTGATTCATGCATGTAGATAAAATACAGTTTAAAAGCCTCATGAATACTGCAGACCTGTGCTCTCCCCTTTCAATCCTCTTCCTCCTCTTGCGTGAACTTGTACACTCTGAGTGACATGACATTTCACAGCAGCTACATCTCACATCGTCCCTTACTCCTGGAGTCATGTGTACACCCCCTCATTCAGCAGCACCATCTGACTCACCCTAACCTCACACAGAAATGAAACGTGTATTCATGCGCACGGCGTTACTTTAGAGAGGCAGTCTCGTCTCACAGGTGAGTGTGTGTTAAGAGGTCTTAGCTGGGCGAAGTCATTTGATCAATGCAGGCTTTAAGGCTTATTCACTTCATTGCCGCCCCTGCTCCGTGCTCCTCTGTGACTCCAGAGATTAGGCTGGTGTGCACACGCCGAACACTACACCTTCAGTAAAAGATCCCTCTGTTCAGGCTTGGCACACATACTGGCCTTTCAAAGGGAGCCCTACTCCAGCTTACAGTGTGCAATTGAAGCAAAAAAATAGCGCAGTATGAAATCTTATTCAGTCAAGATGAGAGGGAACACGCGGGTCGTCCTTTGCTACCACTGTCAACCCCTCATCCCTGGAAATCCTCCCCCAACTCCAACACTTTCCGAAGGGTGGGGAGGGGGCATGGTTGTTGATACGCCGTCACTCATCCCCACACCCTCTCCTTAAACCAGAGGCTTAAAATGGAACCTCAATATTTGCATTCCAATTAGCATAAATGTAAGAAAGTGGAACAAGTAGCTTTGAAAGTCATCCAGCAAAGCGCATATTCAACCAGCGGTGAAAAGGGGGAGAATAAAAAAAAGCATGTGAAGGAGAAAGAGCATGTGGGAAGAAAAGGAGGAAGAGTTCTGTATTATAATAGCGAGGCCCTGGCTACATGTTTTGAATCACTGGTGTATGTCTTTTATGAGCTTACGACTTCACACTGCGTGGAAAATCCGCCCGGGCTGCCGGGGTTCTTCTGCATTCAGAATGTCACTTTTAATCACATTCCCCCCTCTGCGATGTGATCCTGCTGATCAAAGACGCGCTGACTTTAACTTAACACGTCGAGAGAGAGAGATGGGGTCTTTGTCTGGCAAACAGGCCGCACACCCGAATACATGCAGGGGAGTGCGGAAGTTTGTGTTTTTGTTTGTTGTTTGGGGTGAGAGAAGGGATGAAGCACGGTGGCAGGGGGTGGCTTAAGGGGATCTGGGATGTGTGAGCGTGTGGGTAGGGGGTTCTGTGTGTGGGCATTTAGGTTCAGAGAGGTTTCTGGCTTCTGCAGGCAGAGGCTACGTGTGATGAAGGTATGAAGGCGAAATAGCTAAAGTTGAATACTATTGTCCTAATTTGTTTGATTTTAGAACAGTTTTAATCCCATCCAGTTATACAAGGGCGTATATCAACGAGGCTGTCAGTGGCACGTTTTCCATAACTACTATTTCTTTGATGCAAGACTATTTCTGTTCAGGGTTATTAATACTCAGTGCCCAGGATTCAAGAAGGCATCAGCTTTTTCTGTTTGATCCAATTCCTACAAACATCCTCCTGACTTTTTTTTGCCTACACTCAACCCTGCAGCTACTCACATAATCAATTCCTCTTTGGCAACTGGTGTCTTCCCCTCTGCTTAGAAAACCCGACCTTAACCTAGCCAAGGTTGAAAATTACAGGCCGGTTTCACTTCTGCCAATCATGTCCAAAGTACTAGAGCGTACAGTCTTCAAATAGGTCTCTGAGTGTCTGCACGGTAATATATCCTGACACAGCAGATGGTCTGTTTATTATATTATAAGGAATATATTGTATTTCACTAGTCCATTTGGGCAGCAGCCCATAAAATGTGTTTGGGAAGGGCAGAACCTTGGATCAATGGAGAACCTTTTCAGATATCATATTCGATAGTGGTGTATGATACTACAAGATTTGGTATCAATCCAATACCAACTAAGTAAAAGTATCATTGATATCGATACAATACCAATACTGATACCATAATTTCGGGATTATAACACACACCCCATATTTTCACGATTTTTGCCTGGAAAAACACTGTACTCCAGTGTAAAATGCACCCAAATTTTATCCAAACCGTACTCTCTCAGACAACTCAATAATGACCTTTATTCAAAGTTTCAATCAATGAAATTTCAGTATTTTTACAACACATACCGTACACAATTGTCCCTCTCAAATGGATGCGGAAAAATCTTTTGATTCATGTATGTGCAATTACTTGATTTCTGCCCAAGCATGCTCAGTCATAGTGTACCGACCAATCAGAGAGCAGCTATCATCATGCCGATGTCTTTGACCAATCACAGGGAAGCTATTTTGCGTCCCCTTGCTCACAAGATGGCAGCGTCCTATGTTTGCATGTTTTTTTTCACAGAGAAAGAGAATATTTCGGCTTTTTGTATCAGATGTGTTGTGGTTGTGATGCAGGCAAGACGAAATATGGTAAGTATTTTGTTTGTACTTGTGTATAATGCGCACCCGAAAAATAAGAGCTTATTTAAAAGAAAAAAAGTGCATGTTATAAACGAGAAATTACGGTGCTTAGAAAAATTGAGATCAATATGCCCACTGTAACATCAGGAGGATCAGCCCCTACCTGACAGAACAGGCAGCACAGCTTCTGGTACAGGCTCTGGTAATTTCAAGCATCAACTATTGGGACTCCCTACTAGTAGGCCTCCCTGAGCACATTTAAACCTCCACAGATGATCCAGAATGCAGCAGCATGTCTGATGTTGAACCAGCCCAGAACAGCACTCCACTGTTATTTTCCCTCTTCACCGGCTTACAAAACAGTAACAAGAACGACTCCTGCCTACCTGGAATCGCTCATTGAGGTCTACATTCCCCCTCACTCACTACTCTCTGCAAGCGAAAGATGCCTGGTGCTCCCATCTTAACATGGCTCAAAATCACTAGCTAGACTCTTTTCTGTTGTTCCCAAGTGATAAAATGAATCACTAAACTCCATTTGATCTGTAGAGTCCCTGTCTATTTCTGAGAGAAAGCTGAAGATTCAGCTGTTAAGGGAACACTTATGCAGTTAGTCCGACTCCCCTCCTCCGTAGTCCTCAGTGGTAGAAGGAGTTTGAATGTTTAAGACCCAGCTCTATGTGAACAGCTCTGTCCTGAGTACAATGATGCTTCATATGATGTTGATGTCAATGACATGAGGACAGGATTATGATGATGATAGCCAATGCCTCTGCTTCCTTCTTAAAATTTCCTAAAATAGGAAAAGGGTATATCAACCATAGAAAGCAACTTCCTTCAGACCTGACAGAGCAAGTTTATGGTTACTTTTGTAGTTTCAGAGCAGTGAAGAAGTGTATGTTGGTTGTGCAGTGTAATTTAGGTTGTCAGTGCTGCCAGCAGGAAACACTGTCAGTGGACACATGCTCAAACCCTTAAAATTCACAAAGTCCATGTGTGTGACTATCTGTCGTCACCCTGGTTTGCATTGATTTGATGGAGCACGCCCTTGCCTGCTGGAGCAGGGCAAAGAGCAGCTCAGTCTGAAGCAGATGGATCGCAAGTTCACAAGTTCAAGTGGGGATTAAGAGAACAACATACAGACAGCATGTTATTTTGGCTGATCAAGGTCCTTTTTGCTGTCCATTAGGGGCCTGTTTTAAAGTAACAGGGGATGAACAATCTGTGAGCATGTCACTTAAGTCCCAGCAGATAACTATGACCTCCCAGTCTGAAAGATTCAGGATTATTTGTAGTATGAACCTGTACACTCACTCCCTGATGCACCAAATGGACTGTTCCCATATCCATAAGATATTTCTGCATCTATCTATATCACCTTCGATGGACAGTTTTTGGGAGGTTTAGGACCTTTTAAAGAAAAAAGGTGTTTCTATGAATGTTCTGCCTGTTAAATTTAGTTTGGGTCAGTCAGAGGCTTACAGTTCACTTTAGGCTCAACTAAACAGCAGTTATAGCTACTGCCTCTTTCTTAGTTGAGTGTTGATCATTTTCTGACAGGGACAAGTGCATCAGCTTGATGACAGGCATAAACACTGGAGAATACTGCTGCTTTGCAAGGCAAGTACACTTCCTTTATAGAATGAAATGCATATATTAATCATGTCTTGCCGGGGGGGGGGTCTTTAAGATAGATTTTTCAGCTTCATCTTGACAAAGAAGTTTGACTGAAAAGTAGCTTCAGTGGTCTGTCTGTGCAGTCTGTTCTCACTTCTATAAGGCAGCTTGATCAGTTGTTCAGCTTTCACCATGTAGCTTATGATTCTACTGCAGTTTCCTCACTGCAAACTTTCCTCCAGCACACTGTTGTGTTAAATTGTTGTAGTAAGGTAGCATACAAGGTATGGCTGATAAAAAATAAGTCTCAGCCTCCTCTCCTTCTGCATCAACACTGTGCTACATTCAGGTCCTCCAACAATCAAAGCAGTGCAGCAGGTCTTCTTCAGACAGTTGTCTCAGAACATCTGTTGTTCTTTTCCTAACTTCGGACACAGACTCAAAACATGTTCTATTGAGCACAGATTTGATCGTAAAAAAAAATAAAGAAGTCACATGATTCTAGATCATGTGAATGGGGATTGATCAAGCACTACAATTTGTTTTTGGGACACAAACTGCTTAATTGAGAGCACAGTGTGAGCTGGCATGTTGTCTTGATAAAGAATAAAACCGTTTCTTCACAACATTTCTCACAGTTTTTCTAGAATCTGTTAGTGGTGTTGATTCATCTTTGAACCTCCAGGAACCTACTCCTCCAAAATGATCCCCTTAATGTTAATTAAAACAATCAACATGGCCTTGAATTTGGACTTGTTTTGTTGAGGTTTCTTAATCCTTAGTGATGATGTTTTTTCCAAAAGCATTTACTGCTGATTTGTGTCAGAATCGTATTGGAAGACCCAACTATCATTGCAAGTACTCACTCCTAGAAAATGTATGTTTTCTCCAGTTTGTTCCAAATTGTTTCCACAAATTTGATGACGTTTTAGATAGACATTTTAAGACAACTTTGACACACACTTCTGACATGCTCAAACTTACATGCAAAATTTGCAAAACTGTCTCTTTATGAATGGAGTCCATTTGCTGTTATTCTTATACTGAGTTTTTGATCTGTTGGAGGATTTGTTCAATTTCTGAAATGTTTTCAGAGGTTTTTGATGTTGATGGGCACCCAGGACTTTCTTTGTCTTGGACATTTTCTCTGCCTTTGGAGTCATTCAAACACATGTACACAAGACATGCAGTGTTCTCCATACACATCAGTTAATGTATAAAAATATGTGGTTGCTAGTTTGATCAGCCTCACAGAAAATGAAAGTTAATGCATTGCTAAACTTTAAAGCCATTCATTTTCCATCACTTCAGCAAAAACATACTGTAATCAGATGTTAGCAGTGAACTAAAGACTTATTGGTGCTTACAGCAGTTGTGCGTGAATACCAAAATCTTTGATATATCATACTCGGTGAGACTGTAAGCCACATGGTTTTATCTTCATAAGCGCAGCATCATTATTAAATAGCCATACCTCGTATTATGAAAAGCAAAAAAATTCCACCTCATTTTGCAAGCTTGGCTGCCATAGATCAGAGTAATTTCACCCTTATATTAAAATATCTTTTTTTAATGAGCTGGCTTAAATAATAGTATTTTCTTCTTGCTGGTTTAATCAGAGGGTTTGCTTGGGGCTCAAGATAATAAGAAAATAAAATGAATGTATCCATATCAGAGATGATAAATAATGCCCAACAAACATCCCTCAATTCTCATGGACACATCAGGTAATAGCACACTTTATTAGGTGATCAAAGAAATGCTACATCAGTCTCCATATTGATGATTCTCTACAGGTTATTGGCTGCCATCCACTCTACCACTACCACGAGCTGCTGCACCATTTGGGTCGTGATCCTGCTCCCTCTCCTCTCACTTCACTCAAGCCCTCAATCCTCCCTGCATGCGTAAGCAAAAACTAACAAGATGAGAAAAGTCATGAAGTTACAGCTATTTATTATGACGCATGCAAAAAATAAAGATGTAAATGTCATAAAAAATAAACAATGAAAGCATATCATAAAAGACCTTTGTACTTGAAAAATAATGCAGGACCCGTAATTATGATGTGCATTATGGCTTCGCAGCCCAAGATAAAAGCACTCATGAGGACCCTGCAAATCCAACCTTATCAGCCGAGGGGTTCTCTCATTGTTGACCTGTACTTTAGGCTTGGGAGTATTAATATTGAGCATCGAGGTACTCTTTTAGTATTGATTACTCCCCAAAAGTTCTGATACTAAATGAGCACTGCAACAATACATTTATCTGTTAAGTTCTACACTGTTTTCAGTCTCTTTTCCTTCATGCCAAGGTCGCATGGAGATTGGTATCAGTTTCAGTGTAAAAAAAAAACTGACATGGTCAGTAACAGTGTTCAGGTGCGCTGTGGTGTTTAAAAGATGCTCAGTTGGCACAAAGAGGCCCCAATTGTGACAAAAAAACTCCCAACACCATCAGGCCACTAACACCAGCCTGAACTGTTGATACAAGGCAAGGCCACTTTTACATATTAAGTTCAGGTGATAATGTTGCAATTTTTGTAGAGTTAGGGTTTGGTTTGGTTTGCTTCACGCTACGTTTTTTCAGGGGGACCAAAACCCATCAAATATTTTGTAATATAGCCACCTGCCATCGGTTGAGGTTGTAGTTGCAGTCTTTGTTCCTGCCGTCTGGCCTGTTGTTTCACTATGATACAAAAATACAAAACCATGCAAGGAGGAATGAAGCAGTTCAGTAGTATTTTTGAGCAATGAAATAAATCATAAAGCTGTATTTAGGCTGGATCTGATGGCACTGGCATGTTAAATGGAGCATAAGTAACCATTTTCTGCACTAAAATGTAAAGAGGATGCTGACAGTGCTGGCAATGCCACTCCCTGCATTATATTGTTGATAAATGATATTGTTACGTGTGGCAGCTTCAGGTGTGTACCGGAGAGTTGGCACAGATGATCACCTTGAACCACTGTGGTCATTCTCCTCTGACCTTTGGCATCAACAAGGCCTTGTCACCAAGAGAAACTCACTGGATAATTTCTCTTTTTTTGGACTACCCTCTGAAAACTCCAGACATGGCTTAGCATAAAAATCCAGCAGCTTTTATAATACTCAGACTAGCCCAGAGTCCAAAAGCATCACTGTCCCCAGTGAGTCCAAACTCCTGCCAACCACAGAGCCAGCCCTCTTCACCAGCCTGTCCAGCCTTCTGGTGTTCCCATCAGTAGACCAGAACACTGGCTGATAGAACATATGCAGCATTTTACTGCATACATCGAAAGACCTGAGCCTCCAGAGGAAGAAGAACTGGCTCTGCCCCTTCTGTTACAGGGCACCTGTGTTCTTAGACCAGTCTAGCCTATTGTAAAAGTGCACACCAAAGTACTTATAGGTTGCTAATGGAGAGGGCATGAGACGTCTTGAAACTTTAGAGGTTTTTAGGCACGATGAGTGAGCGTCTTACCCCCAGTTTCCACATAATCCATCTGCATTGTGGTCCCAATGCACTGCGCACTTTGCAGCAAATTGCCCCCAGTCTCTTCAGTCTGTTTCCACTTGCCTCACTCAATATGGCCAGCAGTGCACTTCTGCGGCAGGCCACTGAAAATACGCAGTGAGCCTATTTTCAGCAGAAGCCACTTCAGCTCCATGTCAACCCCCACCAAGCAGATCAACTAAACACAGGAAAACAAGCGCTCAGAGTTTCCAAGTCATTTCAATATACAGTGGAATATTGGAAATGATGTTGATTCCTACAGCAAACCAATGCCAGGCAGGGAATATAACCTGCTACTTGCATGTTGCTCTTCCTGTTATCTTGTAAACCTACAATCACCTTGTGAAGTTGTGGTTCTTTTGTGATCTTTATGATCTTGTGTTTTCAGCTTTTGGGCCTACGTTCCGCTGCACAGAGCTTTGAATACAGTCCCAGTGGGTGAGGACATGCACCATTGGTCAGAACAAAGCCGCTGACACTCCACACACAGACTATGTGTAAATTCAGAGTTAGCCCTGTCCAAGATGCTTTAAAGGCCTTGTTGAAACTTCCAGATTGATGCCTCTTAGCTGGAGTTTCATTACCCTTCAGATGTATTTATATAACACACACAAGTCTTATATAATCAAGGACTTTTCTCCTTTTCCATGCAGTCAGCAAATGAGTTTTAAATGAGGATGAGTGCTTTTTGTGGTGCGATTTAGTGAAGAGCTTTCCAAGTTTCATGGTGAGGGTCCTTCCTTTAGGACATGTAAACCAGACACAGAGCATCATCAAACATGCTGTTTAATATATGCTAAGTGTGTACATGTCACTGTGGAGAGAAGAGGACTTAAAAAACAGCCACCTGGATGGATGGCTGAACACATTAGCACAAAGACAAACAAATATGAAGCCAGTCTTCAGCTTCTCCGCCCCGGGATCTTCAGCACACTTGTGACTAAACAGGATTTTTACATGTTTGGTAATTAGCAGACACTTTTCTACCCCAAATTAACACAATGTACAAGGGCATTATCGTCACATGGAGGTAACAGTGCAGGGGACAGTGCGGAGAAGCAAAGTGAGCTTTTTAGTCCAACAAATGTTCCTCAGAGGCAGAGCAGCACTGCAGGCGACAGTCTCTTCATTTGAGTTAAATCTCTGCAAGCGGAGCTGAAGACCTACAGTTTTCTGGTTAAGTAACTTTGATTTAAGAGCTTGAAAAAAGAAAAGAGGATAAAAGGGACCTAGTAAAGACAGCCTTGAGGTAAAACAACATAATATAAAGATATTTAAGGTCTTTGATTAGTTTATGTGACCTTTTCTTGTTTGTGGTGATTCTCACTGTGGTGCTTTTTTACAGTATCTCTGTTGTGTTAACAGCTTAACAGAAGATGGATCCGATCCGGGCACCACTGGTGACATTTGATGTAATTTTATTCGTCTGTGTTATCTGATGGCCTTTCCACTGTGTCCTCTTCGTCTTTAACCACGTCCGACCCCCTTCACTTCACTCCTACCCCTCCATCATGACCTCTATCTCAGCCCCTGGACAGCAGCCCTGTCAGTCCCAAAGGTCCTGATCCCTAGAGGAGCCTCCTCTTTGCCAGGGAGCCCTGATCAGCAAGGGACCAAGGAGAAATGCCACTCTGGAGGCTGTGGACTGCATATATGATGGGTTCATGCTTCTGCTGTGTGGGGTTTTAAGATAAAATGTGATTTTTGTATGTTTCCACCTCCAACTTTATATCAGCATAAGAACTTGTCTCTCCCCACTGTTGTACAGAATTAAAGATAAAACACCCATGGGGCTAACATATCAGGGGCCATTTGGACAGACAGATCCATCTTGCCAAGCTGTAATCTACAACAACTGTGAATGACAAAAAGCAGCACTGACCAAACAGCGTCCAGAGCAGGAAGAGGTGAGGGGAGCTATTAATGAGATGACAGTAGAAAGTAGCTTGTATTACAGGGATGAGCATAGATGCTAACAGCTTCAGTAGCAGGTTTTGTCAGGTTTTGACCACATTTCTCTATTAAAGGAAAAACAAACAACACTGAAAGCACTTATTGATAGAGAGGACATTTTTTCTCTGCTTCCAAAATGTTTTGGCAAGAGTTTGTTTTATGGAGTGGCTCCTGTTCTGTCCTTTCACAACAGTACAACATTATCGGATTGGCTCATAATGAATTTGATTGACGGAGCGACTGTCCAATCACCTGCCAGATATGCTTTTGGGAGGTTCTTCCCATTTCCAGACACTTTCCATGGGCTCTTTCCTAGGTAGAGTTGTGAAATGGTGAACAGGTGACTGAACAATCATTCCTTTGATGACATTACATGGGCCTATCAGTAATATTGTAGGCAGGTGCTACTGCTGGGGTGTAAAATACAAAATATGAGCCACCTCGTGGAACAAATTTTTGCCAAAACATGTCAAAAGTTGTGCAAAATATATATTTGGTATCGGTAAATACTTCCATTGCTGTCATTTGCTTTTTATTAAATAGAGAAATGTGGTCCAGACCTGATAAAACTGCTACTGAAGCTGTTAGCATCTACGCTAATCTCTGTACCAGCAGTTACTTCATGCTGTCATCTTGCTTGTAGCTTCCACCTCTTCCTGTTGTGGAGGATGCTGATTGGGTCGTGAGGCTATAGATCAGAGCTTGAGCTGAGAGGGAGCTCTTGATATTTTGGCTTCACTTTTTTCCCTCCTTTGAGGCGTTCATTCTTTACCCAGCTGAGTTTCCACAGGTTGGTGACTGTGTAGATGTGTGTGCACAAGCCCTGCACACGCTCAAGTACATCCGCTCATGCCTTTTATTATAATCCATAAATGCATTATAGATGGCCTGAAGATAATGTGTGTCAGTCTGTTCCCTCAGAGACAAAACAGGAAGCTCACTGCATTTCTATCTGTATTAGATATACATATATTTAATATTCAACCCTTCCCATCATCATCATCATCATCATCTGAGCATCATCTGATACTCAATCAAGAAAATAAAACTAAAATATTATACACATTCATTCATCTTTTACCAACAAGCCCTGCTGAGTGCTTTTCTTTAAACACTGTGCCTCAAAGGAGATGAAAGCCTCTTTAAACAAGAAAATAACTCCAACCAGTAATTTACAGCACAGCATGGACAGAAAAGTTTCTTTTCATGCCTCAACAAAAAAGCTACAAAGAAAACTACAGCCCTTTGCTGAATGTAAAATGTAAATAATATAGGATTTTTTTCAATAAATGTGAAAGTCATGGTTCCTCTGACTTAGTAATAAGACTTTTTAAAAGTCCATTATTATCTGTTATGTAATGCGCAGCCACATTCATCTTTTATTACCTAAGTTGTCAGCACCATATTGGCTAGCTTTTTTTTTTTTTTTTTTTAATGAATACATTTATGTTGTGTGAAAAACTGGACCCAAATGCAGAAACTCAGTTTCAATAGATCAGTTTAAGTTGTTTAAAGATAAGAGGCAGGTTATATCTTGAGTAACAGTTCTGTTTGTTAAGGGCTGATCCAAAGTTGGCCAATTAATGATAGCAGAGGATGACCCTGAGGCACTAGAGAAAAGGTGTCAGTTCTCAACCAAAGAACAAAAACAGATTCTTAACTTCATGGTAATCTTGGCCTGAACATGTTATTATACTAGTAGACAGAGCAATCTGGTGATTTGTGGCTGAAGAACCTCGGCTTATCTCCACTGCAGGCTGATGATCAGATTGGAGGCAGCTGAGCTTGACTGAGGCCGAAGGTGGCGATCGGAAGCAGGTGTGGGCCTCCAGGAAGACACACAAACACACACAGACAAACAAGAGACACTAAAAAATGGGGAAAGTCTCTTTTTTTCCAGGGCCATGACAGTTAATCTTCAAAAAATATCTTTCTAATCTCTGACAGAGTCACCCAGCATAAGTAGCTCCTGTAGCTCTAGTTCATGCTACTGCCTTCCTGCAGTAATGCTGACTAAACAAAATATAGTACATACGAAGGACACTGACCAAACACAGAGCCAAAAGCATCTTCAACCTCTTTTAGGAATGACTGAATTTTAATGTACAAAGATTAAAGGTTGTATGTAGGCTGTGTCAGGTTTAACATGTTTATCCAGTCAACTTTGGCAATGGAATTCATTTAGACTTAGTGCTATCTCAGAGTATGTTAGCCACAAACAGCAAACCAACTCTACATTAGCCTCCACTGATGCCATAATACTATGTTAAATGAATGGTGCTTAGTTTTTTAGAATGTTTCTTAACTTCGGACTAGTCAGATAAATGGATTTAAAGGTGTATTTCAGTATTTTTGAAGTTGGTTTGTATCAGGCACTTTCTTCACTGGTTTCACTTCTGATATTTGATAAGTTAATAAACAAATGTAATATCCAGTGCAATATCTTGACTGCTAAACTTTGCCTTTCGGTCAAATGTGGTCTACTGTCAAACAGTGCTGTCATATTATATTCATATTCTAAATATTGGTAATGTTAATAGTGTTAATTCCTTGGCATGGTTTATAGTCTCACTTTTAGTTATCTTATTTATTTTTTCCTATATAAAGAAGCTGATATAGCTTAAAGCATGTGGGAACCTGCTTACTTAATTTTTTACTTAATTTTTCATGCTCTTATCTATTTTAATGTCTTTGCTTGATATTCCTACTGCTATACTGTGTATAGGAGCAATTGGGAGAACCGAATTTCCCCTTAGGGATTAGAAAAGTATTTCTGAGTCTGATTCTTATTGTGACAATAGTCAGGAAAGTGGCTGAAAGGGCTTTACCTTTAAGAAGTGTGACTTTTACATAAAAAAGCACCACAAAACAATGTTGGGTTGAATGTAAGATGGGGCAATCTGTACTAACCTGCTGTGCCACTGTGCCACCTTGACATGGATGTAAGACAAATAACATGTTAAAGGCACGAAACCCTGGCCACATTATCAAGTAGGTCGGTGTTTCCCAGGCTACAGGTATACCATTGAGCCCGCTTTCTTTAAATCATACAATGTTCTCTCTTCTTCAAAAGCAGCATTGCTGTTCCTCTGAATGCTTGTTCTCTAAAAATGCTCTAACACGGAAATTCCTGGCTCTCCTTAGAGATGAGAATAGCCATTATTACTGCCAGGTTGATGGTGAAGAAACATATGCACCAATTCTAGCCTCACTAATTATCAGCTCCCAGCATAATTAAGGCTTATAGATGAGCAAACATAATTAGTAGGCATTATGCAGACCTAATGGGGGGAGTGAACAGGTGAACATGTATTCAGTCCTTTGTTTATGAGCTAAGGGTATAGTATAATGAGGCAGGAGAATAAAAGTTGATTAGTTATGACCTAAATGTGTCCTTATACTGCTTTGATAGATTCAATGCAGTGGAGCTGCAGCGCTGGAATCACCGCCGTGTTATTGACTAATCAAAAGCTGCATGTTTCACGTATGGATGAGGGAGCGGCTGATGTGACAGGATCAGGATTGACAGCCTGGATGTTCATCACAGACGGGATAGAGAATAAACTGAATGTTCGAAGATATATGTGACACAAGGGCAATGCACACACTACAGCACAGTAATCAAAATGTAACTAACAATGTGCTGCGTTATTGGCCTTAAGGGAAAAATCATTGATCATCCCCTAAGTATTGTGACTGCAGCTGCTTCATGGTGAGGCGTAGGTGGGCCGGATAGTGTTGGAGGTTGTGTGGAGGACCTAATAATTGGGCACATGTCATCGCCGGATGAAATAACGCTCCCAACGGCACAAGCAATCCTGTCCTACATGACATGCTCTGAAATACAACAGGAGTAAATCTGGCTCATGGAGGGTAAAAGACTGCTACAGGAGAGAGTGTGGAGCAGGCCTGATTCTACAAAGGAAGGCATCGCACCCTCATTTCAGATTTTTGTGCCCTCAATCTCTTTCTCATTAAAAGTCAGTGTAGATATCCTAGCAACACACGTTCTCTCATTTTCTTTCTCCTATCTATTAATGCAAACAAGTAATAAATCATTACTACCAAGGGTGCATTTACAATAGCCGAAGTGCGATTCCCCCTGAAGCCCAGATAGTTCCTGTAGTGTGAGTGACCCCTGCATGAGGTGGGCTTCTGCACGACACGCATGAGCACACGCACGGGCAAGATCGCTCCTCATAGTGACAGCTTACCAGTGGACCTCTGATCATTTGTTTCACTGTTAAAAAAAAAAAAACAAAATCCAGAAAACTCAAAATTTCAAGGTAACTGTCTGCACTAGATTTTAAGTTTTGAGTTGAGAGACAATCCCAGGCGGAATTTGTACCCTTACCAGTTGCAGCATGTTTATATCATGTAATCATGTATGTTTGCTTAGCACTGTGCCAGTCTGGCACACAATGATATTTTGTGTGTATATGATCCCTGTGGTCAGAACTTGGCCTGACTTCACCTGACCACACCTGACCTTAAATAATTGTTTTAAGTTTTGCCAACTTAAGTTAAGGAATTAGCCCAAATTTGCATAAAAATATTAAGAGGAAAAGTTAAGATAACTCCATTGATTAAGTTCATAACCCAACAAAAAATATTTTGTTTTATTTACAGAAAAATTCATTTAAGCCAGCAGTTTTATGTTTTCATTATTACCCTGTAGTCTAAAAGTTGACTGCTAAAATAAATCCAGTGCAAAAAAAGCATCTCCCTGACCCACACAAAGGTCCTTCGATAAAAGTCTCCCAGTTCTAAATACATCTTAAGGATGTTGGCCTTATTTTCCTTTTGACTGTCTGTTCAGTTGTTTTTGGTCCATCTTGCTTGAGAGTTTGACTTAAAACATTTTTTTTAAGTTTCCTTACATAAGACGTTCAATCTCTGTTGTTCAGTGAGTCATTTTGAGGCCAGCTTAGCCTGCTAGCTTGGTTTCCAAGATGCAGAGTGCCACTTGTAGTCATAGCATTGCTGGCTGTGATATAATGACATTAGCCCAGTCCTGCCTTTTTGTGTGATTTGGACAATTCAAAATACTACCACATAAACATGAAAGTATGCATACGCAAATTTGGAGCATTTTTGACTGAAATGGAACAGAGTGACCAAGCTGTAGGTGAGAAAAACCATCTAAATAAAATAAAATAAAAAAGCTCAGGAATTTTCTCCCCCTGAATTCACTTAAAAGTCAAAGTCACAAATCACTTTTTCCGTACTTTTCATGTCAATGTAATATATAAAGAATACTTTGAGGGATTTTACTCAAACTTTGCAACAGTGTCTGATAGGCACACAAGGCAAGAGCCTCCTTATATGGTACATGCATTGCTGCTACCCACTTTGACAAACCAGCACCCCAACCATTCTTTAACCATCATAGCACAGTGTTTTCAGCATTTGGTGCCCTGAAGTGAAACAAAGCCCTCTGTGTCTGCTGCTTTTTGTTGCCATGCTCCCACCACAATTCAACATTTGGAGTAGTTCGAGATGGATCAGTGTCACTGACCAGTCAGAATCAAGAAGGGACAGGACTTCTGATGTCTGCTTTGTTGGAGGCGTCATTGGTCTGCAATGGCGAAGGAGAAACTGATCTGACTCATATTCACAAAGTTTCCTTGTCTTAAGCTGCTATCAGTGGTAGAACATGATTCTTTGACTTTGCTTCCATGTTTATTCAGTGATATTTTCCCAAAAAAAGGAAACTTGGAAGCAAACCGAATCAATTTAACCCTCTCAGCGCCCCCAAGCTGTAACATTCACTGTGTTTACTTAGATCTTTGGAACCTAGCAACAGATATTTATGGGGATAAATGTATTTGAAAGTTCAATCTTCTGTCAATCTATAGAGGGCTTCAGGTTCAATATATCCCTTACACTTTTTTGATCCAGCCATTAAGTGCAGTCTGATTTTTTTTTTTTTTTTTTTTTTTCAATTAAGAAATTTGGTATTCATGGATCCAGAATGAGAAGTCCATTATCGGTGAATTTTTACCAATTTTTCTAAAACGAGAATGTAACAGTGATGTTGTAAGCCCTTCACATTGACCATTAGAGAAGTGACAAGTTCTGTCAGTTTGTTGACCAATCAAATTTGCCCAGTGTCTGCTTCTCTTGTTTTCCTGACCAAAGTTTTCAATCAAGAGCAGCCAAAAGTCAACAAGAGCCAATGTAGGTATCTGTCAGTCTTCAAAAGAATCAGAAGGAAGTGTAGGAAATGGGATTTGGCCTGTTGTAACATTTGAGACAAAATTTGCCCTCAAAGTGACACAAATTTCTAAATGAAGCCAAAACATCTTGAGAAGTAAGTATAAAAGTGTAGAATATTTTTGCTGTAGGTTTCATTGCATACTTTGATTTTGTTCTTCGAATAGCCAAGGCTTGACAGAGCTATACTCAGATGTAAAAAGGCTTGTTCATATCTGACCTCTGTGTGATTTATATAAAGATCTAGGATATTGAAATTTCATTTTGATGTTTTTTTTTTTGCCTCTGTGGTCAAATACCTTTAAATATGTCAATCTGACATCATTACAGAACAAATATTCTATTAGTCAAGGTTGTCCTGGAAAAAAGATCTTTTAACTTGATCTTGATTTAAAGCGTTGAGGTTTTATATTCATGATGATTAAAATTGAGACTGAAGAAAGAAAACAAAATGGCCTGGAACTGCAAGGGTTAAATGACCATACAGACAGCACCAAGGGAAGAGGAGATAGAGTGGGCTGTCAGCTCTAAAGACATCAGCTGTGGACCGGCCTTATTTGTTTATATTTTAGGCGTGAAATGTCAGTGTCACTGGGTCCCTCGCTTGTGAATGAGAGACCTGAAAAACTGGATTTTCTTTCAACTCCTGCACATGTCCACTCTGATTCAAGAATGAACTGATGAGAATTTTCAATTAAAAGGTTAATATCATTGAGAGTCATGCTCATACTTTCTTGATGTGATTCCACTAAATCACACAACCACAAACAACAAATGTGCAATACAACGAGGACAAGAACTCTCAGGCAGCTGGCAATCTGCACTTCAGCATTTGGCACTTTAGCACTATGGCACTTTAGTTAGCACTCCAGCACTTTATAATTTATTGTGAATAATTCCCATGGTCCCCCAACTCACGGCTGGTTTTCTTTTGGACTGTATGACGTTTTAATCTGTATGACTGTATGTCTTTTAATATGCTTTGCATGTTTTTATTCCTATTACGGATGTCTGTTTCTTGTTTCTGTGTGCTGACACCAACCTGCTAATGGACTGGGGATGGAAATTAGCCACTCGGCTATAATCCCATGCATTTACATGTCAATGATTCTTAATGCATACTGTCCCATTTTTAAAAAAATAAATAAATCTCATTTAAAAAAAAAAAAAATACATCCTCTTGACCCACCACTAAATTTAGCTGCCTAGCAATTGCACACCATGTGAAGGCATGAAACAGCCAGGTAGTCTTAGTTAATTCCTGGTGCAAGTCAGTCTACAAGCTCCACATCTTCATCCTCTGCTACACCCTAGAAGTAATCCTTCACTAAAACTTGGCTTGCTAGTTCTAAGCCTGGCAGTCAGTACTGAGGAAATACATTATAACATTCCTCCCAAAGAAAGTTAGACACTGAAAACAAGGCCTAATTAAAGCAGTTATCTTTAAACAAGAGCTTCGTGTGTCCTTGCTCGTTTCCCTCATGGGCAGAGGATGCAGTGTTGTGGGCGGGGACCATGAGAGGAGGGAGGCTTCATTTGTTTGGAAGACTCTTCTTCACTTTAGGTGGCCTAATGAAAGGGAGATGAAAAGATGAGTTAATATTCAGGCACATTTATTAAACACTAGACTGATTGTTTGCAAACAGTGGTATTACACAGAGTGCTCGCAGGGCACTGGCTGCTGCAGATAAGCCTCCATTAAAGGTTGAAGCTTCACATGGGCACCAATCAGGGCCTTGCTGGGAACAAAATAATATTTATTCCCTCTCTGCTTGAAATCTAATTCTCTTTAAACAAATCGGCCATTGCTTGCTCACACTGACGTAGCGTGAGTCTAATGGGCGAGCCTTGAGCCTCCCGCCATCATTTGAAGGATTTGACCACCACAGAGTAAACAATCAATGTTAGAGGAGTAGGTTTGTTGTGAGGACCTTGTTGTCGTGCCTTTGAAACAAAATGCCCTTGTCGGCGAGCATTTTGTTGGGGCTATTTCTTTGAAGGACGGTGAAAACATCCTGGGTCGATTCTGAACAATCACACATATAGTTTATCACTGTGGAGCCGATTTGCTTTGAAGGTCAAAGAATCCATCTGTTTTCTGGTCACATATTCAATAAAAGTGGAGATTTTGTAGCCTAAGCAGGCTGAGAGAGAGCAGAGCTGAGCCAAAAAGAAATGAATCATTACTGTTTTTGTTGGAGTCTTTAAAGTGGAGACATGGAGGGCTTTCAGGTGATGTAACACACAGAGGAGCACTGAGGTTTGGACACAGTGGCTATTACTGGTGAAGAATACAGAACTGCTGTTTTAGGCTGCTCACATCCAAATACTGGGACACACAGTTATTTAAGGTCAAAATTAGACCAAACCTTTCAACAAGGTCGTTTGCGCTCGTAAAGTGTGAATTGGTTTGGTTTAGGGTTGAAGTTGCACTGCTTTTTTGTTTTGCACTTGGCTTGGTGGTCTTTCACATGCAATTCGTCAGGTGGACCAAAGCCTGTAAAATGATTTATAATATAGCCACCCACCTTTTACTTGGGGCTGTAGCTGTGGTCTTCGTCCCTGCCGCCCTGCCGTCCACCCCATTGTTGCAACAGACAAACGAGCTTTGAGTAACAACCAGGCAGCAACCTCTGGAGGTGTAAATGAAGGCCCATGCAGATGTAGTACCCCGAATGTCCACTTGGGTCTGGCTGCAGTAACCTGACACCTTAATGACTTTATGCTGAGGGATACATTTTTTACAGCCCTAAAACACATCTTTACAGCCTGGTTCAATAAACAGCTTTAGTCTAAATATAAAATACATCTATGTGCTCTCACTGTGAGGGAGGTGAATTCTTTATTATCGTGTCCGTTTTTCTTTTATCAAGGATTTAATTGAGGGGTTGCGGTTCTGGAAATGCAGCGTTGCTATTGCCTTTAGGTCCACAGCCTCTCTGTCTGTGAAGAGATTGAGCTAAAGTTTGGTTGAGACAGCTTGTGCAGTATGGCAGCATCCATAAGAGGGCATCAACAGTGTTTCAAAAGCTCCTTTGACGTGGCTTTGTCCAATTTTTTTTACAGTTTATTGTGGCAACGTTGTTTTGCTAGGAGCAGTTTAAAAGTATTCTGAGCTATAAAATAAAGGTAGAGCTGTATATAGGCTGTGTCAGGTGGTACTTTTGGTTATTGCTATGATTGTACAGCATTGTAAGTGCATAATAACACATTATGAACATGCTTATAATACGTAATAAACAAAGGGCCTTCACAGAAAATGTTACAAATATTTTCTTTTGTCTTTTAAAAAGGATAAACTATTGTAATTTCAATGTCAGCATAAGAGGTCACTGGGCCTCATTTTCATCCCTCTCTCGGGCGCCAGTTTCTCAGGAAGTCTTTGAAGGTTTTTTTTTTACACTCTGACTCAAACGTGACCTAAATACATTTAGAGTTACAAGGTCGAAGTCACTGTGATCGCAAATCTTGCACTCTATCTCAGGATTTCTCAAAGATTTTTGAGAAAAACCAAAAGCATGCACAGAGGAAAGGCTATTTCTCAAAAAGCAAACTTGACAAGTTTTGGGAAGTATGGACTATTTTTTATAATTTCTTGGAGGGTAATGACATGCAAAGTGAAGTTTGGACTGATGAATAGATTTGACTGTCAACAGGGCTGCCAGGTTGTGTTTTTTTTTCTCCCCTTTTCATATTGTGTGTATTGTTTTGTTATACACTATTTGTGTTTTACTACAAAATACAATAAAGACATGTTTTTTAAAAAAAAAAAAAGCATGCACTCAGACCTCAGGTTAGACTGATTAGATGTTAGAGGTCAAGGGTCACTGACCTCATTTAAAATAACCAGCTTTTTTTTATTAACCCCATGTAATTTATTTGAGCAGCAATTGTAGACATTATGGAGGCATATAGCAAAAAACACAGATATTTATTTTTTCTCATCAGTTTTATGTGAAAATGCTTAGAAATGCAACTAAATGCCAGGATTTCCAAAGTTGACTGTAGTAACAAAAATATATAGTTTTTGTCATTTAGACAAAACTTTTGCCAATTTTAGTTCCTTTTTAACCAAAATTCAGTGAACCGTCAAAGTGGTCTCATTTAATGTTTTCTCAGTAGATGTAATAGATGTCTCCATAGCCTTTATCATATAAAAACAGACTTGTCATGTCATACCACTGATGGAGTCTTCTGCACCCACCCCTCCCACTCCAGCTTCTCCAGTTTGTGTTTATGACCCCAGTTCTATGAAAAACCTCCCAGCTCCATCTCCCTGCTGCAGACAGAGCCCCGTGGGTGGTTAACCTCATCTCTTCTCTCCCCCAACTCTAAATGTCACTCCCAGTGCTACTGACCACTATAGCTGCCCTGTGTACATTATTAAAACCAGAGGCCCGTTTTTAATATCGGCTTGGGGCCTTGTTTCTCCCACTTTCACACTCTCTCTCTCTATAAGTTGATCCAAACCCAACAGGATGCCTCTTCTCTACGTTATCAATCTCATGGCTGTTTGTGTCTCTCTTGTATGTGGGGCAGACTGTTTCTGGAAGCCTGTTGTTTTCGTTCCCATTTAGCTCCTTCTCCCAGAGTAACAGCCTTCACAGGCATGGCGTTTTAAAGAGCTCTACTGAGAAAAAAAACCCCATATGGCTTTAAAGGAGTCTTGCTGGAAGTCGATGCAGGGCTAACAAAATCCTTTCTGCTTATGAAAAACACCATTTGAGCTGCCTTTTTTCTCTGGCTTTCAGCAGAAAATGGAAAGAAGCAGCAATAACTTCCAAAAGTCAACACAGTATGAAGACTTTCTCATGATGGCCTTTAACATTAAACTTTGTTTGCAAGTTTAATTTCCAAAAAAAAGAGAGAGAGAGCAAAAGTAAACACTAAACAGAGAAAGACTTATGCTAAAACTGTAGACAAATAACTAAATCCTCTTACCATGTGTTCTGTCAGAATGAATCTTGGCTTTTCTAAACTGCAATTCACATATTTCCAAAACATTCTGTCAATAATTTATATGTAGATCTAAATTAACCCACAAATGAATAAGGGCCCACAGTCAGAACAACCATAAAAAGGGGCCTAATCTTTATGAGCTTTGAAAAAGGACATAAAAAGTGGGGCTGTCAGCAGCATTGATTTAATCATACTGATATTAAGGTTGCTTGCACCAAACCAGTTTGTCTGGACCAAACAAATTCTGATTTGCCTTTTCTGGAAAGTTTGTTTAATTTGGGGTAGTGTGAAAGTTCTCACAAGCTCTGATGCACACCAAGGAACTAAACTCTGGTTCGCTTAGAAGAGGACCAAGACCCCCTGCTTTCAGATGAACCAGAGTTTGATTTGTGGTGGATGTGAAAGCCATCCGAGCCAACCAAGGACCAAACAAGGAAAGTGAACCAAAAGTGAAATGTAAATATCACAACCACAAGCAGGCTGACATGGCATTCACTGACAATATCAGGCAGAATGTGGCTTATGTTAACATTGCCACCACCGTCAGCACCCAGTTCTCTTGTCGTCTACAAGTTTATCTGAAAAATAATTATACGTTGCTTTGGTTAATATGACATTGTCCCCTGATACAACCTAAATGCATTCCTAACTGCTTTGAGTCAAACAATAAAGTTACTCTGAGCCAGTTGTGTATTTCCAAGTCACAGTGCAACACAAGTCTGGATGTCAGGATCAGGACTGCAGCTACAGCCCCATCTAGATGACTCTCCTAAAGCCTATGAATTTGTTGGAACAACTGATTGAATAATAGTAGGACATCACACTGTAGGTCTATCCGGGGAGGCCAGATGAAGCAGGAGTCTCTTTTTTCGTTGAGAACAACAGTCTGTATGCCAGATTAGGCGACCCAAAATACATTGTGCTGTGACATGCCCGACAAACATGACTACACGACTTAAACATAATGGCAGACGAGATGACAGTGGAAGGAGGAGGGGCGACACCAAAGACGGCAAACAAACACACTGTATTTAGAGTCCTATACTTTTATCGCCAAATGTTACGCTGAACGAGATGTTAGTTTGCTGATAAATGCAAGCAGTCACTCATCATGTGAGCTTTGCAATCTGTCTCGTTGTTCCCAAGATGCTCTCAAGGCATCAACCTCAGTTTGTGTACATCCATGATTGTTGCATATGCAGAGCTCCCTGTGCTTTATTTTGTCATTGTCTATGACGTAGAGTGGCAAATCATAGAAGACAGGATCAAAATCAAACCTGCTTAACCTACTGCTGTGGAGTTGTTAGGCGTCCCAGACTGATCTGTTGTTGTCGGCCATGATGACACACTACACAAGATGGAACAACCGATTTTCATGGCCTAGCGGTCCTGAACCCCAGTGACTGTCAGGTTGGGCCATAATCATGCATATAAGGGCGGGACAGGCAAAACACACTAAGGGACATTCAAGTCCCAGGTCTATGGTGAGTGGTTTTCTATATTATATGAAAGGAGCTATACCTTTGCTTGCCTCAACAGCACCATCAGCATCCTTAGCTTTACCAAAAAAAGTCCATTGTTCTGAAGTTACCCTTAAACGTGGCTTTGTCCTCTCGTCATCTTGGCACTTCTGACAATGCTCAGGAATGATGTTGGAGATAACATTCCCCTAGAACATTCAGTTGTTTCTAACGTATCAGGTTTGTGACATCTCCTGTAAACCCCCCAAAAAGTATTGCAATGTCCATCTGTTTTGAAACCGTCTGTGCTCTTCATCCACTTTCCTTTTTGGATGGAAAAGAAACGCCTCATTCACTGGCAGCCAAACAGCAATACTGCCAAACACCTGCTCAGAAAAACTCCACAGAGTTGTCAGACATGCTCAAACATGTAATTTCGTGCCAAACAATAAAAGGTTCACATCTAAGAGAACTGGGAATGTGAGGATATATGTTTATATGTTAAAGGCCAGTATCAATGGGTATGTAAAAACTTCTATGGGTGCTTCACACCTACAGCTTGTTTGCTTTGTTCAGTTTTAGAACATAACATAAAACATTTTTTGTTTGTTGGTTTCTTTAATGTTCATGTGGCAGAACTGTAAGGTGGACAAATTCAAACACAAAGGTAGGATTGTCCTGATGTCTAACATCACAACTCGCTCTTCCAACTGCATATGCCATGGTCACTGGTCACAAGTGAGGAAAGAAATTTTCTCACAAACATTTTGACTAAGTAACCTTTTTTTTGAAATGTTTGACACCACTTCTGACATAAAAAGTTAAACAAGCTGCATGAATAAGGGGGCTTTAAAAGCTTGCTGGTGTCAACAGCTGTAATCATAGAGGTCAACAGTTAACAAGTTAACTGCTCATAGGGGTCTTGGCCTGGTTGTTTTGTTCTGAAACTGAGTTCCAGTGCTGTGCTCACACGTCCTAATAAATCAGACCAAACAGAAAACACCCACTTGTTTCAGGATCATTTCACCAAATTAGTCAGTTCAGTCATGACCACTTTTTCAAGAGAAGAACCCAGAGCAGTTAGTTTAATTTAGCTTTATTTGCAGTTATTTTATAATTTCTCTTATTGTAGTTATTTATGTTTAAGCTTTATTAGCAGATATTGTTGAAGCCTTAGGCAGGAAAAGCACTCATTCCTGCCCTCCTTGCATCTACAAGGAAATAATGAGGCAGGAGAGGCAGGATAGGATCAGCAAAGTCCCCCCAGAGCAAGCATCAAAGTCAGCATTACCTTGACTAAGTCAGAAAATGGCATAAAGAAGGAGCTGTGGTGGAGGAGGGTTGCAAAGCAGCCTGCAGTGGGAGCACTGAAGAGTAGGCAGGCCAGAGCAGCATAAGGAAAGGCAGTCTGAGGCTATGTCCACAAGTAGGCAGGTGTTATTAAAAACTGAAGCTCATATTTTTCAATGAAATTGTTAGCCACTGGATCCTTACTCCTTTATATCATTCTTTTTCTGTTGTTTCACCCACAAGACAATGTATTCAGTATTGTAAATAATCAAGAGGAATAATAATAAAAATAATAAAATAAATTGTTGACAAAACTAAGGTTTTTCTGAGTGTTTTGGACTTCTGTCCACAAGTAAATGACGCTTTAAGTCACTAAAAATGCACATTTTGTAGAACTCAGGGCCAAGGGTGAAGATTTTTCAAAAAGCTGTTTTTGGTTTCTCCATGTGGACAGGGAAAACAATATATGAGTGCTTTTCCCTAGTATCAGCTTAGAGGCCATCAGCACAGTCAGCAGTCACAAGCTAGCTTTGGGTCAGCTGTTTAAGAATGAAATAATAGCATAATAGCAATCACGATCTGTGTCCTGCCAGAACACTTTGCACAATATGTTAAAGCACCCAAAAATATGAAAATGCAGGCCAGATATTTTCTGTTCTGTTTTAACATTATTATATTAAGAAGATGGCCAGTGGCCCCAAGAGGTTCCAGTTTGAGGCAATTTCTGATTAACAGAAATAAATGCTTGTATGACACATTTTAATGTTAGTGTGGCATTTGGCAATAATTGAAATTAACTGGTTATATATATGTATTTTTTTTTTACCTTAAATATTAACTGCTAACTTAAATTGCTTTTGCCATTTTTAAAGCAATTTTCTCGTTATGATGATTACATTTTTCCTTTTTCTCCTTCTGGTTTGTTTCTTTTTTCCTCTTATTCTCTTTCAATTCTTCAATTTTTGATGTGTTTTCTGTATACTCTTACTCTCTGGTCTATTCTCCCTCGGCCTCCTCTCTGCCCTCATCTTTTCTTGCTCTCTCTGGAGGCCGGCCTCCTTTGCAGCCTGCTCGCTCCCTAACTGATCTCAGTTTGAGGTTGCATGCTGCCTCGGTCTATGGGAGCTCTCTTTTCTTCCCTTTCAGCTTGGCAAAGCGCTCTTAGAGCTGAACAGGTCCCTCATACTGACTTACAGACAAACAATTCCCTCTGTCTGAATCTACATTTTTCTCTGAAGGGCAACCTTTTCAACTCTGTCTCTGTGAGATAATTGAGGAAAGTGTGCAGCAAATAAAAATGATAATTCCTAAAGCCAACAGATTGACGCAGCATGAATAAAGGTTTCAGTGCTCACTAGTGGGTCTTTATCTGAACAAAAACTACCTTCTCACAGACTTGGCAGGAGTACCAAATTTGTAGGCAGGTATTAAATATCCTTGGAGGGGCTACGATGATCAGTAAATGTTACAGGTTCTTTAAAAGTGTCCATAATTAAAAAAAAACAAAAAACTGATTCGACTCAGTTTCATTAAGTGATGCACTAATTGTCAAAATCAGGGCCTATGCCAGTATCAGTGTTTAAGATAATAATATTAGCACAAACCAATGCTCTTTTGGTGTAGACCAACAGGTCATTTTTACTGCCTTATATAAAAAATCTTCACTAAAAAGTGCCAGTTGTAGCACTGAGTTAATATGAAACAACAAATAAACATTTGAAAACTGGTATCTGTGCATCTCATATTCATTTGCCAATGGCTGATGTTTCTAAAAAGGGTTTATACCAGCTGATAATGATGTTAAACCAATGGCAATGTGTATTTTATCAGTGGGGCCAATGTCCTAGCAGATTATAGTTATGTCTCATGTATAGAAGCATGTAATTCAAGCAAGCGCCCTCGGTTAGGATTAGGGTTAGGGTCAGCCCGTGCCCCCCTTCCAGCATGTCCCTGTTTCCCTGGTTTCCAAATCCACCCACTCTGCTGTCTTCTTAAAAAAGTGACATAAAGATATACTGGACATGTCTGTTGAGACATAAAAGAATGATTTGTTTAAGTGCCCATAATGAGTCTTTATTCTGTGTCAGTAGATCACAGCGTCTTTCATCCAAATCTTCTGATAAACAGTAGCGAAAATGTTCTTTTCATTGATTTGCTTCAGGCACTTTCTGCACAAAGGCAAAGGAAATTATGTATTTAATAAAGAAAGATTAAATCACTTAATGATGATGATGATCACACCTACACTGAGGATCTGCTGACAGTCTGGACAGCTTGAAACAAAAATAAGGAAATTCAGCTCTCCTTCATAAAACCACTTTAAACAACACAATACAAAAAAAATATGACACATATGGGAGGAGGGATGTAAAAATAATGTGATTAAACTGAGGAGATTCAGTACTGATTGTGTATCAAACAAATATGTGTAAAGATGCTGATCTATACTTGGTCCTCCACATGGACCCTTATGCTGGAGTACATGACACACACCAAGACTCACACTACCATTCAAGAAACCTGGGAATAAAAACAATGTACTCAAAGAAGTTGTGAACAATGTCCAAAATATTTTTCACAATCTACAATATTATTTTAGGCAGATAAATCTAGCCAACAGAAGCGTGAACAGTTTGTAAACTTGGTGTAAGTTTTTTTTTCTATAATGTGACACCCACAAATACTGATTCTGAGTTGGTTATTTTGTCAGATAAAGTCACAGTCTGGACTTTAATCAAATTTGTTTTTTGTTTTTTCTTACATTTGGATTTGAGAGACCTTTGAGCCAAAACATCTGCCCTCTCCTTTGTCCCTGGCCAAAGCAGTGCTAATGGGGCGATCAGATCACAGTGTAAATGTGAGAAATTCAAGGCTCTGGAAGCTAATTTTGCCCACTAAGGAAAAAAAAGCAGTATTTTTTTCTGCCAACTCTTAGTCAGAACAAGTGTTTGCACGGAAAGAAACAAACCTCAGCTTTATTGTTCAAGGGGTTCAATTTGGTTTAGCATCCTTGATGCAGTGTATGATTTATCATAAAAAATGCTTTTTATTTATTTATTTATTTGTTTATTTATTTTTTATTAGTGTTTCTCATCCTTTGGGAACATATCTTGTGTTTTATAATAATGAAGAAACAAATGTGACCTGAAAACAGCTGTAATTGTTAAAGCTTTTATACAAACACTAGTTTTTCAGGTCATAGTGACATTTTAAAGGTCTCATCACCTGGTAATCTTATATATTCTGTCCCTCTGAAAATGTCTTTAAATGGATTTTTAGAATGAAAACATATTTAAACAAATACTGAGCTTTTGGTGGCTTTCATTAGACTGTGACTTTGTATCACAAGAATACACACGAGGTAGCGACCGGCCTGGATGCTTATTTAAATTATGATAGTGAGGCACACGCTGACTGGCCACAAGAAGGACAGTGACGGTAAGGGGGTTGTGACCAAAACTGAAACAACAGCAGTCCATCATGGCGAATGCATCAACAGACGAACCTGACCGGGCTGCTCAAGGAAGCGGTTCCTTTATGCACAAATGTGAACAGGAGACTGACAATTCTGAGGTGGAGTAGGAAACACAACGTTTACGGCAAGATGTCTCTGAGAGGTAAAGTTGTCTTCCCTTTGACCAAGAGGGTCAACTCACCTCCCCCTGTGTAGATAAGTCTCCAATGGCTGGAAATAGCCTCTCTCTTCAAACACAGGCTGGAGGCTTTCTTGGCCTGGTACTGTTCCACACTGGAAAAGCACTCCAGTTTGAAGTGGTTACCACATACGCACAGGGAAGAAGGAACATTACTATCATAGATAAAATGAATCCACTGGTCCTTAATAGATTTTACTGCCGAGGCTGGCTAAGAGACGTTTGTGCTGATTGTTGCAGTGAACAACCAAATAATTTGCATGTTGGCATCAGTGGGCCACTGTGTGTTATGTCCCTCTGGCTTGCAGGCTAAGCAGGGAGTGGAGGGTGTGGCTTTCAGGTAGCCGGTCTCATGCCATTGATAGTTGTGCAGGCTTATGCAAAGAGCCTCCTGTGATTACGTCAACTGAGGAGTCTGCATGAAATCTCATGTATTGAAACGTACCGCCAAGCAGTTTAAAGAAAGACGCCAAACAGGAAAACAGGGTCGCTTTAAATCTTAACATTTTCAGGCAAGTTTCAACGGAGGTCCAACTACAATATACATGCAAGCACAAGGTAGAATGTGTTTTCCAGGTGATGACCCCTTTAATAATTCGCCTTATTGTCATTTGTCTGAGCTGTCATTGAACACATCATAATTTAACCTTCAACGTCTGCCCATAAAGGCCCAGTCAGGCTCATTAAGGTTGCTCAAAGGTCATCCAACAGCATCAAAATGGATCACATATTTTAGCTGGGCACAAACCTCCCATCTCCAAAATAACTGTTTTTCAGAAAATGAAAAAAAAAAAAGAGCTGTTAGAAGTTTATAAAATCCACTCACAAATATGGACGGTGTCTTATGACACATTTTAATGAAAAAAAAAAAAAAAAAGACAACATAGAAAATGGAGATTGAAGGATTGTGCCCAACAGTGACGAAATATACATTGTGGTTACTGGTTAGATTGAAATGACAACTCAGTTAAAGGCAAAAATTGACAAGGCTGCTGTTATTTGATGTTTTCAAACAAGCCCACTTGTTAGCTGATGAGAGCTCGCCTCTGTCTGAGAGATGCTTTCCCTTTTATCCTTCTGTTGTGGATCAGTTCACATAAAAAAAACAATAGGGTGCCAAATGAAGACTGGTTGTAAAGCTGGGGGACTGGCTCTTAATACTAAGCAATGCCAAATGTTCCAGATCCCTAAACATAGTTGGAATTGTCATGATCACAAGAAAACTGGACTATAGTAAGACAACAGTTGTTTGCTTACTTGTTGCTATGTGTCACACGCAGCTATCTTTGATATTTTCAATCAACAGGTTGCCTCTTGGGGGTGCCATGTTTTGCCTCCAACCTCTGTGACACCACAGTGGCAGGTCAGAAAGAGGTCTTTTTTACTAATGCTTGGCTTGGTACAGCAAGCTGAAAGTTAGGAAGTCTAGCTTATGTAAAGAAAGTGATGCTTGTGAAACTTAAAACAGAAATTGGAGGTAGCATGAACAGAAATGTTGCAGCAGGCAGATTGGTGCACTGTCTTTGACCAGGGGCATGGTCTTCATTCACTCCAGCTTTGAAATGACATTGTCAATTTGCAGTGCAAGTGGTCAAGTGCTCTCTCCAGATGACTGAGAGGACAAATGTTCTGCGTGTGTCGTGATTGCATTGCAGCACTTTTCCTTTTGTTGTATGACTGTAAGTAAAAACATCACAGATGCATAAACCTGAGGCCTTTATGAATTTCATGGTGGCTTACGAACAAATTGATTGCTCTTGCTGAAGCATTTTTCAAAGTGTCTTTTCAAAGTGCGGAACAGAAGACAGACTGACACATAGGATGCACCTTTATTGGACTGAAAGTGTTTATTTATTGCGAAACATGCGTGAAAATATGTGTTTTTGTTCAGACGTGTATGTGTTCACAGTATGTTTACAGCCTAGGCGGCCCCCTCGGCTGATGCATGTCAGTTTGCGTCTTTCATCCTCCCTGTGCCAGCGTGGTCTCTTACATTATTCTACTCCTATCATGCAGAAACTGCCTGGACAACCATTTGGCTCGTGTTTGCCATCCATTTGTAATCTGCGTAGAGGGGCCATGACTGCTCGGGCCTCAGGACAGCAGCAAAATCAATTGGCTAGAAATGACATCTGCCAGAATCTGCCACCAGAGCGCTCGTAGGTACCATAAATGAAATCACAAGCTCTAATTGTGTGCTGATTTATTCACTTGTCTGAGTGCATTCATGGCCGGACCAACAAGTTGCCCCAGAGCCACGTCTGTGCGCTTGGCCATACATAACGCATTTATTTATTTACCCACCCCCTCTGATTCACAGCATCACTTGGGGATATACCACAACCCCCCCTCTTTCTCCACATTTGATTAATTCAGATTTTCCCTCTTTTTCATGGTGGCATGTAAAATGAAATGAACGTGGAGACAACTGTCAGTTGGCCCAAGTAAGATAAATATATGGGTGCCTGCAGAGGTTAGAGCATGCCTGCAGTTTGACTGCATTCAGAATAAAGAGGTTTATTCTACATGTTTTCCTTTTGTTGCCTTTTTAAGGAGACGATTTGGCAGGCTTTTGAGCAATGGAGGCATAGATTTGAAGTCGTGCTATAAGTATAACATTTCAGGTTACAGGATAAATAACTCATCATCCCTCTGAGTCCAGGGGTGGAATGAAAAAACACCACAGTGTAAAACATATGTAAAGCCTCACTGAATGCTAAACTCATCATCTGTAAAGCATGATCACATTAATATCCCATTCTGCATCTGTCAGAGTTCATATTGTGCTTTCTTATTTGTTTCATTTGCCCTTTAGTGTGTCAACATGCCTCTCCCCCCTTATAGAGCATCTCTGTGAATGAAACAAAAAGTCTGCCCCTCATAGTGATGCCGGCAGCTGCCCAAAATGCATCATTCCCCAAGCCCCCTGGAATAGCCCTACCAATGTGACATTATACCACTGTTCCTTCGGAAATGTAAGGCCATTGGCTTGCGGTAGCAAAATGTTGGAATGAATACAGAGTTGTTCACAACATGGTGCTGAACAGCACAGCACTGAGCAATTACCACAGAGTTGACCTGAAAACAAGTCGGAACGGACTGGGCCAACTGGGCATCTCTGACAGAGAGAGAATACAGCATTATCAGGTATTTTCTCTTGGCATAAATTTAGGGCATTACTCCTAAAGCATTTAATAAAAAAAATAAAAAACATAAAATTAAAGTTAAAATAAAATAATTAAGGGGAATAGATAATTATAGTGATATAATTAATCATATTGTGAAGATACTACTTGAACTACAGATGGAGCCACTTAAATTTTACCCAATTTCTTTGGCAGAGTCGTGGCTTGTGCATGACAGGAAATTGCCCAAACCTGCCCAGAGTAATGGTTGTAGTTAGATCTCACCCAATTAGGTGCTTAATATGAAACCCTTTACCTCCCCCCCATATTTTATAGGATATATAAATGAACACTTTGCTACGCATGGAAAATGCCACTATGAAAAAATTTCTAATTAAAAAAAAAAGGGAGTTGGCTGGTAACTGGATGGAACTGGGCTGGCATTTGGGAGGGAAGGGGAAAATTGAAGCAACTGCATCTGTAGAAGTTTTTTTGAACATCAGTGAATGTGAACATACTCCTGCAATCATCAAAAATGAATACATGAACTTGATTTATGGTAAACTATGACCATTTTAACAACTACAGAGGCTCTGTTGATAAATAATGCATTCATTCTACACTCATTGGCCACTTTACTAGGTACACCTATCCAAATGCTAATTAACATTAATGGAAGTGCATTTGCTGTTTCATCTGTATTAACCAATCATGTTTCAGCTGGCTTCGGTGTGTAAAGATAAAAAAAAAAAAAAAAAATGGTCCTCACAGACTCCTAGATTCTAACCTGGATTAATGGATAACACATTTTCCAGATGGACTGAAGAAAGAAAAACAGCTGTTTGTACATTCAGAGAGACAAACAGGTTTAAAGCATTTGAAAGAATGAAATAAGATTTTAAACTTGTCTCTAGGGATGCACCCAGATATGTACAACTCAGACATTTCTATTACACAGAAATGAAATAAGGAATCTGAGCAGAGAGTAATGAAGTTATCAAGATTCTGACTCCTGCAAGAGTTACAAAACCAGTGTGGTAGTAATTCATTATGAGTAAAAGCCTCAAATAAAAAAAATACTCAATCCACAACAGTTCTGTTGGAGACATAATGCGAAATGTGAAAATATGAAAATCACATATTTTCAGGCTCTGTACAAAACTTCAACCTCTTTAGGACAAATATATTCAGACTCTTGAAGAGATTTTTGGTTTAAAAATTCCCAAGATTCCACTGATTGTGTACTTAGGCCTGGACTCCAATGCTATTATTTCAAAGAAGGACAGCTTCAGTATAAAAGAGGGGATTTTCTCTATGAAGTACTTCACTCATTGTTTAAGGACAAAAGTAAAGACAACACTGGGAAAAATTGACAGATTTCCAAAAAACAAGCTTTGGTCATGTGACACACTTCACCGGGCAGGCAGTAAAAATAATAATGTGATAGTTTGGTGTGTGTTTGTGTATGTTATTGATGTTATTGTGTTAATATATTGTTTTTCTGAAAATATAAATAAAAAAAGTTAAATAAAAGTAAACAAATGTCAAAGTCACATTCATTCAATCACATGAACCACTAATACTTCCTTAATAATTTATGCTCCATTGATTCAATAAATTTGAAATGCAAATATATGGTTTATAAAATGTGAATATAAACTCACCGAACACTTTATCACGCTCCTCCTCTGGCATTCAGATCGGCCTTGAGTCTTTATAGCATGGATTTAACAAGGTGCGTCAACAGATCTTTTGGTCCACATTGACATGACAGCATCACAGAGTTGCCGAAGACTTATCATCTGCACATCCATGATGGGAATCTCATGTTTCAACACATCCCAAAGGTTCTGTATTGGATTAAGATTCTTGTGACTGTGGAGGCCACTGGAATACAGTGAACTGATTGTCATGTTCAAGAAACCAGTTTGAGATGACTTAAGCTTTGGGACATGGCTGAAAGTATCCATCATGTGGTCATAAAGGGATGGACATGGTCAGCAACAATACTCGGGTAGGCTGTGGTGCTTGAATGGAGCTCAGATGTTACAAAGAAGCCAAAACTGTGACAAGAAAATGTCCCCCACACCAGTACACCAGCAGCAGTAGCCTGAGCTGTCAACACAAGGCAGGACGGATCCATGTGTCCATGTTGAAAACACCACATTTTGACAGTAGCATCTAAATCTAAAGACACATCAGACCAGGCAATTTTTTTTCATGCTTCTATTGTCTAATTCTAGTGAGCCTGTGTGAATTTTAACATCAGTTCAATTTCTTCACTGACAGGATTGGCAATCAGTTTGGTCTTCAGCTGCTGTATCTCTTTACCTTAAAGTTTTAACCTGGTGTGTTCAATAACCGACATAATTTGGTTGTAACAAGTTGTTATTTGAGTTACTTTCTATAATCCGGAATCATGGCGGGTTAGAGTTAAGCATTTTCACACATGGATTTGCTGCTTACTGTATATTTCTTTTTTTCCAGACCATTCTCTGTAAACCAAAGTGATCGGATAAGTTTCTGAAACACTCAGACCAGCCCCTCTGGCACCAGCAACCATGCTACATTGAAAGTCACTTAAATCACCTTGCTGATGACTGCTTTGGACTCCTGCGGGTTGTCTCAACCATGTTTACATGCCTAAAATGCATTGAATTGCTGCCATATAATTGGCTGATTGGTGTAACTGCTAAAGCGGCTGGAGTGTATAAGTACTCTAAACACAAAAGTACAAATCACAGACCTAGTCATATTTGATCTATCTGGGCATTACAGCTCAAAAAACATGAATTTCACTTTTACCTAATGTTACATGTGTTCGATGCTGCACAGTTCCTAGAAAGTGTTACCATAACTCTTTTCTTATGTCCTCTCCTCTTCCCCTGACCCCTGATAAAAGGCCACTATTGCCCCCAAAGAGATATTTTCTCCAGATTCTTTCACGATGGTCGTGTGCTGAAACTTTAACCTCACTCTAACACAGGCCTAAATAAAACATGAAACAATGCCTGCAAAAGCGTCTGTGAGGCAGTAGAACATCAAAAATTGATACAGCCTTGGCAGGGCAGACCAAGAAATTTATCTAAGCCCCAAGAGTTCATCTCGCTCTCCCTGTCAACCAGGCGACAGCCATGCCAGGTTACAAGCACGCCTGAGATGATACCGCAGCAAAGAGATAGACGAGTGAGACAGGCTTGTTTTAGTATATTGAAATGGGTTAGAGACACAGGAAAGCTGACTGAAAGAGAAGGGGGACAGAGGGAGGAAAAGGGAGGGTAACTGGGCTTTAAGGGAAAAAAGTCAGAAATAAAGAGAGAGGGGGAACAGATCAAATATGAAGGCAATTTTTAGGATGAAAAACAAGTAAATGACCTCTCAGAAAATGGAAAGGGATATTAGGAGTATGGAAAAGATGGAGTCAAATTAGAGAGCTCTATTTGTGTCCTAGAAATCTGCCTTTGATGGAGCCATCTTTAAAATATCAAACACCACGTCGCCGTTCTCGCTTAGATGACATTTTCCAATATTTGTCCTACATTGCTGTTAGTGACAGCAAAATGTGTGAACATGGCAGTGTGGAGGCCGGTGGGGAGATGGTGCTCCGGTATCATTTAACACGGTGAACAGCCCTGCCTTTTCCACCTCATTAGCCATCCCCTTCTTTGTCCCAGGCCATTTGATAGCAGCATTAATCTACGGCTCCACCAGGCTTCCTCTCCCTATTTACCAGTATTTCATGAAGATTACACCACTCAAGCGTGTAAATGTATGCTTTTTTTCCCAGCCTCCCCCCACTAATGTGAGCCCCCAAACTCAGTGGAGTACCTTGTCTAAACTTCTGCAACATACAGCAGATTAAACACCGCATTTCCCCAAAAGCCCACAGAGATGAGAAGTGAGAGTGAATGAAAGGTGATCAAAGCGTTCGCCAGCAAAGCCATGTCTCACTTGTGCATTTTGTCCATATGTCAATACGGTTTAAAACCAACATGGATGGCACGCTGCCACAAACACCGTCCTTCTTTGAATAGGATCACTGGCCTGTGTGATTTTGGTTGGCTGGCATGATACCAAGACTAACCAAGGGATTCTAAGTGTCTTTTTGATGTTCTATAAATTACTGGAAGAATCTTGTTTGCACAAAACCAGAAATCAAAGTGTATTCAGTAAAAGTTTTTTTTTTTTTTTTTTTTTTACCATGGCCAGAGTCAAATTGACTCTCAAAGGTGCATCATTCAAAGAAGCCCAATAACCATGCACAGAAACACTGAAAAACTACAGCCTGGTTTCTGCAAGGTAAGGTATACCCATACAGTAAGAGTAAAAGTTGTGGATGAAGAAATAGAGGTTATTTTCTTCAGAACAGTGTGTTCTTTTGGAAGTGTGATCAGTAGATACTGTATCTCATCCTTTAAATTATGTAGGTGCATGTTTTGTTATGAAGTCTGATGTCACCATAACGTTGACCATGTACAGGGAGAACATGCAAACTCCACACAGAAAGGCCCTGACTGACCCGTAATCAAACTGGGGACTTTTTTGCTGTGAGACACATGCACTACCTGCTATGCCACTGTGCTGCCTGTACCTTGAGCATGCAAGCCCCACCCAAAAAAACAACTTTGGGTCAGAGAAGACATGTGTGAAACATTTGGGGAAATTATTTGAAAGCTTTACAAAAATTTTGCGCTCACATTAAGAGATAGACATGAGGCCAAGTGACCTCAACCTTTGGTCTTTAGCCCCAGCTGTAATACCTAAAGAAGGCTTTTGTCATGATCACGCCTGTTGCCTGAGGTTTTGCCTCCTGTCTGGCGTTGCCACACCTGATCCCTCATTGTTCTTCCCCAGCTGTGGCTCATCAACCCCAGTCACCTCGTGTATTTAACCCTCATGTCTTCCCCTGTCTTGTTGATCCTTGTATCTCTTTCCAGCACTTAGCCATGGCCACATTCTGATCATAGACCAAGTTTTTGCCTATACCTTGCCTTTATCCTTTTGTCTGTCTGTACTTTTGCCTGGATCTTTTTTGCTTACTCGTGTACAGAACTTTGGACTGAAAATAAGCCCCTGCTTTTTGCCTCATGGACCTGACTCGTCTGCAATTGAGCTCTTTTGTGCCAAGGTTGTGTTTTATGACAGCTTTGAGCCTAAAGCTCAATATCAGTATGTATTATCAGGAAAATCCATATTGTCAAGGTCCAATCTACAATGATTGTGCACATCCCAAAGCAGCAATCAGTGCCCTTGAAGGCAGGAAGAGGTGAGCGCTACGATAGTGACAACACTATGCAGTGCTACTTTGGGCCGCTAACAGTTGTTGTAGATTGGAGCTTGGCAAGATGGATCTGCCTGATTATATACATTGAATCGGGAAAATCCATCTGCTGGGCAAGGTTAGCCCAGATGTATTATCAAATATTTGCTGTATTGTATAAATGGTCTATCTGGTGTGTAGCTGGACTTCTGGTTGACTTACCTCTATATATATATATACATTAATAGAAATGAGGTGTAACTTTGGGGCAGCCTAACGTGCCAAAGCATTGATTTTGGGCCTCCCAACAAACAACTTCTGTGTCAGCCCTTTAGCCAAGCCCTTCATCATGCCTTTAAATTTCATGATTCTGACAGGATGGGGGGGGAGCTGGTTAAAAAATAAATAAATAAAAGAGTCCTTACCTGCCTGGTTCAGTATGGGAATAATCCCCAAATGATATGTCAGAGGTTTCCAGAGTGGACCAGCAAGAAAAGGCTAACACTCCTTAAGTGTCTTTATGGGTCCACACCATCCAACAGCAACCTAACTGAGGGGTTATGTGACCGCCTCAATTGTTGTCAGTCTTTTACTTGAACCCATATCATGTGCAATTGTTGACTCTTTTTGGAGTTTAACTTTAAAACTTTGTAACAGTGAGTAACTTTTGATTAGCTTTCTTTGTAGTGTTGGGGAATGCACTCTCAGAATATATTGTTAACTACTTAAGTGTTAACTTAACTCTGCTGAGTGTTTGTGCTGTATTAATTCACTGTTCTTTATATTAATGGGGACAGTTAGCTGGAATAAAGATATCACATTTGGTTGGAGCACATATTAAGTAAGAAAAAGAAGAAAAAAAAATCACTGAAGTTTTTGTGATACAGGCCTATGGCATCAGTTGAGGGATGGTCATGAAGACTGACTCTACAGGTGTCATTTACAGGTTCAGAGTTCAGAGTGAATTATTTAGAATTAGAGATCCTACAGTGACACCTATGGATTTGATTCACTAAAACATCAGTTTACACTTGTTTTTGACACCAAATAAATTTGAAAGGATTTGACTCCATCCAGAGTACAATCAACTCTCCACTCTCTGAAATTTGGCCAACACCAAAATGTTAACTCTTCTGAGTTTGCTGTGTGGTATGTTTGCACATCTGTGATTGATTCATGTTAAATATTTACTTTTTATAATGAGACATAAAGGTAATTTATTAATTCTTGTAAGGCAGTTTGATTTGTTGTCTGTTTTTTATGGATTGACGTATAATGAGCAAAACCTGAATCTTAAATTCAGAAAATACTTAGGCATATCTGATTCTCCCTTCAACACTGTTTTGTAAATGTAGTCATATAACACCTCAAGTTGAACAGTGAGCTCATGCACCCCAGCCATGCCCCTCCATGCCAGCTTTTATTACCCGCCATGCATACGCAAACAACTTCTCTAACCCCCCCCACAGCCCAAACTTTCAGCAGACTCAGGCTTCATTCAAGGATAGCATTACTAGTATCTACTCTGTCACCCAGCATCTACAAAACCCAAAACTAGTGAAGTTGGCACGTTGTGTAAATCATAAATAAAAACAGAATACAATGATTTGCAAATCCCTTTCAACCTATATTCAATTGAATACACAGCAAAGACAAGATACTTAACGTTCGAACTGGTAAACTGTGTTATTTTTTCCAAATATTAGCTCATTTGGAATTTGATGCCTGCAACATGTTTCAAAAAAGCTGGCACAAATGGCAAAAAAGACTGAGAAAGTTTAGGAATGCTCATCAAACACTTATTTGGAACATCCCACAGGTGAACAGGCTAATTGAGAACAGGTGGGTGCCATGATTGGGTATAAAAGCAGCTTCCCTGAAATGGTCAGTCATTCACAAACAAGGATGGGGCGAGGGTCACCACTTTGTGAACAAATGCGTGAGCAAATTGTCCAACAGTTTAAGAACAACATTTCTCAACGAGCTATTGCAAGGAATTTAGGGATTTCATCATCTACGGTCCGTAATATCATCAAAAGGTTCAGAGAATCTGGAGAAATTACTGCACCTAAGCGGCAAGGCCGAAAACCAACATTGAATGCCCGTGACCTTCGATCCCTCAGGCGGTACTGCATCAAAAACCGGCATCACTGTGTAAAGGATATCACCACATGGGCTCAGGAACACTTCAGAAAACCACTGTCAGTAACTACAGTTCGTCGCTACATCTGTAAGTGCAAGTTAAAACTATACTATGCAAAGCGAAAGCCATTTGTCAACAACACCCAGAAACGCCGCCGGCTTCGCTGGGCCCGAGCTCATCTAAGATGGACTGGTGCAAAGTGGAAAAGTGTTCTGTGGTCTGACGAGTCCACATTTCAAATTGTTTTTGGAAAGTGTGGTCGTCGTGTCCTCCGGACCAAAGAGGAAAAGAACCAGCCGGACTGTTATAGGCACAAAGTTCAAAAGCCAGCATCTGTGATGGTATGGGGGTGTATTAGTGCCCAAGGCATGGGTAACTTACACATCTGTGAAGGCACCATTAATGCTGAAAGGTACATACAGGTTTTGGAGCAACATATGTTGCCATCCAAGCAACGTCTTTTTCATGGACGCCCCTGCTTATTTCAGCAAGACAATGCCAAGCCACATTCTGCACGTGTTACAACAGTGTGGCTTCGTAGTAAAAGAGTGCGGGTACTAAGACTGGCCTGCCTGTAGTCCAGACCTGTCCCCCATTGAAAATGTGTGGCGCATTATGAAGCGTAAAATACAACAACGGAGACTGTTTAACAACTTAAGCTGTACATCAAGCAAGAATGGGAAAGAATTCCACCCGAAAAGCTTCAAAAATTGGTCTCCTCAGCTCCCAAACGTTTCCTGAGTGTTGTTAAAGGGAAAGGCGATGTAACACAGTGGTAAAAATGCCCCTGTGCCAACTTTTTTGCAATGTGTTGCTGCCATTAAATTCTAAGTTGATGATTATTTGCAAAAGAAAATAAAGTTTCTCAGTTCGAACATTAAATATCTTGTCTTTGCAGTGTATTCAATTGAATATAAGTTGAAAAGGATTTGCAAATCATTGTATTCTGTTTTTATTTACGATTTACACAACGTGCCAACTTCACTGGTTTTGGGTTTTGTAATAGTCTCCACCACAAAAAAAAAAAAAAAAACAGAAAAAAAAACAGTTATGCTTAGTGCCAACATTACAAATGAAAAAGAACAGCCAGGAGAGCGCAAGAGCCAGGAAAAAGTGCCCAGATCAAGGCCCATGCTCACCCAAGCTGGATCAGGCTGTTCCTCTACCTCCGCCAGATCATTTTTTTACTCAAGGGGAGAACATAGAGAAGAACCAGAAAATTAGTGGCTTTCTCTCACCTTTGGCTTGCCTAAATTTACAATTAATACACCAAATCAGACTGAATTTGGTTGCTTCATTTTAAATCCTTTTTTTATTTTTACGCTTTAAGATGGCTTTAGTGCATACAGGTTTTTGAATTTCAAAAAAATGTACAAGAATACCAGTGTGCTGTTCCTACATTAAACTTACATTAGCCATACTTTTCTGCCTCAGCAACATTGCAAACTAACCCTTTCAACACTATATGCATAGCTTTAATGTGGTTTGTATATCATTTTACCTCTTGACAACACCTGCTAGTAAACAAAAAAGAATAACAGCCACCTGCTCGTGTCCTTAGATTTAAAATCCACCATTGAAAATGGCAAAAACAAAAAGCCTTACATATAGAAAGCTCTGGCATGTGGAGCCACACACTTAAGTGTAGGTAATCTTTGGGGAAATGAGTAGTTCTTTGCACTGCGTCACACTGAACCCACATCATAAAACACCACGACTACTCTGTCAGAAAGTTCTTAGAGTCCAGTTTTAGTTTGGATAAAGCAGTGGCTCTGTGATCAGTCTGGCAGGCTGTGTGTCTCTTGGGGTTTCTGGCTTTTTTAAGGGAGAAAGAAAGGAGACAAACTCTCTCTGCCTGAATCTCTCCATTCATCTACACATAAGAGGTTTGGGTGGATTTGGTATTTAGAGAGTCAGTGGCGGATTTGAGGACGAGTCCTTTCACTCTTTTCTCCCTGCAAAGGTTTGTATTGTATAATGAAACCTGAAATATGTTTTTGAAAAATGCAAGTTGATAGTTTTACTGCAGCATTTATGGATGTGTCTGTTCAGTTTAAGCATGAAAGTGCACCCATTTCTCTTGGTAAAGAAGGAATTTGAGGAATAAACAACACCCATTTAAACAGCTCAGAACTTATACATAAAGAGACCATGATTGTAGATTTTGATTTAAACATTTTTACTGTAGGAACGATCTGAATCTCTTCAGCTTTTTGTTTAAAAATAGAGTCCTTATTTTTGCTTTGATTAATTTAAAGATAGTATTGATTATTTACAAAGTGTAGTCTGCATAAATGCACATAATGCCTTTGCCATAGGGATCTATTCATAAAAAATGAAGTTAAAATAACAGTGAAGTACCTTGAAGCAAGGTCACCCAAACATTTTCAGTGTGAGCAATATACAGAAAACAAAAGGATGACTGTGCAAACTGATACTTCAGCTTTGGTATAAAAAGACAAAATTCTGGGGTGACCAGTCAGATTTGATTGGTCTCTGATAAGAAAAAAAAAGCTCTAACCAGTTGAGGACAGACAGAAATACAGACAGATCATCACATTCAGACAAAAAACAAGTGCAAACTGCACAAAGCACCCATATTTTGTAGAAGTGTTAAGATGATTCAAGATGATTTGGACAATATGCAGATGGCACGGTGGTGCAGCAGGTTAGTGGACATGCCCCACAGCATGAAGGTTGCTGGTTCGATTCTTGTGTCAGTCAGGGCCTTTCTGTGTAGAGTCTGCATGTTCCCCATGCATGTAATTGAGTTCTCCCCAGTCACTTCCTCCTCGGACCAAATAACATGCTAATTAGGTTAATTAGTGCATCCAAATTGCCCTTAGGTATGAGCGTGAGGCTGAATGATTGCCCCTCTCTCTATGTAGCCCAACGATTGGCTGGTGACCAGTTCACAGTGTACCTAGCCTCTCACGCAAAGTCAGCTGAGATAGGCTCCTGCTCCCACAACCCCAAAAGGAAAAAGAGATAATGGATGGATGGATGCACAATATGCTTTGTAAATCTTGTGCAGATAGTGAAGAGGACAAGAGTGATTTGTGATATTTGCCTTCATAATCCATTTGTCTTTATTTATCAAGCATACGATTCATGTCAAAATAAAGACTATATCTAACTGCAATTTTTATTTTTGAATTTATGTAGGTCTAAATTAATGTGGAAATATCAGATATTTCAAGTCTGCATGCTTTCAAATGACAGTATTTATAAATGAATGAAAATAAATGTGTGATCAATGTAATAAATTTAAAAACAGAAAAATGGGCTGACAATCCATGATAATTATAGGAATGTTCAAAATGCCCCAATTTGTTCAATGAAATTATTCAGAAAGCAGGGAAAAGGCTGATAAATGGCTTCAGTGGTAAAATTGAAAATATTTTTAGAGTTCATGCAGTGACCATCATGTTGTTGCTTTAAACAAGTAAAAGTGTGAAAAATAATAGACTATCTGTTAAAGTATAAGTTCAGTATTTTAACTTTTAAAACTATATTTACAGATATAAGTTTGATTTTGGTTAGAAATGTGCAAATCAGTGTTAAATGAGAATGAAAAGAATTCATCTAAATATGAATACTCCCATTTTTTTGACATTGTGATTCTCAGAAAAGGAAAAGGATGCATATTCTTATATAACCTTATTGAGTAAAGAGAAGTGGAGGACTGCAACAAGCTCAACTATATCTCACCTATAGATCATCTGAATAGCAGGACCATACTGCTCCATTTCAGATCTTAGGCCAGGTTTAAGTCTCTATTTGGTATCTCTCACATGTAGATCATTTGGGAGAGTAGTTCCAATACAGGTGGACGTTCCATGCTTGACACAGTTCATTTGCTTTTATAGGAACATAGCAATCGATCCCTGTTCTGGCACCAACAACTGTGCAAAGCTCACCTGAAATAGATGGTTTTGTCTTGTTTCCAGTCGAGCCTTGAAGCGGTTTGTTTGCAGTGGGGACACAGTCAACTCAAAAACACAAACAGGGTGTTGAGTTAGCCAATCACACTGCTGTAGTAGTATAATTAGCAGCAGTAGAAATAATTGCATTACGGCAAACAGGCTGGTGACAAAGTACTACAGAATAATGATGTTTTGGATCCCATAGAGTCACTTTCTGGGCACATGCACAACAAACCATTAAAAAAAAAAAAAAAAAAGATAACATCCCTCGTCGTATACAGCAGATCATCACAAGACTCAACAACACCCACTTATTCAAAGTCCTTTAAAATCCCAGAATTAAGTCCAACTTGTTCAAGCTGGAGACTTAATCCATTTCAAAGCTGCTCTTTGCTTTTCCATATCGCTGAGTTTCTTTGCAGACACTTCTGCATGTGTTACGTTTAATAAGTTACCATGCAATCTGGTGTCCTCTATTGTCCACTGGAGACATTTCCTTTGTGCACAGAATTTCTTTAAACTTAAATGAAAAGGTGTGTCACACATTTATACATATGCCGATCTGTATAATTTTACATAGGACATTTTATCTCTGCTAATATTTTGTTGGTTGTGCAGCCTGCTGGCTTTCTTCCCATAATTCACAGCACAACTCACAGCCAAAGCAATGCTGGCTCTGACAAAATGATGTAAGGAGGCCTTTTGTGTGACTCAGTCTGCACTCAGCCCTTTTCAGAACACTGACATGTGAACATAAAACAAATGAAGGGAAATATGTAAATCTGTCATATTTTTTTTTATCTGAATTGGAACAAAGCAACTAAGCAGTAGGTGTGAAAACCATCTTAGTTGCAGTTGTTCTCTGTATTCTCACGATTAAAACCCACCAGCTTCGTGCCTTGATTTTGGACCAGCACATCCTTTGGACCGTCATACTGCAAGATCATTAAGAAAAAGACAACAGTGTTGTTGGGTGTAAAACCAACAGCTGCATCAGGCTGAAAAGATTTCCAACAAGGGTACAGCAGGACCCCTGAAATAAACAAGGGGGCTAACATTCTGTGAGTGTATTTCTAAGCCTCTAATCAACTTTTCCCGTTCCGGCCACCACATTTACTGCATTTATCATCATTCCTGAGAAGAAATTGTGTCTGGTTCTGTCAAAGAAAGGAGTGATCATTTGTCTACCAAGCAAATTAGGTGCAGCACATTACCATTAGTGCTGTCGTATTTGTTTTAAAAGATCAGCTGATGTAAAGCGAATAACTTCAAGAGTTCCTCAAGAGATACAAGTACACCAAGAATGGCTGTGTTATGAAGGGAACGAGAGTTTCATGTGTGCAGCTCCGATAAGATCTGACGCCTTTGAACACAGACAGCTTTGCGAGGATGTGTGGGCAGTGGAGAATGGACAAATAAGAGACATCACAGAGGTAAATGGTCCAGCGCTTGTTTAACGAGTTATATCAGAGAGCCATCAAAGGCCCGTTGGTTCAACTAACACGCTCAGTACTCGCGCTTATCAACGTGTCACTGTCAATTGTGAAGCTAACTATCTCCCTGCGAGCCCCTTTTAGCCTTTCCCAACGCTTTCCCCCTCAGCAGCAGATGCTGCTTTGGAACAACAATTACAAGAGCTAGCACCCTCATCAAATGTGAATGTTGAATGTCACAGCCGTGCAGTCTGCCCACACACACTCCAAGTGTTGTTTACGTGCACACAAATTAGCCTGGGCCTCTCAGTCAATCATTTTCATCATTCAAGAGAAGGATGAGTGCCATACCGTAGCAGTTATGGCTAAAGTGGAATAAACAACTCATGGCCCTCTTGCAGCATCATTCAAGCCAAAATTCTGAGAGGAGTGAAGTTAGAGGGGGGTCGGGGGTGGGGGAGGATCATGTGGAAGTCCTCACATCCAAATAGCTTACTACAAACCCCACTTCCAATGAAGCTGAGATGTTGTGTAAAATGTAAATAACAGAGCACAATGAACATCCTTTATAACCTCCTATATTCAATTGAATTCACAACACAGACAAGAAATTCATTTTCAAACTGATAAACTTAATTGTTTTTCAGATATTCACTCATTTTGAATTTGATGCCTGCAGCACATTCCCAAAATAATGGGACGGGGACAGATGAGGAATAGATACAAAACACCTTTTTGGAACATTTCACAGGTTAGTACGTTAAAGGAAACAGGGGAGCATCATGATTGGATATAAAAGAGGCATCCCTGAAAAACTCAGATGTTTACAAGCCAAAATGAAGTGAGGGTCACCGCTTTGTTAACTGTGTGAGCAAATGGTTTAACAGCGTGATTTTATCATCTACAGTCCATGATGTCATTAAAAGATTCAGAGAATCTGGAGAAATCTCTGCACATTATTGGCAAGAACAAAAACTGACAATGAATGATCGTAATCATCTCTCAGCTGGCACGGTGTTAAAAACCACCATCATTCTGTAAAGGACATTACCACATTAGCTCAGAAACAGGAACGGTTCAAAGCCAGCATCTGGGATGTATGGGGTTGTGTTAGTGCCCATGGCAGGGGTAACTTGCACATCTAAGAAGGCACCAGTAATTCTGAAAGGTACATGCAGTTTTTGGAGCAAAATAGCTTGGAACCATCCCAGCATCTTTTTTTTTTTTTTTTTTTTTCAGAAACATCCCTGCTCATTTCAGCAAGACAATGCCAAGACACATTCTGCTTGTGTTACAACAGCCTGGCTTCATAGTGAAATAGTGAGGGTATTAAACTGGCCTGTCTGCAGTACAGACCCGTCTCCCTTCGAAAATGTGTTGGGCATTACGAAGCGCAAAATATGACAATGGAGACCCTGGACTGTTGAGCAACTAAAGTTGTACATCAAGGAAGAATAGAGAAGAATTCCAGCTACAAAGCTTCAACAAGTAGTGCCCTCAGTTCCCAAACCTTTACCGACTGCTGTTCAAAGTAAAAGTGATGTAGCACGATGGTAAAATGATTCTGTGACAGCATTTATGGAACATGCTGAGGGCGTTGAATTCAGAACAAGTGAGTATCTGCAAAAAACAAACAAAAAGACAAATAGAGTTCATCAGCTTGAACATTAATATCTTGTCCCTGTAGCATATTCAATTAAATGTAGGTCAAAAATTATTTGCAAATCATTGTATTATTTTGTATTTAAGTTTCACACAACCTCCCATTTTCATTGGAAATGGGCTTTGTATTTGTGCATTTCATGGATCAAATAAATTCCCTTTTGTCAACCATTTAAGCTTAACTGACTAAATCACAACACAGAGCTCAGTCAACTTATAAGATCATCATCATCACATCATCATCATCATGTTGTCAACTGTATTAGGCCCTTATGTTTACCTGTCCCCCAATTATCTGAACTCCACTTATTTAGGGTTCGACATAAAGAGTTACTAATGCAGTTTGTCTGATTTTAAAGGATTTTTTCAGCATCCTGTTAAACAAAACATTTTAAAACACACCAGTTGATGTGTAACACGCTGCTCTGCTCTGCCCACCTCCAGCGGTTACTCATTTAAATCGAGGACTCCACCAAATGAAAATTTGATTAGTGGGGTAAAGGACAGCACTGTTTTGTATTACAAATTAAGTTGATATGATGATTAATAATAAATAAATAATTAGTTTTACTTGAATTGCCATTGCAAGCTTTTAAAGGAAAAAAAGTGATGAATATGAACCACAGTTAAAAGTTTTAAGTGCTGATGCCAATATTGTGCTGATCATATTGTGCAAACCTGAACTCTTGGATTAATTAATGAATTTACGTGCAAAAAGTCTTCATATTTAACCCTTAATAACTATACTAAATATGAAAAATCCAGTCAGTGTTACAGGATATAAATGGCGGGGCTTTTTTTGAATGGGCATGTTGTGTCCATCCCCCTTCCTGTAGTTTACAAGACCTCACTGGTTTCACAAAGAGTGTAATGAAAATTTGGATTTAGGATGGAGTGTATTCCTTATTATAAATCCAAGATATTGCCTTGGAGGGTTATTAAATTTGTATTTCTTTGTGTTACCGCAGAGCTGATTGAAAAAGGTCTCCTCACAGCATGAATTCAACAGAACTATTTTGCATCATATTTATGTGAAAGCAATTACAGTGATAAAAACCAACATATGAATAAGCTGCCCCCGAAACACCTCCACCCACTTCCTGGATGGAGAGAATAGGGAATGATTGCAGTCCGTTTGGCACAGGCTCAAGCTGAATGCCAATTCCGCCCGCCAAAATGAGAGGAGGAGGTTTAACTTTTGCACGTTTTTCCTCTTTTATAATGTTTTTCTTTTTTTTTCCCACTCATATTTTGGAGAATGAGGCAGCTTGTCAATAAGCACAGCCATGATAGTGTGGAAGTACTGCCAGTTCCAATAAAGCAGCAGAGGGATCACCACAATGAAAGGTGACCTTGGCATAATTGAGATTCATCACAGAGAAAGCCAGGCGGATGAAGTGACAGCAAGGGAGTGAATGAGGGGAGGGAAAAAAAAAAAAGGGGGTGGCTAAAAACAACATAAATACTACTTCGGTTTTATGAGGAACTGCCAAATGCTGGTAGGCAACAGGACCTGAATCTCAATGTCAATGAACGCATTTATTTAGGCCAAGACAACAAGCTTATAGGCGACTCTGATCCTCCTTTGCTTTTATGCTATTTTTACAGGCGGTACACACGTGAAATGATAAAAAAGCAGCCCCCACAGAGTCTGATTTAGAGCGGTCTGCGTGCTCCCTGGATAAGAAAACAAACCAGCTGCATGTTGAGAAGCACATGTTTTGACCACAGAGAAGGACAATGACAGCCCTCCATCACGTTTTAAGTCGTGTGAAGCAGTGCGCCGTTAAGGGCACTCTGGAGAGATGCAAACACAGCTGGAGATGAATGGAGGTTAGAGTGGGGGGGGATGCTGGCAAATGCGGGGATGGATTATAGTGTCCTTTCAGACCTGCACAATATGCATGTTTGGGCCTGAGCTGGAGCTGTCATACGGAAGCCACACAGAGATTCTGGGCTGAGGGTGGAGGAGCTGGAGGAGCTGGGATCCCCCAGACATCCAAGGTTTTCTATGGCCTGCAACAATGGCCCACATTCTGGGTCCACAACCCACCTGGCCTCCTCTGATAAATGGTTTTAAAAGAGAACATCCAACATCCGGTCAAATATGTTGGGTTTATGCCCACACACTTCACTGACTGTTTCCTCTTTTATTTCAGCTTCGGTTGGAATATTTTTTTAGCCAAGTTTTCAACAGATACACAGCTATAGATATGAGAAATGGCTGTTAAAAAATTAAACTGCGCCAATGAGGATAAAACCATGTAGTTCACATATAGTCTTCTATACTAAAGGTTAGGTATTCATGCAAAACAATGCCTTAAGTTAACTTCAGAGAGCCCATACTGTGCCTCAACTGAGGTTCATTTTTTCCATAAAGTCTGCCTGCGGAGCATCACATCCAGGCTGTGGCTGGTGTGCGTCCACTGGGAGCATATTTAAACCAACACTATGTAGTTTTTCCACCCTAATACATTATATTTCTAGAGTCATTATGATGGTACATCACCTTACAACAGGTTGAATGACACCTCTGTCATGGTCTGAGGGGGTCTGTATTGCCTTCACTGGCACAATGTAACTTTGATGTGGATGGTAGGAACACTTCCACACTGAAAAACTACAAATATTTACTGCTTTGACTGCTTTACGGCATACGTCACGTCCCCCTCGAGGCGAAAGCTAAACGTTGGGAAAAGGAGAGTATAAAGCAGTTTATGAATTTTTAAACAGATTTAATTAACAGAATTTAGTTTAAAGTAAATATGCACTTATTTTCCTAATGGAAATAGGACCTCTGGCTCACACTCCTGCATAGTGGGTGGTGGTAATGCTCCTCTGATGTTGGATCCCAACCTCCGTTAAACAAGAAGAAGAAGAAGAAGGAAGCTAAATGTAGAGTTGTTATCATGGTGAAAGCAGCGAAAAACCTGAAGAAAAGAAAAGCTTTATCGGAGGAGATGAAACAAAGAAAGCAGGAGAGTAACAAGCTAAATGCCCGGACAGGGATAAACATTGGCCCGGCGTTCACTCTCTGGTGTGAGCTGAAAGACGAGGCAGGATGTCCGACCGATGCTGACTTAGCTCTGTTATTGTTGGACTTGTAAATACATGATGATTTATTCGAAAAGAAACATGATCAGACTGTACCTTATCAGTCCACATGGTTTATTTGTCTCTTGGGATGTCCTGTCGGCTTGCTTCTCCTCCCTCTGTATGTCAACAAAAGCATGTTGGTGTGAGGTGCTCTGTTTTACAACAGTGCAGTTACACTCAACAACCATAAAAGCCCCTAGAGAGCTGAAAGCTGGGATCTTACATAGTGTGGCTTTAAAATGAAGACCAGGCCTGCAAGCTTGAAACACAAGATCATAAAGATCACAAAAGAACCACAACTTCATGAGGTAACTGTAGGTTTACAAAATAACAGAAAGAGCAACATGTAAACAACAAGAGGTATTTCCTGTCAGACATTTATTTGCTGTGGGCATCAACATTATTTCCACTATTCCACTCTACTTTAAAGGTCTCGGAAACTCTAAGGCCCCATTTAGAGAACGACTAAAAACCCCGTAGTGTGCATGCCAGGCCAGTAGTTGGCAATGTAACATTACAACATGTGCAAACATTCCGGTGAAGACAAACTTTTCATAAACAACAATGGCAAGTGGATGCACAATGATGAGGGAGTTTCTTGTCTGGACAACAAATCTGTCTGGATATTTCTGTCTGGATAACAAACCGAGCACAGTAAGCACCACACATGTTGCTCGGTAGACAGCCAAAGCTGTTGTTGTTGTTGTTCCTGGGATGCGCGCGCAGACTTCATGTGAAGGAGTACTGTGCATGCGCCGCATGTCACTGATTCCCGTTTACATGAAGACAGATATGAAAACATTTTCAAAACATTTCACTCTGGACCCTGGTTTCAAAAGTTTGCGGATTCAGGCACTCATGTGCAATGAAAACTCTCCATTTTTGGCCGGTCTTGTAAATGGGGCCTAAGTGCTTGTTTCCTGTGTTGGGCTGATCTGCTTGTTGTGGATTGACATGGAGCTGAAGTGGCTCCCACTAAAAATACTGGCTGCATATTCCCAGTGATCTTCCGCAGAGGTGTGTCGGTGGCAGGTTTTGCAGACTATCAGGCACACACTATGGAAACACACTGATTGAAGGGACTGGGGGCTGTCTACCACAAAGTGTGCGGCATGTATGGACCGCTGCCCAGTCAGATGATGTGGAGATTGTGGCCAAAGGTTCACAATCACTAATATTCAAAATCCTAGTGTTATTGCACGGACTACCCATGATACAGCTGTCTGGGATGCTCTGTTAGAGCTGTTGCCCCTTTAAGGCCCCCTTACCCAGTCTGCTCTGACTGGTTTACAGGTCTTCTCTGTAGTAATTGGTCAGTTCAGTGCTGCTTGGCTCAATATTGTCAACAACTCTGCATTGATCCTACAGTCTCTGCTCCGCAATGGGCTTGCAATCCTGAGCCCATAGGCTTAAACTGATGATGAAATAATGGCAGGATTTCACGCTGGTAGGTCTATTTGGGGGTGCCAGGGCCATGAAATCTTTTTTGCAGTTTTTGGCACCATAAAGATGGGAAAGAGAGAAGTTCTGATACTGCAGACTTTTGGTGTTGTGCATAAAAGTTTCTCCATCATGCAGAGGAGACATGTTCAACCACAAAAGGGCATATAAAACAAATAAAAATAAGAACTCTTTTATTCAACATGCTTGTATTAGGCAGCAATTAGTGTTAATATACAAATTGAATCACCTTGTATGGAGGCTTGTAAGGCCTGATAACTTAGTTTAAGAGAGCTTTAAGGTGGTGTAAGCAACTCGTAAGGATGCAGAGAGTGTGTAAAAAGGAACTTATAGTAGAGTTAAGGGTGTTTATTAATCTTTATAAGGCACAAAAAAGGCACTTGTAAGGTGACATAAGCAGCGTATACCTCCTTATGTGCTCCTTATTAGGTGTTAAGGAGAATACACATGCATTTAAAATGGTAATCAACATAATCATTAACATTTATAACAGATTTAAATAATCTTGTTTCAACTGAACAGCTTTTGTTGAGTAATACGGGTGAGACTTCATACGTTGTGATTGGATGTCCCTATTAACTTATCCAACCTTTCCACACAACCAGAGTAGCTGTGATTCCTTACTTGTCTCTACTTTCTACATGACATAATAAGGTCTGATTGGATTTAGTCTCTGTCAAACATTTTAGTCTAGTTTTTATTTGTAAATTTAGTTTTAGTTTTTGTCAATGTACACTTGTTTTTTATAGTTAAAGTCTAGTTTTCATCAGGGGAAAAAAGGTTGCTGACAGAAAACTATGACAGAAATAATTAGTCGACAAAATTAACACTGCAAAAGGGGAGGGAAAAAGAGCTGCATTTGATCCTCTAAAGAGACAATGTTTGTCACTTTTGATTCAACTTAAATCAAATCCTTGCTTAATAATAAATCAAACCATGATTTGGTCAAACACACCAGGACATGGGACCTTTTTAAAGAACAACAAAAAAAAAACAAAACAGGCCACACATTTCTTTCATTTTGCAATAGATTTTCAGTCTCCACTGAAAAAGTAAATTGCATTGTGTTCATATCAGCAACACTACTCCTTTATCTACAAGTGCTACATGCTTATCAAAAAAAAAAAAAAAGCTTGTGCTGATGCTGGTCACACAACAAGTGGGTACTTCCTTTTTTCTGTAATTAACCAGCTTTATAATCTTTAGAGGATTAAAAGGCTGGCTAAAGACCAACAAAAATGGGATTTGGTCAGATGAAAAAGGATTAATTACTTCTCATACTTTGCAAGGTGACAGTAATTACTTTCATCCACTCAGACAAAAAAAGGGAATAAAATAATTGGCAGACACTTAATTAAAGGTTACGGCTTTGACGTAATTGTGAAAGACAAGACAATTAAAAGTCCTATTATTCAATCAAGATACACATGGAGTAATTGATGCATTGTTCTCCGGAGGGTCGGCAAATGCGCGCTCTGTGAAGGGTGGAGAGGGTTTGGTAAACATCGGGAGGATAGAGAGATGACTGCATCCTTCTAACCCATCCAGACAAGGTTATTGCCAGGGTTCAAACTTCAGAAGGGCCCAGGAGGGAACTCAGCCCCTCTATAACAGATTATGGTGAGCCCCCGAAGAATTGAGAATGTGAAAACCTCCCATTAATGTCAAGGTTATATCAGTGAGACGCCTCAAAAAGTCAATGGGCGTTCTCCCAAGAGGCTCTTTGTGATTTGTTACCTGGGCTCTGCAGACAGTGCAGATCCACACACGTGGAGAGTTTGTGAGGAATAAAAAGACAGAACCTGCCTCAGTTTTTCCTATGTAGAAAGAAAGTGTGTTGAACTTCTGCAGATGCAAACGAATGAAAAAGAGGGAGACAGTGGACATGATAAAGCTAACACCAGGAGTTGAACACCAGGCGTTGAACACCAGGTGGTTTCCTGTATGATATGAGAGTTAAATACAGAGGGAAAAACAGATATATTGTATGGGGGGGGGGGTTATTTCCTTGACGTGTTACTTGGAGTCGTACGTTTGCAATGACACACAACACTGAAATTGAAAGCAGACTCAGTAAAGCTGCAGCTGCTGTAGATTTGAGTGCTACACATCAAGTCTCCCACTCCATCACATCCCAAAGGTGCTGTATTGGATTAAGATCTTGTGACTGTGGAGGCCACTGGAATACAGTGAACTGATTGTCATGTTCAAGAAACCAGTTTGAGATGACTTAAGCCTTGGGACATGGTGCATTATCCTCCTGTAAGAAACCATTAGATGTCTTCACTGAGGTCATAAAGGGATGGGCATAGTCAGCAACAATACTCAGGTAGGACGTGGCGTTAAAATGATGCTAAATCATTACTACCATAATTTCTTATATATTTATTACACACACCCCATTTTTTCATGCTTTTTTCAGGAAAAAAGCTGTATTTATATATAACATGCACTCACATCTTGCCCAAATCTTACTCTCTTAGACAACTCAAAAATTACCTTTATTCAAAGCTTTAATCAATGAAATTTCAGTATTTTCACAACAAATACCGTACATGGTTTTCTCTCACAACCCGATGCGGAAATACCTTGTGCCTCACGCATGCACACTTACTCGTTTTCTGCCAAAGCATGCACAGTCATAGTGTACCGGCCAATCAGAGAGCAGCTATTTCGGTCCCCTTGCTCACAAGTTGGCAGCGCCCAGTGAGTTTACACGTGAGTGGTAACTCAACACTTGAGAGTGACACGATCACACAGGTTAGGTTACACAAAGGTAATCTAATTAAGACCCACAATATTGGATTGGAACAATTTAACAGTCAGTTTTAGAAGAATTACAAGTTTGGTGGTAATGTCTTGGCTTTTCTAATATTTCGGCTCTTTGTATCAGATGTATTGTAACGGGGATTTTGGTGAGACAAAATATTTTACATATTTTGCTTGTGCTTGTGTATAACACGCACGCAAAAATTAGACCTTATTTAAAAGCAAAAAAATGTGTGCTATATAAGAGAAATTATAGTAAGTGGCCCAAACTATGCCAGTAATTTGCCCCTCACACTTATCCACCAGCAGCCTGAACCGTCGATACATGGCAGGATGGATCCACTCTTACATGGATTCTTAATTCTGACCCGTCCATTTTTACTAACTTCTTTAGTCCAATTTTGGTGAGCCCGTGTGAATTGTTAACCTTGCACAGCAGCTGGATCTGCCTGATTCAATGTTTGGCGGATCCACTTTGCCAAGCTCAAATCTACAAGGACTGAGCCCGGCCCAAAGCAGTACAGCCCAATCAGAGTCCTTTAAAGCAGGAAGAGGTGGGAGTGAGACGCCAGCAGGAAGTGACAGTTTGCACAGAGATAAGCGTAGATGCTAACAGCTTCAGGGTTTGTCAAAGTAGACTGCATATCTCTATTAAATGAAAAAACAAAGAACGCTAAAAGATTTTTTTTTATTTGATAGGAAAGATATTTTTGTTTGCGTTACACTCTGCTCACGACATTATATGATTGGCCTGTTATAACTGATGGTAGGATCAGCCAATCATCTGCTGGGTTTGCTTTTGAAAGGTTCTGCCCAGTCCAAAATACTTTCTGTGAGCTGTTACCCAGAGGGAACAGTAAAATAAAATTTGTATAATGTAAACTGAATGGTACATCTGGGAATGTCAGGTTAGCAAATTGTAGCCTCAGCTTCTTTTTTCTTACCTGATAGGAGTGGCACATGGGATGGTCTTACGCATATCTGCTTCAAGATGCTATATCTAGAACCACTCTGGCCGATTTCCTCTCACCTATGGCATCAACAAGACACTTTCACCCAGAGAACTGCTGCTCACTTGGTATTTTTTCCAAGCTTAACCATTACATTTTAGCAGTAAAATAAATGCAGTCTTTATTTGTCTCCGATCTTGGGGACTCCCTCCCTGGGTAGCCTCCATTTCACAACATCCTGCCTATTCACAGGTCAGGGTCATGAAAACTATTAAATACTCCCCATCACCATCCTCAAAGGTGAAACTCATTTTGACCTTCAGCTCACCTGCAACACCTAAATGAATCCCCCATCATAACAGAGGGTTTACATGTTTTAGTCTTAATGTTGAAATGCTTCCTGCTCATTTTCTCCTCATCAGACATGGCTGAAGGACAATCCTAAATGTAGATGACATCACTCAGCCTGAATCTCTTCAAACTCATAAAACTAAAAGTCTGACTCTCCAGTGAAGTGCACATGCGAGTGGCTGCCACTTCTTGTCTGAGATATCTAGGTCAGACTTAATCAAACGTCAAATGCTCAAACCCAAATGACTGATTCAATGAGCAGCCATCAGTCAGGCCTGCCTCCTTATGGCCCGATCTTGACTCAATCTTTTTCCCTCCATCTCCCTCCCTAGTCTAATGGGCCTCAAGTCTGGATCTCTCCTCAGGTGTGCTGGGCTGGGTAATATTCCTCAGGTATCCTTTAATTACCTATCATTTAGAATTCATGGCTCAGGTATTCATCACCACTTTGCTCATTGCTCACTCGCTGAAGGGTGAGGATTTTCTCCCACAATGTGCACTTCCCAAATGGAATTACCCTCCCTGAGAAGAAGCAGGATGAGAAAATGAAAGATTTTGGCGGGACTGAAAAGACAAGAGGAGGTCCTGCTGATGAATGACAATGAAGCTGACTCGATTCGGCACCTCAGAAAAGTTTTAAATAGGTCACATCGAGGCTCCGGCGAGGCCCATTGAGAGGCATGCATTTCTTATCATGTCTGGCAGCGGTGCCTTGAATTGCACCCTCACTATTGTGTTTTCTCTACATGACATCAATTAACGATGATTCTGAACATAATTGCACAGGGTGGAACTGAATCCTATACTGTCTAAACACCCCCCAGAGCTATTAATCTTCCACTGCCTATGCATCCATCAAGTTCTTAATTATGAAGTTAGATTTGTTAATTTTCCCTGTCTAAACACAAGTCTCAGTTAATTGGTTCATTGTTTGGTCGTGTGCTCCATCAGTTTTCACCATAAAGGGGATATTTAAATGTGTTTTCCTGCTTGTAAATCCTGATTTCAGAGATGGCTTTAGTCATTTGGAGAGTCCAGACAGAAAACTATATGAGGCCCCTTCCCATGTAGTCAAAAGCAGTCAGAGTAAGGGGTCAAAATATATAGGTCGTTTTAAGGTTACAGGAAAAAGAGGATATTGATTAAAAAATAAATACAGTATATTCAGTTACCTAACAGTGCTTGCATATCCATAAAATAGAAGACCATTTAACTCAACTTCACCACTTCTAAATATTTAAACATCCATCTAGGACAGTTTTGTCTCGACAGGAGTGACAATATATGCTCACTTTTGGATAAATAGTTTTTCCTCTGCCAAAAATCATACATCTTCATGATGTTGCACCAGGGCTAAAGCATTGTGTCTCATGTTATCCCTTTGTGAACTTAATTTCTCGAGAATGTTTTAAGGATTGTATTTAAACTTGCACAAATGTACAACTTGACTCAAGGAGGAAGTGACTTAATTTCAAAGGTCACAGGTCAAAAGTCAAGGTGACTGAGTCTTATTTTAATCAGCTTTTTATGAACATATATGTTAAGAAATCTCCAAGGGACTGCCTTTAATTTTTGCTTGAATATTCGGTCTGACAAAAATAAACCGAATTTTTTTGTGTGGTTAATAGTCAATTGAATGTGACTTCTGTAGAAGGCCTTCAAAAGGTGTTTTTTTTCTTTATTAGACAAAGTTGTTGAATTATTGGTCAAAGTTCAAGGTCATTGTGTTCATCTTTTACTTCCAAACATAATATCTCAACATTGCTTTGGGGGATTTTTAAAAAAAATCTTTTTTCATGTTTACTCTGAGTAAAGGATATACTATCAGTTTTGGAGGTCAAAGGTTAGGATCATTTGGCCTCTTGTAGATCGATCAGTCATTATGTTTCATCTATGCTTCATATACATACCGTCACTCTTTTGGACCATCCTACGTGTTCCCCTGATCTAAGTCCATTTGAGAACATTTGCGGATGGATGGCGAGGTAAGTTTACAAAAATGGATCTCAGTTCCAGACAGTGGATGCCCTTCAGGAAGCCATCCTCACCACTTGGAGCCAACATTCCCATCACCAAAATACAAATTTTTGAAGTGATAAACAAGAAGGTGAAGCTACTCATTCATTACTGAGTCTTTTTTTGACACTTTTATTTCTGTCTTGGAATTTTTTTTTCATTTGTTTAGCAGTGATCTTAAACTTTTGATCAGCTAATGAACAGCCTATTCCAGTTTAAGTGTTTTTTTTAAATAAATTGCTTACTCAGATTTTTTTGTCTCTCGCACCCATTTATTATTTTTTTTTTGTGTTTTGAATTTCTAAATACAGGGCAAAATACAAATTCTTGCAATTTTTCAATTGGTCTTAAGATTTTGATCAGGAGTGTATATCCTTAGGCCTCTGTAAAGCACAAGGCTACAGGCAATAAACTAATCTTGCCTAATTGTACAACCTGTGGCCACCTGATTTATATTCAATTTGCAAAAATGCAAGATACTAAACCCTTAATCTGAAAGAATTACAGCAAACCAACAATTGTTTTAATGGGTTTTATGTTACTAGAGTTCTAATAGATGCATTTTATGAGCTGTAATGCAGTAAGATATGAACTCCTATCTTGGGTACTATGGTAATTGTGCATCAAAAGAACAGCAAGCTGTAGCCATGGGTGTGAATGTGAAAAATATGAGAGTGTGAAATCCATGTCTCCACAGATGAAGCAGAAAAACCTTTGTTCATCTGGATTTGCCTTGAAGGAATGAACAATCTAATCAAAGCTTGTTCCCCCTGAAGAATACTGTTAATGAGTTGCAGTATTCTCGACATTTCCATTCTGTCTTGTGGGTATATATTCTAATAATTCTTGATGTCTAATTACCACCAAAAAGCTGTAAAATGCTCTGAAGTCGGACAGCGTCAGTGTGCAGCGGGCATGAAACATAATGACAATATCACTGAAATATATTATTGAGACAGCTGACATTTAACATGAGCATATTTTAGCGATTTAAGATGAAATTATCCATGATTGGAGGGACACACAAGATGTTAAACAGGTCAGCAGTGACAGCGATTCTGGGGCACCAAACGCTATCACTGTTGCAGCTTTTTGCTCCTGATTTCCAACTGTTTGACACCCGCTGTCACTCCTCTGCTAACAAGATGCCACTCTGAGGACAGACATAACAGACTGAAACAGGGACTAAAATAATTATGATAATTTCTTCTTTTCTGTAATGCATTTCTCCACTCTGAATTCCTGTAAATGTGGACGAGTCCATTGTTGGTCTGACAGCCAAGAAAGCTTGGACAGCTTCCCTCTGCTAGATTCGGACCCATAAAGTGCTAGTTACCACTGTGACACATTATCTGAGCCACTTGGGGACGAGTGGTCTGCAATTTTTTTTTCATTAAATGATTAAGCCTTGATGAGAAGACATGATTATCCCTTCCCTCCCTCCTCCTCAGTCTTGCTGGCCAGACGTCTCTCTCCCTACCAAGAAACATATTCCAAGCAGAGAACATTTGGCAAAAGTCATATGTCAGCCTGCAAAGCGAGAAGAAGGGGGGAAAGAAAACACCAGGGAAGCCAAGAGAAATGAAACAACATTCAAACATGCCCGAGCAATGTTTGAAAAAATTCTGAAATTGCGTTCATTTTGTTGGTTCGCAGGGGTCCAATAAGCGATCCTTTAATTTGCCTTGAAAGTGTTATAATGGGCACAAGAGAGCAAAAAACAAGATTGAAGCAGGAACGTGGCTGAAAGCTACAGAGAAAATAGATTTGTTTGGAAGGAAAAGTGGACCAAATTAGAAATTATTAATGTCTTAGAGTCTGTCACACTTTGTTAACACAACCCAAACACTGTTGTGTGTCTATTGACCTATAATGATACTGGTTACTGGCTTTGTTTGCAGAATACTATGGCACCAAAATCCATTTTGTATGAAAGACAAAAAATACAGAAACTTCAAAATAGCTGTGTTAATCATCCATCCGTCTTCTAAACTACTGTACCCTTTTAGGGTCATAATTCCAGCTGACATTGGGTGAAGGGGGGGGTGGGGGGTGGCAGTCTTATCTTGCAGTGCAGATGGACCTGCCTGATTCATTGTCTGAAATCACGTAGATCCATCTTTGCCAAGCCCCAACCTCCAATGACTTCATCGGCCAAAAACTGGGCAGCCCATTCAGGGAAGAGAGGCGGAAACTGAAGACATGACGACAGCGGGGAGCAAAAGCGTGTTTGAAAACAATGGCGGCTTCTGAGGCTGATGCAGCAATATCTGTAGTTTAATCAGAAATGGACTCAATTTCTTCTTTAAAAGAGGAACAAAGAACGTCACTTAAAGCTTTTCTGCTGGGAAATCTGTTTTTGCTCTTCTCCCGACCAGGGATCACTGTTGGGAAACTTGGAGAGAACGCAGAAATCCTCCGCGAACGACCCCAGTTAGTCCATGGTAGCCCAGAGTCGTGGTTACTCAGCGATACCTGGCGAAATATGCTCTCCTCAGAAGTTTACCGGGAGAACTTGGTATGGATTGCTGTTGACGAGGATCATGTTACATACAAGTGGTAAATGATACATCTGTGTTGTATAATGTAAAACGATAGTCTAAGGACTGAAATGTAGTTTAAGCTAACAGCTAACAACAGGGCCTAGCTGCTATATCATACTGTGGCTTGATATGGATTGGTCTGTGTTGAGTGTGACTAGCAGAACGATTGTCCAATCACCAGCTGCAGTTTTTTTTAAGGTTTTGCCCTCTGAAAACGTTTTTGAATGCCTCCTCCAGGTGGACTGGTAAAATATTTCTGTGGCGGATATATGCAACTGTCCATCTGGCGTGTCATGTTCGGTACATCCAGAACTGCTCACCAGCCAGTCACAGGGCCACACAGAAAGACAGACAAACATTTACACTGAAACCTAAGGGCAATTAAGAATCACCAATTGACCCAATGAGCATGTTTTTTTGGGGAAACCGAAGTGCTGTAGAAAACCCACGCATTCACGGGGAGAACATGTAAACTCAACACAGAAAGGCCCTGGGAGCCAGTTTAGCAACCTGTGCTAACCTGCTGTGCCACCCTTCCACCCTATTGTCAATTGGTTATGGCCCACATCTAGACAAATAATCCACTCCTCTCTGTCAGCCTGTTTGCTGAATCCATAATCCATTTTTATGCTGTTTCAGAAACATGCAAAGCCATCGCTCTTTTTGTGTTGAAACCAGCTACTGCAACTGAATATAACCATATGCCTGACTCTGAAGGCAGATGCTGTATGAAGCCAACCAACAGTCACAGATCTCCATCACTGTTATGTTCAGTAGTGAGATTGACAATACAGATTTTTTTGCAGATGTCTGTTTGCTAGTTTTTAAAAACTGATTACTGCCGATGCCGGTATTGATACCAATGCTTTTTTTTTTTGGTTGACGAGAGCACAAAGCCTCCACATAACTTAAACTGAACTGTTTCTTCTATGGTAAAAGTCAATTTGTGTTAGAAACAGTCGTGAAGCAAAAAAAAAACATTTCATACTTAAATAAATTAAATTTTTGATTTATAGAAGTGGATATTTAGTGATTATGAACTAAACCATCACAGTAAGTTTGTATATTCTGCCAATTTTACACCTGATATGTGGGATATTTATGGACAGACTTTTTTTGCCCAAAATATCTGCTAAAACTTTTTATATCTGCTGATACCAAGATTGTACAGATAATACTGTGCATCTATCTTTTTATCTACCTATACATACAGCAGATACTAAATTATATTGTCTTAGCAAGTCATAATACTAAATTAATTAAGACAGAAAATTAAGAAAAATATCTAACAAAAATGTGAGTAATTTTTTATTTTTATTTATACTTGAATTTCCAGATCTTGGAAGAGCCAAATAAAAACTTACTCTACAAAATGGAATATTTCTAGTCTGTGTTTCGTCTTTTCTAGATATCAATTTTGTGAAAAATTTCAGTACATTTCTTACCAACCTTAGCTTAAAATAACAATTGTATTGTTTTATCAGCTGCCTGTTTTTTCTTTTTATCTCATTCTCACACGTTCTCTTGTATGATCAGAAAGATGCGTGTGGGTCCTGTCATGATTTCAAATCTGATCTTAGAGGACAGCCCTGCATCTTTTAGGATAAACATATTGATCACGGATCATACTGGGCTCGTTTTGTATCGTATGACTGCAGTAGTCCTCCTAAGCTTTATAAAACATACAAAACATTCTAGTTTCATCTGTCAGCAGGGAAAACAAATCCATTAAAGATTGTCTTTTTTTAACAAAACACTTGTTTTTGCCATTGACTGCTCTTTTTTAATCAACGTACAGCATGTCTGTTTTTAACCGATCTCTCTTCATCTCTCTCACAGTGTCACAAAGAACTGCCTCTTCTGTCTGGTGTCGCTACACGAACAAACTGTCTTCATTTCACACCAACGTCCTGTACTGATTGGCTGAGAAGCTTCATGTGTGATGTTTTGGACAGATTTATTGGTCTAGGATCCTCCGGGCAGTGAACGTAGCTGCTGTGAATGCAAGAGACACTGTTATATGGACTTAAATTGCGCCAGAAACACGTATAAATCAGCCTGGGTTCAAGTTGGAAGGCATTGCAGTCCAGACTTGGACTGCAATGCCATTTGGTGATGCCTGGTCTCTGTTTATAATGTGTAAATCTATGAGTGCAGTTTTAAATGGTGGGTTAAAAAATGACCTTAAGGTGATGCTGTGTGTAACATGTCAACTGAAAAAAACACCATTCCCCACGTTTTTCAAAGTTGGGGTCTCTTTAGGTAAAGTAATGACATTTCAAGCTGAAATAATAATAAAAAAAAACATATCTATATATATATATCTATATCTATATCTATATCTATATATATATCTATATATATATATATATATTTTTTTTTTTTTTTTTAATGTTGTTGATTCAATTTTGGCCCTGAGACAGCAAAAGGGCTCATTGATTAAAATAGCTAACCTGAGTACTCTAATGATTTACTTTGTAACACGAGCACAGCCAACACCACCAAAATCACTACCCCACCCTTTTTCTAGACCCATCGCTGTACATTCACCGTACAGATTGTTTGTGTCATGGAGGCATAACCGTCATGTGGTAGCTCTAGTTTGACAATATTTGTAGTTTGAATAAACCCTCAAAGCCAATGTTCACATTTGTTATTCAGAGTGACAATTATGTTAATTATGTTATGAAATGCACTTAATGTAAAATATGCTTGGGAACATTATGCAATAGAACTGTCGACATATTGGAGCATATTTGGTTACATAATGACCAAGCTTTGTGAAACTGTCTGTTCAGTGAGAGCACAATAAAAACTAATTCACAGCTCTCACAGCAGAGAACATCGACAGGCCACGGGCTTCAGAACAGAGACAAAGAGCGTTGAAGCTTCTTTAAATGAGAAGACAATATCTGACTGCACTGTGAAGAAGAAACAAACAGTGTTTTTGTCTTTTCTTTACAAGTTGACAAGAAATCCAGACACAGCAGCAACATCTTTCATCTGCCTGAGGGAGACCAAAAGGACCCATATACCCCACTGCTGCTTTCTGACTTGCGGTTTTCAGTCATGTAATTTATTTTAGATGGAATCTAAATCAAAGAACTCAAAACAGAAGAAAAAGAGCAAGCCATTTATTACAGACAGCAGACATCTCCCCAAGAATGAAGGCTGCCCTGTGACGGTTGTGTAAGTAAAAGCATATTGTCAGTGGTGGTTCAACTTCAGTTTTCAGTTGCTTTGTGGTGGTGTCATTGTTTTCTGAATCAAATGGCTTCACAGTGAGTTAGGTCTTTCATTGTTCATGTAGTGAGTTCAATAAGTTGTATTTCCCTCACCGCAGTTAAAGTTCATCAGTTCATACTTTCATTGTCCAAATTTAAACTTTTACGGATGAGATGAATCGGCAATACTTAGATATGTACTTGTTGCAGAAAGTGCACTTTTGACAATGACATTATGGTCATATTACTGGTACTCACAAAGTTCCTGCTGTTGGCCAACATGCAGTCAAATGAACAAAAGTCCGTCTATGATTCTTTGACATTCTGTTGCCTCACAGGAATGAGGGTGCTGAATTGACTCCTGGGTTGGACTGCGCCTTTGTGAGTGAAGTTTTCATGTTTTCCCCAAAAACATGCTCATTATGTTAACTGGTGACTCTAACTTAGGTGTGAGTACGTGAGGCTTTTGTGTCTTTATGTGCAATATATGTATCACTGCTGCTGCTGCTCTGCTTGAAATACTACCTCAATATTTATTCATCCCATGCAATACAATCGTATGTGATATATAATCATCTGTAAGTATTAATCGCCATGTGCACTGTAAGTATTCAGCAAATATTTAACTTTCCTGTGCAATACATTTTCCAGATATAAATAGAAACATTTATTTTCTGAATATTTATCCTTTCTCTATCTTATATTTAATATAGAGATTTTCAATTGCAATGTCTTGAAGGATTTTATCTTGTATATATTTGGTACTTCTTACAACTATTTTACTTAAAAGGGAGAAGCTTCCCAATGTTGTTGTACATATTGTATAATGACAACAAAGGGCATTCTGATTCATATATATAACCTGTGATTGTATATATCTATATCTATATCTATCTATCTATCTATCTATATATATCTATATATATATATGTATATATATATGTGTGTGTGTGTGTGTGTGTGTGTGTTTTTTAAATCAATATCCAGTTGCTCACTGACATTATTGGTCCTTATTAATAGCTAAGAGATTTTCAAAATGAGGGAAAATGCTTTCAGTTATGTTAAATCCAGACTTAGCAATGCCAGAATGTTCACAAAAAACAAATGTGCAAAAATACCCACATGCAATTTGACAAGGCCTTAATAAAACAAGGAAGCCCAATCAATCAAAGAGTCAGTTAATAAATGTGAAATAATAATATCACATTCAATTCAGAATTTAATCAGAATATAAATGTACTTAAATGATGTAAAATAAACAAATATGTAATCAACAAAAGCAAGTTTTCCAATGTATTAGTAAAAAGTTTAACAAACACAGTACACACCTTTTTTTAACTTTTAGGAAAAAAGATCGGCAGAGAAGTTGTACATTTGTTTACTTGATGTCAGCAAGACAAGACTTTTCCTCCCCAATGTTTCCCTGTAAGATCTAGATATGTTGTGGCATTGCTATTTTTCCCACCAATACAAATTAAGCTGTTCTGGAGTAGCTTCTGTGGATGTGAGTTTTGCTTATCTGAGTGAACCCATGTTTTGGCTGAATCCCACTGGGTGCACAAACTGCTTCACTGACAGACATGTTGGACACATCCTTTTAACAAATAAAGAAAGCAGTAAAAGGCAGTCGGCTCTTATCTCTATTTTGAAAGAGATTCAGTCCAGAGATACTCTATCTTAAAGCTTCATATAGATTTTCTCTTCACAAGAGCACAGAACAAGGAGCAGTGAACAGAGGGAGAAGTATTATGGGATGGGCAGACAACATGCTTCAGTAATTACTGAGGTCTGGCTGGAGGCATGTACCTTGGGTTTTTACTCTAAAAGCTCAGACAGCTCTTGTTTACAGCTCTTACAGTGAAGTTGTTCTGATTTTGTTGGTTTTGACAAGACATTGACTACCTGACAAGACCTGACCTGAATTTTACAGTCAATTCTGATTACATTTCATCCAGCGTGTCTGTCTTTTGAGCGGCAGAAAAGTGTTGCTTCACCAACCTGGGCTCTGGGGGGCCTTATCCAAAATTATTTATCAGAGAATCAGTGTTTGGTAAGCTTCTTGTAAGAAAAAAGAGAGCTTAGCTGCTATTCACTCCTCATAAATTAAGCTCTATGACAACCAAGAGATACCTTGGAGAAATTCAGAAAGCAAGGCCGTAGCAACACAACACCAATTTCTAGCCCTGCCATCGACATGTTGAGGCAGACACATTTTTGCAATCTTTTATGGTCCAATTTTGGTGAGCCTGTGTGACTTCTAGCCTCAGTTTCCTGTTCTCAGCTGACAAGATGGTCATCTGCTGCTGTAACCCATCTGCTTCAAGATTCAGAATGTGCTTACAGAAATGGTCTTCTGCAGATCTTGGTTGTAGCAGGTGGTTATTTGAGTTACTATTGTTTTTCTGTGTTACCAAACTATCTCGCCTTTCTTCTCTGACCTCTGGCATCAAGGTGGAAAATGGGTCAGAGAACTACATCTCCCTTCATATTTTCTCTTTTTCAAATAATTATCTGTAAACCCTAGAGATGGTTGTGCATGAAATTCCCTGTATCAGCCCTAAAATCTGACTGCCCACCCCAGCCATTCAAAAAGTAAATGGTAATTTGGTCCTTCACCTCCCTCATGGGCCTCCACTTTCAACCCTGGAGGTTGCCACCTGGAACAAAAGCAGCTGGGGGAAAGAAATTATTTGCGCTTGTTTTTTTTTGTTTTTTTTTTGTTATTAAATTATTACCTCACAAACATCCCTTTTGATGGAATCATGAAAATGCAGTTCATCATTCAGGCCTAATTCAGACTGAAACTATTCTTTTTGAACCAGGCTTTAAATGTATGTCTATCTATCTATCTATCTATCTATCTATATGTATGTATATATATATATATATATACACACACACACACACACACATATATATATATATATAGCATTTTAATATAGTGTGTGCATGAGACCGCTAGTATATACTCAAAGAACTGCAGTTATTTTGGATCTCCTTATGACAACACAACAACATGGGACTAAGATGAATGCCTGAATTAAGATTCCTGGTGGACACAGGCAAATTCAATTTCTAATATATAATGTGATAATAATATAATGCATCTAATGTTGCTTTTGAAATTTAAAGCCTCATTGAACTTTCAAGCCTCATAAAAAACTGTTGCTAACTAAATGCTAACAAGGACAACAAAAACCTCTGGGAACCTGATGGAAAGCATTTCAGTTTGTTTTTTAATAATCAAGTATTCAGACACTTCTCCCAAAACCATGAGGGCAAACTTGATAAGGTCACACGATTATGAGGAAATTCTAAAACTAGAGGACAAAACAAGACAATAAATTTGCCATTGGAACTATTGTAGTTGCTTCTAAGTGAAATCTCCATGTTATAGTTTCATAAAAGTTTCCAAAAAGCTTTTCACTCTTCACGGATCATGCTTAAAACATTGTGAAAAGTAGTTGGTTTTTTTTGTTTAGAATAACACAAAGAGCAGATCATGTGAGTTTTCAGAAATTTTTTTATCTCTACTGATCTTATTATTACCAATGATCCAAAACAGTGAGAAATCCTATAGGCCTTTAGTGGCCCTGCAGTCAAGGGAACAGGCGTGATACAAAGTTCTGCGTTGGCCTACAAAAAAAAAATGCCATCCCTGCATCACTCTACATAAGTACATCAATTCCAAGCAAGCAGTTCATTAGACCACTCCATGGGGCAGATTGTGTACCTAACACTGAGCTCGAAGTATGTGCTTTATTTCTTTCTTTACCCACTCCATAAGGACATTCAGCAAGGTAAACCAGGGATTTGAAAAAAGTTTCATAAAGCACATTGAACTGCCACAGGAAAGAATGTTATAGCTGCATTTCAGGATGATTATAAAATTTGAGGCCAATAATAAAATGGAAATTTCATTCTTTTCACACGTGACTTTGACAATAACCAAAAAAACAGTATCTTAAATCAATTAGCTGAAGCTTAAACTACTGACAACTTTAATTTTATCAATCAGGATGATTGAATTAAAGACATCTTTACTCACTGAAGTCATCCTCCATATCCAGTACAATTTAAGGGATGCAGATAAATGTCCGACAAATTTGCTCCTCTTGTATAACGACAAAGAAGTTTTGGTCTTTTCTGTATCTTGTGTTATTTTCAATGTAAGAATTGTTTTCCGAGAAAATTTTGAGAATCAAAGGCATCACAGAAGCCCAACTTGTTATGACTGTGGGTCATTCATTTATTGTAGGCTATTGTTGTTATATTGTGAAGAGGAGCGTTTTTTTCAGCAGCAGACAGGCGCACCTGACGCTGACTGGAGGAGTTCGGGCGAGTGAGGCCGTCTGATTGGCTGAAAGCTGATGGTCGGCGTTTTAAAACGACTGCAGGAGAGGAAACGCCGACCCTTCTCCTTCCTCACTCTCAACTGACGCCACCAAACAGTTTTTTTGACAACTTTAGCTGTGTGAGTTTCTAAGTATTTTCGTTAAGATTAAGAAAGAAAGAATTTAAGTTGAGAATATTCGGTAAGGTAGGTGAGAGTAAAGCTTGGTTTTCGTTTTCTCCTGTTTTTTTTTAGGGAGTCACTTTAGTTTTGTATGTTTTCTTTTCCTTTAGAAGTTAGGTAAGGTTTTTTGATTTATAAGAGTGTTTTTGTTGTTTTATTCTTTTGCTTACTCTCTCCGAGGTAATTTTGATTTAGTTTGTAAAAAGAAAAAAAGAAGAATATTAAATTTAATTGTTTGGACTGAAGAAAAATCTTGTGTTTTTTTGTGCTTTTGTACCGGTGACACCTTGAGAGTGACAAAGGAGTGGTCATTTTTATGTTTCCTCCAGTATCCCCTAGGCTGGACGTAACAAACTGGACAATTTAAATATAAATGTTCTTTATTTATACAGCCCTTTCCAAAAACCCTTTGGGTGAACCAAAGTGCTTTACAATAGATAGTAAATAGAAAGGAATGAATGACAACAAAAAATGTAATGATTAATTAACTAATTTATTTTTTAATCAAAATTAAAAACAAAAGGCCGTTCTTCAAGCTCTTTATTTGTCTCTGTTTTTCCTGTGACCACAGATAAAAAGAGACAAAGATATTTCAGTGTTTGGGTTGCACCCTCGTGTTCACCGCCCCTCACCACATAAGAGTCCCCATCGACAGAGATTACAGAAGCAAGATGAAGAAAAAGCCTCAAGCTGTCTCCAGGCTTTGCACAGAAGACGACGAGGGACAGCACGCCGCATGCCACCATGTTGTTTCTTTTGTGCCGTAAATGCTCAGCGCTGTGAGGACAGATGAAGAGTGAACGCCTGTTAAAACTCTACAATGAACCTCTGCGGCTGGCTGTTTAGATTTGTTTTAATTATAGTGCGGCTGGGGGCTGAGTTCAGAGAGAGTGTCCTCCAGGGTTACTTTCTGTCAGTGTTAATACACGTTACACACTTTGTTCACTGATGTTCATTTCCAGCTACTTTCAACAGCGATTGTCATGGAAATTCAGTGCTAAGTAGTGGTTAAAAAAAAAAAAACACTAGATGACTTACTTTTTGTCTTAATGATGGTACAATAAAGGAATAAAAACAACATGATAAAGTGACATAATCTGAAGGGTTTTTTTCAATCATATGTCAAATTATTTAAACACAAGTGCAACTTTAAGAGAAGCGGAAACTGAAATGTCCAAAATATTCACAGAAATGCCTATGTTATATTGTTCGGTTGAGCATTTATACAACATATAATATCTAAACTTTTCAAATCCCAAGAAGGCTTTTTTCTTCTTAATAGAATGTGTCTTGTGGTTTCTGATGTTGCTGTTGCCATTTAAAACCCATTCACACATCAAGTACAGATGGAGCCACTTAAATTTTCCTCACCGTCCTCAACTGAGTCTTGACTGGTCGGTGACTGGAATGTGCTGGGCCCTGAACCCTGTCATGACGGTAATGAGATCTCCTCTGATCACTACTCCAATAAGGGCAAAGGTTGAAGCCCATTGGATGTGTTATTATGAAGTAAGCACCATCTCATGAGAACACCCTGCAACTGCATCAAACAGGCATGTTTATGGTAGAATTTAGGCACTCCCATTGGCTGGAACTTGGCTGGTAATTAGTTGGAACTCAACAGGTATGCAACTTGAAGGGGAAAATTGAAATGGTTACAACTGTGTTATTAGCTGACTCTGACCAGCGCAGAGAAATAATCAAACTTATGGTGGGAGTATGTTCCCTTGGTCAACTTGGCTGCATTCCACCCATTGGGCTCTAATTTCGTAGACCAGGCGCAGGCGGGGCGCACCTGCCCTGCACCGCGCCTGTGCCACGCCAACGGGGTGTGTCCAGGGCATTTTGCAAGTTTCGTGCACGGCGCAGTCTGGTGCAGGGAGGCGCACCCACACCTCCGTCTCTCCCACTGGCGCTAATGGCAGAGAGGGAGGAGAGTAGGCTAGAGTGGGTTTAACACAGCCGAGTGTGATCTTCACCAATCAAATGAACGCCTCTCCTCGCCTTTAAATGCACCGCAGGCGAGGCGCAGTGACAATTTCACCTTGGTGGCAAAGAAGGTCAAAGCCGCTGTCACTTTTGCAGCAACTGGGAGAGCGCAGGGGCCACCGGGCTGTGCATCGGAGGACACGACGCGCGTCACCGTGTGGACCACCTCACGGGACAGATGTAATCTGTTCCTGTGTCATAATATGAGTACAAAATTAAGTGATAATTACATTTAAACACAGCATCAGGCTAATCCATTCATCATGCTTGTGATCCATCCACATTCCTGGTCTGTCATCGCCAAAAAGCAGCGCCTTAGGTGAAAATATATCTCCTCCTCATCCTCCTTGCAATAATGTAGGCTACTCCATCTTTTTAGATCACGTTACGAATAAAGATTAAAACAGAGAAATATGGGCAATCACAGGTAAATCCTTAAGACACTGAGTTATTTATTCAGCGAGCGTCTCTCTCTTTTTTCTTTTCTATTTAATTTCATGAGATGAGAGAAGCCGGATACTCCGTATCAGATGATGTGGCTGTTTGTGGTTGGCTCGAGAGATGTGAACTTGTTAGTTATGACAAACGTCTCTGATCTGACATCAGATGTGACGGGACAATTAATATAGGTACAAATGTATATGCTGGTTCAGACGGTTACATTAAATAGTGGTTGCTGTGATTGTTTATTGCATTGAAATGTGCCTGACACTCTGGATACCTGTCTGTGAGGTTCTGGTGACATGTGCGCCCTGTGCGTCTGTCAACCAAATTACCACTGCCCAGGGTGCGCCTCTCCTGCGCCGAGAATAGACCAGGTTGGAGCTGGCGGGCTCTCAGTGCACCTTCCGCGTGGTTTTTTGGCACAAAATTGTCACTGCGCCAAGCTGAATCTGTGGACACCTCCCCCTGGTGCGCCGTCACACCCATCTTTGGCTGCGCACGGCGGTGCGCAGGACGAAATTACCACTGCGGGGGGTGCGCCAGGCTGCGCCACCCTGAGTTGCGCCAGGAAATTAGAGCCCATTATGTCCACACATAATATATAGAAAATCAAGTTTTCCTAATTTTTTAAAAGTAAACCCTTGCCACACAAAAATGTCTAAATGCACAGTTAAAAGACATTCACACAATGAAAGACTTTCTCATCATCAGCATTGTCCTTCAGTATTGTAAATCGTAAACAGTCCCTGCAGGTCCAAGCCACTGCCAGCAGCGTATAGAGACCAGTTGATGTTGTCTAGCTCAAAAGACAGCGAAATTTGAGGAAAACTGACTGTTCTGTAAGCATTGTTTCATTGATGACCCAAAATGCTGAATCTATGAATTGTGTTCTATGCTTGTCTGGTTTGTCCCTCTGTACAGGCACAGGTTTTGTCTATGAAGTCCTTACACTGATTACTGTACTGAGCTTATGAGCCAAAACGGAAAGAATTTCTTTGTAAGAAAATCTGATTATGAGGTATAACTTCACCCAATGACTACTCTAAAAGGCATTTTGTAAAGGCAGCATCATGCACTGTTTACTATTGTAAAGGTAAAATTTAATGCTTTTTTTTTCCTGAAATTTATGGCTGACTTTTATCTGGACGTTAACTGTTGACATTTTTCCCTAACTTTCATGCAGACTTTTTTCTAAATATTTTATGCCAACTTTATTCTTTTCATCTCAACTTTTTTTCATCTACACAATACAGTATATTAAAAGTATCATTTTTTTTCACCTTTGATATAAAAAGACAGAACTGTTAAAAAAGTTTAACTATAAAACTTTACAATGATACACAACAGGAGTCTTCTTTTTTTTAACTACCCCATTTCTGTCCACAATGATGAAAAGAGCCACATCACAGCATTACCAGGGAGTGAGATTTATCTTACACCTTGTGACAGTGCTGGTGTTTCTGCAGAGTGTTTGCATTGTGGCAGGAAAGAAGTGCAGCTGAACAGGTCCAGAGATGTCCACCTGGCTCAAGGTGTCCTCCATGGCAGGAACTGTCTGGGTTGTGGGACAGTGCTGGGGTTGTTTTTGTTCCCTGTAGCTCTACATGATAATGTGGCTGAGCTTGATGAGATCTGGACCTTGTCAGGATCTGGACTGTGTCCGACTCCTCCTCCCACACCCTCTCTGGGTTGGCTTCAGTGAAGAGGGTCCAGGCTGCTCATTATCTTTCGATATGTGCATGACAGTAACGTGTAAAAGATTAGAGATCGTGCTGGGTATTTTTCAAAAAGTTCTGAAGTTCTTTTTCTCGAGGTCCATACAACGAGAATGCTGAGTTCACAAACACAACCACATGAACAATACAAGAGATGGTAAAATATAAAAATACATTTTTAAAACATAACATACAATCCAAAGTAAACGTGATTGTCTGTTTATCCATCTCTTTGAGTTAAGAGAATACGTGCAAGTAAGATAAGAGTCTACCACAGTGCCAACAGATTCAACACTTCTTTCCATGTTGTAAAAAGAAAGAAAAAAGAGATGAAAATATGGAGAGGTATTTTGGAACATGCAATTAAAACAAGTTTATTTACCATTTTAAATGGTCTATGAATATCTAACCAAAACTGGGAGCTAGTTTCATGTCAGCACTTTCACGTGAAGTTTAAAGCAAACCCCCATGAGGAGTTGTGTGTTATTCACACGGTGATTTACCCAGTGTGTGCTTGATCTCTAAAGGTGCGTTCACAAAGAACACGACTTTGGCGACCTCGGCGACCAATCTCCGTGCAGAGTCAATGTACAGCCACAATCAGCCATGACCACGCACGACCAGATCTTATGCGATGCTACGGACACGTTCTGGGCAACTTGGTTGCATCTTTGGAGACATGGGGGCGGCGCCCCTGTTGATGCAGATGGGAACTCTGGGGTGGCTTTGTATGTGGAGCAGGTCACCACACTCCATTGCCAAAGTTGAAATATTTGAGCCTTTCAGGCGATGTCGCCCCGCAAGAGCCAATCAGCGTTGTACGGGTGTGTGATTGACACCTGTGACTGACTGTTTTTATTCCAGTTCACAGAGTGAAAGTCTATGTCCATGTGGGGAACATTAGTTAGTGAGGACCTTAGTTCCGCCTAGACGGACCGCAGAAAACTCACAGACGATGCTGCTGCAGGGCCATCAGCAGGTGAGTGAAAAGGATACAGTTGGAATAATGTCAGCTAATATGTCCTATTATATGATATGATACGATTGTGGGGTGAAACTCGAGCGGGCGTGACGTCAACGGCGACGGCGACAAAATGAGCTAAGTACTGGCGACAGGACTTGGGTTTGCGACACGATCTCTTGGTCGCAAAGCCACATTGGGTGTGAACCCACCTTAAGGGTTAAAGTGTTAATTCAGCTACAGTAAGATTCTTACACAAAGCCACTGTGTTTGGAACTTTAGTATGATGGGACCTAGGGGTCATGTATCCCTCCACCATCAGCTGGTCAGGTAGTCAGAGGAAACAACAAACACAGACTTAATAAAACTGAAGCAGAATGAGTGATTTTGACTTGAGTGACAACAGCGTGTCTTCAGTTATGGGTATGAGAAGACATCTTCTTGTCAGGTTCAGACACAGGTCGATAGAGGGCTGGACAACAGAGGAGCAGCAGATCACAAGTTACCTGTTAGTGCAGATGAATGAACTTTTAGCCCATGTCCACAAGCTCGGAGGCCCATTGCTGTCAAGAGCAGGTAACACAGCTTCTCCTGGACCTTTCATCAGATCTCTTTGATTTCAGTAAGCCTTCCATCTGCTAATGTGTCATAGTACTGATGGGTAAAATGGGCACTGCAAGCACAATGCTTTGTTGCTGTAGAGGGGTGATTCTTGAAGTCCATATTTAAAACAACAAGCAGAATTTTGTTCTTAACTTTGCTTTGTCGAGGAACAGTTAAACACTGTTAAGAATCTTACTGTATTGTGTAGTCGAGCCAACATATTTTTTTTGAGTATTTTTAACCTGTAAGTGGGTTCATTTTGAGGCTTTTGGTGGCACCATGTACTGATATGTGGCTGCCATCCGTCCCCTGATATCTCCTCCAGGAACAAAGCTGATCATAAAGTTGCCCATCCTTGATATACACATATTTGTTGCCATGATATATTAGGCCCATTTATTCCCCCCCGTAAGTGATGGTGAATGCTGATACTATTACATTTAACTTATGTAGATATCAATTATAAATTACCCTAAACCTCGAGGTATGAAGTCAATTAAATGATAACTGTCTTTATACTTAAACTCTCCACTAATATAAAATGGGACTCCTCCATAAGCCATTGTTTGGGACAAGAGAAGAGCTTAAGTAATTGCTGTTGTGCACCAAATTTGATTTCCACATTATGTTGTTCTTGGTTACGATAATGATGATGGTCATGCAGGATGGTAACACCAAATCTGCTTAAAGTGGGGTACACATGTAAACATTATCAGACTGTTTTTGTCCTGACTTTGCCCCTTCCAGACCAAGGATGGCAAATGCCAGATGATTTTATGTCTTACAGGGTTATCCTGTAAGACTATCCTGTGGTCTGAAGTGGGTTAAGAGTGAATTTGTCCTGATAACTGGTTGAAACGGGTAAATATTAAACTTGTTCAATATTTACAACCAAAAGTCTTCCTGTGTGTGGGGAAAGAAGACGACTCCTGAGTCATGATTTCGTAAATGGTGACATGGAACAGAATGTAGTCCATCAAGAAGCGAGCTGACTGAGGAACAAGATAGCAGGCTTAAATAAAAACAAGCATGGCCGACCTGAAACATAAAGTATGGTGGACCTCAGAAATGGAGGACATGCTCACGTGTTATGTTGTCTCCGCGATTATTTTCCAGTCTTTTTTTTTTTTTTTAGTTTGGAATTTTTCTGTCAAAAATAGTCCCAAGAGCACCATCATTCCCTCTTCTCGTGCATCCTCTTCCCTGTTGCATATTGTGTTTTCCAGTTGTTGCTAAGTTTCTTCTTCTTCATTTTTGTAAGATCACGTTTGATCACGCAAGATTTCTGGCTTGGAGGACTAGATTCTAGGTCGTTGGTAGTACGGAATTGTTTTGTGTGTGCTGTGCTGTGTTGAGATTATCGGAGCACACCCCACAAAGTACAATCAAAACTGTTCAATGCCTGATTTTTTTTTACCTTCATGTGTGGGGTCTCTAACAAATAAAAAATCTCTTCAGATTTAGAAAATCCTGATGTGTGTACCATGCTTAATAATGCCAGAACATCTAACCTGTCCATGCCAAGACCTTCTGTTTACCACCGTCTGGGAGAAAGAGACACACTGTCCTTGTAATAGTAAGCTGAGGGTCAACTGTACAGACTTTGTTGAGGATTATATTTTAAAAATGCTGATTGAAAACTTCTAAAACAAATGACTGTGGGGTGATATTTGGAAAAGAGACGACGTAAACCTGCAGGAGTGAAAAAGACAGTAAGTCAGAAAGTACAACAGCATTCTTATGGGTGTTTCTCTCGCTCTCACTCTTTTTCTTCACATATAATTCCACAGCCTTTTTGTAAAGCCTTTAATGTCAAATAAAAACTATATTATAAAATTGGATGAGGCATTTAATAGAGTCTGGAGCTGCAGGAGCACGCTGGCCCAACATGATTTCTGGGGTGAATTCTAATAAGAAATAGATCCTCTGGATGCTTGCTGAGCAGGAGGGAGACAATGAGAAAGAGGGAGACATTGAGGAGACAGTGACTTCAATACAAATGTGAGTTCACTGGTAGTATTAACTGTGATGACCTCTGAAGCTTCTGTAATGTCTGTTAACACTTGTATTCATCCTTAATGCTTTGCCATAAACTCGACCAAAGTCCTGCATATTTGACTTTGGTTAAGGGTTTTAGGCTCTGGATATCAAAGTTCACAAAAACTCAAGTATTTTGTTTATGTGGGAATTCACATACTGATGTAGAATTGTACAAGAAACCTCACTAGTAACTCACTGAGAAGGTGGAGGAAATCTTCTCAGTGTTCCAGGTGTGTGTGACTGATTGGCCTGATTTGGCTCAGGTGTGGTGAGCTTGTATACTTCTGAGCTGCAGTGCTCAGTGCTGACTCAGTGGCTACGTTTACATGCAGTCATTAAACCTTTCATATCCAGAATATTAGCAATAACCCGGTTAAGTGCAGCCATGTAAACACCAAAAACACTTTTAAAAAACTGGAATATGCTCATATTCCGGTTTTTAAAATCCAGAAAACCACCCCTGGGTTACTCCTTTTCTAATCCGAATATTTGGTCATGTATACGCCTATCAGGGTATCACCATCGAAAGGAACATTAATTTGTGTTCTGCACATGTTCTTTTCGCAAGGAATCTTGGTCTTTTGAGTACAGGAAGCACTTGTTTTAAAATGGCACAGCTCCGGCTCTTTTTCCTGATTCTTTATGTTCTCATCTTTCATTAATGATGAAACTGAAAAAGCATAGTGTCAAGTACTGCTGGTGGGTCAGTACCAGCACCAAAGCGCAAACAAATCCATCTGTTACCAGCTCCGGGTCGTTCATTATCCGCCATGCTGCTGTTGTTCTCGGTGCTATTGGATACTGGAAGAAGAAGCGGAAATTACACACATTGCGTCATGATGTTCTCCGTGCGTCGCTGTTTTGATCCAGACAGGCATAGAGGAATAACCCTGTTTGCTCACGCATGTAAACTGGGTTATTCCGAAGTGGAATATTGATCTTAACCCGAATATTGACTGCATATCAGCGTAACCACTGTCTTACCAACAGAGATTGTGAGCGCTTCTCTGTGTCTCTAGTGTTGCTCTTCTACATGTAAATCTGCTACGTTCTTTGAGAATTTGTGTGTGATTGGGGTGAGACTTAGTCATACCCTCAGGAAAGTTGGTGTAGCTGGAGGTTATAATCCAGTCGCTTTGTTTTCTCTTGAAACACTTATCAAATCACTTCTGTTTAAAAGGAGTGAAGATTCTAAACCTCCCAAATTTAGAAAGTCATCTGGAAAGTTATTTAGCTGGTAGATCCTTTATTTGCATGTTTGAATAAGTTGTTACAGAAGGAGTAATATAAAGGTTTAAAGTCATACTTAAAAAAAAAAAAAAAAAAAAAAATGGTCCGGGACTATAGGCACAATTAAATAGTTCATTAACAATAACAAAATAACAGAAAAAAGACAGTCCTGTAACACAAACAAAAACCCAAGATAAACTAATAATGGGAAAAAAAACTTCAGGGTGCTCCAAGGCTAAAACAACAAACAAAATCCCCAACTACCTAAAACCAAAATGAAGATCTTACCTCAAAACAAAAACACAAAGGCTGGACTACCTGGATGGCAAAAAACAGGAGAAAATAAGGGGGTATGAAAGAAATGGCAGAGCACCCCTAAGGTTCCCGCAACACAGCATGGAGTATTGAGCCTGGGTTGACAGGTTCGAGGCTGAGGTCTGAAGAGAAGGGAGAACTGGTGACATGGCTCTTTATTCCTCAGCTCCTGTTGAGGGGGATCTGCTTCAGGTGTGCTGCAGCATGCTCAGACAAGCAGTCGAGGGAAGGGTCACAGCTACCTGCAGCAGATCACAGACTGAGACTCAGAACAGACAGCCAATCAATTCAATTGATTACACCACAAATACGAGATACTTAGTACATGTTAAAACTGATGAGCTTAACTGTTTTTTGCAAATATTCACTCATCTTGAATTTGATGCCAGTAATGTGTTCCAAAAAAGCTGGGACAGGGACATTTTTACCACTGTGTTACATATCCTTTTCTCAAAACAGCACTCAGTGAATGCTTGGGAACTGAGGACACTGCTTGTTGAAGCTTTGTAGGTGGAATTCTTTTCCATTCTTGCTTGATGTGTGACTTAAAGTGCTCAACAGTCCGGGGTGTCCAATCAAAATGCACCACACATTTTCAATGGGTCTGGACTTCAGGCAGGCCAGTCTAGTACCTGCACTATTTCCTTTGAAGCCACACTGTTGAAACACATACATGTGGCTTGGCATTGTCTTGCTAAAATAAGCAGGGACATCCCTGTAAAAGACACATCTTGGGTCCCGGGGTTGATGCCTATGGCAGCTGACATTGGGCAAGAGGCGGGGTACACAGTGAAGCAGTCACAAGACCACCACAGGGCCACATAAAGAGACAGACAACCATTCACTCTCACACTCATAGTGACGGTTTGGAGTCACCAGTCAACCTAATGAGCATGTTTTTGGTCTGTGGGAGGAAGCTGGAGTGCCCAGAGAGAACCCACTTATGCACGGGGGAAGCATGCAAACTGTGCACAGAGAGGCCCTGACTGACATGGGGATCGAACCAGCAACCTTCTTGCTGTGAGGCACATGCACTACCTGCTGTGCCACAGTGCCATCCTATGGCAGCATATATCCCTTCAAAACCAATATGTACCTTTCAGCATTTATGGTGGCTTCACAAATGTACAAGTTGCCCATGCACATTACTATTTTATTATCTCCGCCAAGGAGGTTATGTTTTCGCTAGGGTCTGCTTGTTTGTCTGTTTGTTTGTCTGTTAGCAACATTATGAAAAAACTACTGAATGGATTTACATCGAAATTTTAACAGAGGTGTGGTTTGGTCCAAGAAAGAAGCCATTAAATTTTGGTGGTGATGGATGCAAAAAATTCCCCAAATTTTCTTAATAGTCCCAAAATTTAACACTAGGCCATATTTTGTCTCACCCACAGCACCATCCGATTGGTTACACGATCTGGTTACACGCAGAGCCACAGCACGATGAACAGCCAATCAGCACTGAAAGCTGTGCCTGCAGTTCTGCTCACAGACATAGCAGAGGGGGAAACATTTTGCCAATGGAGAAAGCTTGGTGCTGTTCCTGGAGCCTTGGTTTCTAAGATAAATTAAGGCAGCAGACTCTCCCGAAATTGTAGTAAACAGCCCAGTCCTCCACAACTCACAACTACTCCCATTAACATTATAGAAACATACGCGGCAGTTCTGTTCGATTGCAGTCCTGCCAACCGTGCATCTTAATCACTAGAAAAAGGCTGCTGATAATGTCAATATGGAAATAGTCCATCATAGCAGAAGTCTGTGTGTGAGTGTAAAAACCTAACCCCCAAATTCCACATAGAGCAAACGTGCCGCGCCTCGAAGCGCCGTGGTTTTGCTCCGACCGACAGGCTGGCGACATCGCCTACTAGAAGCACCTGTACATCTGTACAAGCAGCAGCAAATTGGTTCAGTCAACAAGTTACAAGACCCACTACTAACTAGGTCACTCTTTTGGATGATGTTTATGTCAACAATAATCACACTTCTTGTAGATTGATATCTTTCATTCCACAATGTGCGTGTAAACTAAATATAGGACTATAATGTTGGGTGGAAATCACAATTTATGGGTGGAACTGAGCTGCTTGGTGGAGGTCTGCGCTGTCAGAATGCTTTTCTAGTTCTGATATTAAGATAAGAAAAGGCTAATCTATTGTTGAGCCATGTTTGATTTATACAAGTTTCTGTGAAATTGAAGTTCCTTTTTGTTTTTTCTTTAGTCTTTCTGGACATATAACTCTTGATACATTCGTCATTATTATAACATGAACATTCTGATGCCCCAGGTTATCTTGAAAAAAATAAGATACCTCTAATTTGATTGTATTTGAAAGTGTTGAGGATGTACATCCATTTTTAAGCAAAAAAGCATGGCAGACCTAAAATAGCAAAGGATGATTTGGAGTTGCAAAGGTTAACTTGCTCTTGAGTAATACCTTGCTACTTTAGAGTTTATGTGATGTTGTTTCTCCAGGTCACTATAAGTTTGCAATATTGGTGCACCAATGTGTGAGCTACAAGGTTTACCATACTGAATTGGTCTATTTTTATCTTGATATATCATTATGGCTTTTTATTGTTAACCACATGTCATGCCTGTTACAAAAAAAATATGTCAAGGAACTGTCCCCATGGTTGACTTTGTTCTATTTCTAATAAAGCCAGTGCATGTGTTGCTTCATATTGTAGATAAGTAACAATCCTCCTTTTATTTTTCTGAAGAAGTTTGTATGCCTATGTTTATATGTTTTAAATGTACAGGTGTGTGTAAAAATGTAAGCTGTGGAGCCAAAAAGATTTCAGAAAAATGTAAATATTAAGCACTGCTTCACTAAATCTTAACGTGTGTTACTTCTCACCTGCATCAGTTTGGGAGTCTCTTGACTGACGTCTGCGTATCATCTCAGCAGAGCGTCCACCCGAGAATTATTTACTGACTTGCTTGAGCAGCCACTCGATACTTATGGATATTTTTCAGTCACTTTTGATTCAATATCAACTTGGCAAAACTCTGCTCTGCCACCGCCACTCATGTTTATCTGATCAATGGCACACCCGCTGAAATTAATCGGCACAGGAATCGAAAAGGAAGACTCTGTATGCTCCAAATTCAATCAATGTGAAGAGCTACTTCAGCACAAGCTCACTTTGGATTGATCTGATGACACGAGGTGAGGACAGAAACACTGACAACAGAAACGCAGAGAAAATAAATGTCCATCAGCAAAAATATGATTATCAGCTGCGGTTTAAAGCTCCTATTTCTAACTTCTCCACTATAGAAAAGATTTCAAAGATGACCCTGTAGGGCAATAACTCTGTATATGGAGAGTGGCGTCCATCCCATTTCCTCAGAGTGCTCAATCAACTGCTTTCAAAAATATCTAACTTAGAAGGCTGTTGTTCCTTTATGAGTTGTACATACAGCTTTGCTGCAGGTACAGCACCAGCCTTTTCCTAAAAATAAGCCAATCACCCCATTTAAGTTTGGTAATGCTGGATGCGTTAGATGAGTAAATATTGGACAGGCTCTTATACTTTGGCATACGTTTAAAAAAAATAGGTTGCAAGTGAGAGTCTCAGCTGGTTATGTTGCTATTTTACTGGCTACATCACTACCTAGCAATTACGTAGGATCTATCTAAAAAGTAAAATGAAAGCAACAACCCAGAAGTAGAACGTACATCCCTGCAGACAGTCACCAGTGTTGAGGGTAATAAGTAACAAAGTAGACCTTTGGAGAACTCTGATTACTTTTCTGTTCTTATAAGAAGAGTGGCACAATGGTATTTGATGTCAGGTATTCTGTTTCAATTTCAGCTTTTATTAAACAAAAAGTTGCTACTGAAAATTTAACTGCCCTGTTTTACTTTTGATGTAGTTAAAAGAACGCTCATGTTAAAAAGAAAATCTCAAGCATCAGCACAGTTTCTGTTTTTCCCCTAGCTGTTTGCATGTTGGCCTGAAAGTATGTGGAGGCCCATTTTACACTGGATGCATTTTAAATGCATGACAGTAACAGTGTGAGCCTGTTTTTGTTTCAGGGAGCATGTTGTTAAGTCAGTGCTTTAGGACTGGAAGCGCAAGCTGCACATCTCCCTCGCAGAAAATCTCAAGAATTGGAGGCCCGCCTCATTTTTTTTTTTTTTTTTGGGCCTAAACAGGTAGAAAATGGCAAATAGAGGGCCACATTTACCTTAAGTGAAGTGGTAGAATATGTCACAGAAAAGATAGAAAACTTCCAATTATTCTTCCTGTTTGTGTCTGTTAGAGTTAAAGCTCAGTTTGCCTCCTCTGTGGATGAACTCCCCTTGTTGGTTAAAATGTTTCTATTCTGCAGGATTTTCAGGTTGGATATGAAATGAATCAGGTTTCTTGTAGGACGATTTATTGTGGTTCTTCCTAAACTTTCAGTAGAAGTGCATTATTGGAGAGATACAGCTGTGGCAGCAGAGAGATGCGGGGAGGCAGCAGGACATTCATGTCCCTGGTGTGAAAGCTGTGGTAGCACGTGCCATAGCTACCATGCAAACAAAATCTAAAAGTCTAAACTGGGCAAAGGGTAAACACAGCTGTGTCAGTGCTTTCACACTAAGCAAACTGACACATAAAGCCAATGGATAAAGCCAACGAGACTACAGAGAGAGAGCAACATTACACCCTTTATTTCTATCTTGATTTTGGGAGATGGTGATTAAAACGACGACAACAACTCTAAATCCAAAAGCTTGTGTTTTTTTGTAACTCATTAAAACTACTGTGGTGCACATATTTAATAGCTTGTGTGTAATCGTGTGTTTCTCTGCATTTAATCTGTGAGCACAGTGAAGAGCTGAAACACAGGGCCATTTTATACCTGTTTTGGCCCCCCCAAAAAATTTGTAGAACTTGTAATGACAGGAGGACTTGTCAAGGTTTTTGAAAGTGACTTGGGGGTGGTTTTGAAAAGCCTGTTCCAATAAAAATTTACTTTCTAGTGTTATTTCTATTCAAAATGAACTTGGAATAAGTCCTCTGTTTTGGTTCAGATGTTTGTTTTATTCACTAGATTGTTCTGAAAAACAGCTCTGGTACCAACTTTTCAAAACTGTTATCTAGCTCTTTAATTTGGGTTATTTTATATAAAAGCAAATACATGTATTACACTTGTGTTTGTTGCCATTTGGAGTGCAAAATATGTCTTAATCTTTCTTGGTCAAAAAAGACCTTAAAAAGTGATTTGATTTTTAAATGTGTACATGCAGAAAAGTTACCACATGCTGGTCAGCTGGTTTGTTTTGTCTTATTTATTTATTTATTCATTATTTTTGTGATCAATCATGTTGTATTGCATTTTTTTCTTCACATTATATTATGCAGGTACTCAGTGCTCCAGTGTTTTTTTTTGTTCCTGTTGTGCCCCCCCAACCCTGCCCCATCCTTTGAGGTTGATACTTTTCATACACGTTAATAACATGGATAAAGTATTAAGTTGCTTTTAAAGGTAATGCTATCTGACACTGTTCATGACATTTTGAGACATTAAACTCAAGAAAGAATCTCACATCTCAACTCAATTCTCACTCACCATTGTTCAACGCATGAAACACTTGTATGGCCTTCATAGTTAAAATATGACAGACACTGGATTGATTTCTATTAAAATGTCTTCATCTTAACTATCCATCTTGTTTTCCTTTAATTATCTCACTACAATATCTATTTAAATTTACTTTGTCGCTAAGCATGCAAAAAAAATGGTTGGCGGAAAAGCTTTTAGATGCAAAGCTCATGTGTAATGAAACAATTACCTCTTAATATCAGATCAGTTTTGTCATTTGGTTTATTTAATAATTCTCTGTCTTCACACAGCAAAATGAGAAGGGTTAAAATGTTGGGGCTGGCAAAATTGTAGCAAATGCGAGTTAGTTGAAAAAATGTTTGAATACACACACACACACACACATATATATATATATATAGATATAGATATAGATATATAGATATAAACACTTGCAGTGTTAAGAGAGTGCATTCCTAACACTTCATAGAAGTGCTGATCAAAAGTCACACTGCTAAGTGTTACAGTTTTAAATTTTCAGTCCAAAAAGAGTGAACAATTACGCTTGATGAGTTAAAGTACCACCTCTCCAAAATGATTGAAAACAACACTTTGTGGTGTGGACCTATGTAGACACTTAAAAACTGTTAATATTAAAGCTGATAGTGTTAATTTGTTGATGCAGATTTTGTTGTGTATTCCCTGATGTAGTGCTCTTCTTTCATCATTAATAGTGTCACCATTTCTTGTTGCACTTCACCTGCACACTGTGGCTGCTGCAGCCCTCGGGTGGTTATGGTTTTTTGTTCAGCATTATGTTGAAATAATGTAAATATCTTTAGTTGTTTATATTATATAAATAATATTGAGCTCCAAAGATTTTGTACTAAAAAGATAAAAACTCGTAGAACTTTGTTTCTACATAAGGGGAAACACTTCAAAATGCATAAAAATTAAAAAGAAAAAGTATTTGATTTGTAAGAATATGAATTTTGAATAGCTTTAAAAATGACTTAATTCCAATGGGACAATTTTGATTGGTTATAATCATTGTCTTTTAGATGTCTCGTGTGAATGCAGCACAAGTTTTAGTCATCCATCAAATGTCCTGTCTCAGGATTGCACAAAATTAATAGATAAAACCATCTTTTACAAAAAAAAAGTCTCTAGCTTTAGTGTTATCAAAGTCTGCCTTACTAAAATGTCTCAGTTAACTATTGTTGCCACTTAGTCATGGACTATAGACAAGATTAATCTGACACACCAGATGGACTGTCTAATACTGTTAACCTGTCCATCTTGGCAACAGCCTATAGAGAGTGTTTGGAAATGGGCAGAACCTCTCAAAAGCAAATCTGGCAGGTGATTGGGTGATTGTTCTGTTTATCATATCAACTTCATTACAAGCCAATAATTATGTAATAATCACATTTCTGTCATATTTGGGGGATACTACTGTACTTTATTAGTCAGTAGTGGTCCCTGCTGGTCCATATCATTCTCTGTTTGCCATTGCTGGGAAATGACAGCACAGTGAAAGTGTCACAACGCTGCCGCTCGTTGCCAAACCAAACCCTGACATAATGTTACTTTAAATTCCCGGGGACATTTTTGTTAGCTCTGCTGAAAAGAACGACTCCCAAGAAGCCCTGCCAGACTTCTGAAGGGTAAAACGTTAATCTTGCTAAATAAAATGTCCTTCCTGTTTTGTCTTTCCACTCTGCGATGCAGGAAGACTATTATCTATGACATATGTACGGAGGAGGCAGCAGAGGAGTGCACCGTGCCCTTCGCTTGAGTTATTGTTGCCATCTAAATGTATAATATGTGACTTAAAGTGATGATTAGGCCTTGTTCCAGATTTTTTTTCTCTCCCTGTGTAACTGGGTGTACTCACATGTTGTTTTGCAGGAGCAAACGGCAGCCCACGGCGGGCCCCAACATCCAGCCCTCACAGCCATCCTGGATTACTTTAAATTGCTGTGAAGAAAAAGCTGTTGCCTGGGAGCCAGACAGGACAGTAATTCTCCACTCCACTCCTATTATAGACTTTCATTTCTTCCATTTACTTCATACCGACTGAATGGGACTAAACTCTTCATCATTCTCCACTCTCACCATCTGCCGTCATACCTGCCCTCCCTGCCTGAGAATGGATGCCATCCGACAAATACTGAGGCTCAGTCAAGCTTTGAGGAGAAATAACAAAGCTGATTGAAACTTTATTATGTCTATTGTCTTCACCTACTGGAGCAAACAAAAGCCCTCTGTCGGTGTAAATGACCTCCCCGCACAAACCGAATTGGAGCATCACTGCGAAATGTGAAACTAATCCTGAATTCATGAGATTAAAGAAGTTGTGCTCGAGAGCTTTAGAAGGAGAAATATTAATCTGGCAGACACACTCCATTTCATTTCTTGTATGCCGACATGCAAATGAGGCTCATTTGTATAATCTTTCCAAATGAAAACAGATAATCAAATACCATCAGAGGGCATTAATATTCAATTAGGTGCCGCTATGCAAAGTCATGCAGTCGAAGGATTTCAAAGGGATGGCGAGTGGACCACTCCGGGAAAGAGAGAGGGGAAATTGGCAGCTTTCCGCTTCTGGTGTCATTTCAAGTGACTGGGCGCCATGCTTTTACTGTCGATCAGCACATTAGTAATGCTCCCTCAAGTCTTTTTTAAGTGAACGGATGTTTCCTTAGCAAAACAACATTAATCTTAAGTAGAGACAAGTGCACAGCCTGGACTAATGCCAAACACTACAGCATTAAGAGTAAAAGCAAGATTGGGATGCCTGACTTTAAATTGACTTTTAAGGGAATACACAAACTCAAGAGAAGAGTGCATTAAAAGAAGAAGGAATCTTAAATACATTAAATAATAAAAATAAGACATTGTACAGCCTACGAGAAGCAGAGAGGTTACTTACTGTCTATGCCCATCCCCAGCCTGGATATTAAAGTGCTTCTGAACGTCATGGCTTTGGTTAACCCTCCTGTTGTCCAAGACAGTGGTCAACCATTCTTGTCCCTCACATAACACAGGATCAGAGAGCCATAGGCTTGTTTCTAAACCAAATACCAGTGTTAATTTTGACAGCACTTTTTAATTTAGTTTTAGTCATAATTTAGTCATCTAAATTGTTTTAATTTTAGTCTAGTTGTGGTTGATAAAGTCTACTGCAAATTTAGTCGAGTAAAATATGAAGTGTAAAGTGTAAGGTATTATTAATGTTTCCTTGAATTTCTGAAGTCACGTTTTACACTTGGATCCCACCACCATGAAGCTAAGGCAGTTGAGACTGGATGTCCCTTTTGACTCATCCAACCTTTCCACACAACCAAGGTAGCTGTGACTCCTAACTTGTCCCTACTTTCTGCATGACGAAATTTGGTCTGATTGGATTTAGCCTCAGTCAAACATTTTAGTTTAGTTTTTATTTGTTGACAAAAAACAACAAAAACACTTGTTTTTTTCAGTCATAGTCTTGTTGTCATCAGGGGAAAAAAAGGTTGTTGACAAAAACTATGATGCAAATAATAAGTCGACTAAATTATAACTGCCAAATACAGAAACTTTCACAAGCACTCACTGTTTTAATCAGCTGCTTCAGTTGGCTGAAAATAACCTGTTGACACGAGAACTAATTAAACTGTTAAAGCCTTGAGCATGGCAGAAAATGCTCTTAAAAGAGTGTGCATATGATGCCTTGTGTACTTAATTCATATGTCAACAGTCTTCGTTGATCTGCTGTTTGAATTGATAATTAATGGGTATTTTATCAGTTCTGCATTGAGTCCTTCAACATCAGAAAATTGAGCGCTCTATTGTGCCCCGTCTTTTCACATGTCGAGCAGAGTCAAAATTTTTACAACTACATCCAGGACACAAGTGTAAAAGTGCTTAAGCACAAGGCTTAACCAAGAGTTCATCTCAGGTTGTAGTCTTTTGTTCATCACAGTGATAATAAAGTCATAGAGCCAGAGTGTATATTCAGTACAGTAAAGCTACACTTGTGGATATGCAAGAATAATGTTGTGCTTCAAAAATAAAGCACCCTTCAGTCTCTGCTATTCAGCAAATGGTAATCGAATTTGTTATTTTGTCCTGGTGGTTGGCGACCTCTGATGAAAGGATAGAAAATGATCTGCTGATCTTTATTCTCTGTTTAGGGCCAAATCACATTTTTATTTAGACCAGGTTACCGTGTGCTCTTGTTTGTAGTGTGGTAATCTTCAGGTAAAAGCTAGGTGCTCGTGAAGAAAGAAAGCGTGAATTCAAATAGAAAAGCTGACACGGCTGTCTTCAGGCACACGCTTGAATCAGGGGTTAAAAGCCCTTATTGGGGCATAACTAAGAAAAACAATAAAATTAGGAAAAGCTGACTGGTTTTGACCTACACAGGATCTTCATAAGGACATGGTGGCCATTTATCCTTGACTCAAGCGAGTGTGCCTGATTACAGCCCTGTCGGCTTTTCTTTTTGAACGTTTTTATTTACTTTTTTTTTTTTGCTTCTTCCAAGTATTTCACATTAATGTCTTTCTCTTGGTTGATAAGTTGATTAGTTATTATTTTTGGATTGTTGGGGTCCCGGGTCTTTTTTGGTTGTATCGGGTGGTTGCTGTGGTCTTGGTGTTCCCCTGGCCAGTTCATGAGATTTGGGAGAAGCCTTTGGACCAACAGGTTCAGGGGAGTTTTTGTCTGACTTCAGCTCCCTGCGGCTCAGGGCATTGTGATGGTAGGACTTGGGGGTCAATGGTTTTCAAATGCTAATGTTTAAGCACTCTTTTTTAACTTTGGGTATTGAGGGATATTGACTGAGTTCTGCTCTTCATTGTTTGGGGTCTTCATCTACTAGAGGATCTTACAGAACTCAGTGTGAAATTATTCAATATTTGTTTTGTCCCATTTGTCAGTTCCTCCATTGCATGTAAAATTATAGGAGTTCTGAAGGCAAGTTGCGGTCCTTACAGCACTTATACATGAAACTGCAGCTGAACCCTCCTTTCATTCGTTGCTCAGAATATTCAAAAGAAACCTTCACCTGTGATCATCCTCCTCATTTGCCTCTTTACACACCAGCTCTCATCTGTGTAACTTTACTTAACTATCTCTGAGTTAGGACACAGCTGCCCTAGCCCAGATGTGTTGCTGACTTGACCCGTGCAGTGAGCCTCATCGCCTCTCCTCTGCTGAATACTAATGTGCACCTGCTAATGGCTGCACCGGCTAAGGAGATGTTTGTATCCATTCAGAGTCTGATCCTGCAGTCTCTGGTTTCTGCTCTCTTTAACCCATGTTTTCTCTTCAGACAAAATATTAGAAAGCAGAGTTGTTTCACTTCAATCATGCATCCCCTTTTTTACCGCAGAGTTTTGCGCTCAGAGATGGAAATCTTGGCAAACGAGTGGATGAATAGCAAAACTGCTCATACGCTATGTTACCCATTTTGAACACGTATACATAACTGTGGGAATTAGTTCCAAGTCTTTCTCCCACATTCCCTTTATTTTTTTCTTTTGTCTGTTTTTCAAGCTAGAAATCCTCTTAAGAGAGGGTTTCCAAAATAACATTATCTTCAAACAAACATTTCACTTTTAATCATTGCATTTTTCCCCCTTATACAATTCACCGTGGTATTGCAGGCCCTTTTGAAGCTGTTCTTTTTCTGAGTGTCCGCTGGGATTTGCTCCCCTGTGGCCTCTCTGCTTACACCAAAGCCTCCCTTTTCAAACCCGGCTTTGAGTAAAGAAGGAAAATGGGAAAAAAGAGAAACCTCATAGGGAAATAGGTGGTGAACTGATGAACAATCCACTGGTGCATACCTGACAGGAATAGCGATTTTATCACCTTGTCTGTTCTTGGTTACACAGAAATATCTTCTCTCACTGGACATCCACCCGTCAGTCAAGAAGTTGCAGAGATAATACTCTCACACAAATACACACTCTTTCCCACAGTCTGCATTACACGCATCTATGAGCTGAGTGGCAAAACCAACTTAGAAGAACCAGGTACAAAGACTTTGAGGGACTTTGTGGTTTGATTTCCAAAAACTATTATAACTATTCATTATCAATAATGTTAATCACACTGGGTATGATGTATGGACTGAAATGATAACAAACTCCCCTGACATATGTTTGGTGCATGACGGTAATCTAAGTGTGTAATTTACTCAAATGTTCGGACATTTCTGATTGAAAACGTGACGGCGCTGCATGTTAGAGACAGTTAATGGAGCACTGTGCAGTTGTGATTTTGAATTTTATGCAAAATGTTTACCAGAAAGTGTTCGTCACATCATCGTAGGGGATCTCATTACAACCATGACGGTGAGCAGGTCCCAGCATGTTCAGTCAAGACTCAGTCAAGGAAAATGGGGAAAATTTAGCGGCTCCATCTGTAGATGACAATGTCTGTATGTGCACCTGGTGTTTATTTATTTAATAAGATAACCTGATACCAGATGTATTGGATGCCATACATTATCACAATTATTATTATTTTAGTCTGGAATAAATCAAGACCAACAGGGCTGCCCCTGGCCAAATGGGGGCCCTAAGCAGAATTCCATTTTGAGATCCCCCCCCCCATTATTAACCACTCCTTTTTCAACAGAGACGAATGAATATGCAGTTAACTAGACATTCAAAAAATGATAGGGGAATTCATCTCCAGTCAACATCTAGCTCTAGACAGAATTATCCTCTTTTCTGTCTCATGTTTGCAGGCTAGCAGCTGGGGTGTTTATGCCACAAAGTATTTCTTTTTTATTTCAACAACATGCATACCTACCTTCCAGTGGTGTAGTCTGGTTTATTCTAGTGGGTATACTCTGACATACTCTGATGGATGTTTGTCCTCTTAGGGCCTCCCTACACTTACGACATTTTTGTCTCAGTTTTACCTGATTTATACACTGTCCACTAAAAATAGATCTGAGACCCACTTATGGGCCTCCACCCACAGGTTGAGAACCGATGCACTAGTAGATTGAATTTGAAGCTTGATCCTTCAAAGATTGTTCTGATATCATGGAGAATAAGTGATGGAGGGTACCTCAGGATGAATTTATCATTTAGAAAACAGTGAGTGAGTGAAAACACCAGCTCAGAGCTGGACTGATGAAGCGTGTTGAGTTTTGATTCATCAAAAGGCTGACTCTCCTTTTTTTAAGTCTTTGTGTTCACTTAAACTGTGCACATGAGCTATCAAGACACCGTTTGGATTGTAAAATCATACAAAGTGACACTGCGTCTTTACGCTCACCGGCACACGGAGGAGCGCACGCCCAAGGACGCTACGTGATTCAGGAGGGATTTAGATCAAATGTTCACATGCACATTGGCTGCACTGCAAAATGACATAACTGACAGACAACAACGGTAACAGCCACACTTTAAATGGAAAATATCAGGCCTGTAGTCCACAGAGCGGATCATGGCTGCATCAGACAGTGAGAATGCGTCCCATTGCGAAAAAGGGGCCCCCCCATGGATCGTGGGGCCCTACGCACAGCGCGTGTTTTGCGTTTAGGGAGGGGCGGAGCTGAAGACCAATAATGATTAACCTTTTCTTCCTTGCTCCCCTGAAATAGCATCTGAAGTTATAACTGTTTTAGATTCAAATCAAAAAGTTTTGACTTTTGTTTCCAGTGTCAGTTTGATTTTGATCATTTTACTCAGCTTTTATGTTGAAATAGTATTAGTTTAGTGTTATTGATTTAAGTGTAAGTTTGAGTTTTTTGGCCTACTTTTTAGAGGTGGGACACAAGACGGCTACCAATGGATCCTGTCTTTAATGTCCCAAAAGAAAATTAACTTTGCAGAAACTGTTTTAAAGAGATCCCTGTCTCCCAAAATGTCCGTCTATATTTATAATAAACAGATGTAGTAAAAAAACAAAAAAAAACAAAATCTTTTCATAGTGAATAGGGCAGAAAGAGTCAGAGGAAAACATTTATTGTCATATTTAACTCATGGCTCTATAAAGTAGTTCCTAAGTGAGAGGATGGTAATAAAAATATATAATTAAAAGTAGATCCACACATAAACAAAGACTAATATGTTTTAAACTGCACAAAAAAAAAAACAAAAAAAAAACAGAGAGAACATGTTTTGCATAATCTGGACCATAAGCCCATAGTATAGGGCCCAGTTTTGATCTTCATTTACTGATCAAATTCAACATTTTATTTTTTCTTGCAAATAACACCTGATTTTTATTTTAGTTCCTAAAATTGTTTTTTTAATGAAGTTAAAAAAACAGATAAAATATCCAATTTTTAAGTATTTAGTCTTTTTATAGGCATCAACTTATTTTGAGAAGCAATCATTACCTTAAAAATGAGGTTTAGAGATCTAAACACGAGTCTAAACCTTAGTATTCACATGTTGCTGTGATATCTAGCACAAAACCCTTGGTTACTTGTGAAATAACAAATTTAGCCTATCAACCGCACCACCTCCTGTGACTCTATTTTGACCAGTGAGGTTAAAAACCCTTAAAATGACTCCTGAAGTGAAGGAATCAGGCCGGGGTGAGTCATATTGCAATGAACCATCAACATGGTAGTTAGATATATAAATAAATGCTGTATAGGAGTATGAGGACAGGAGCACAAAGACTTCACAGAACAGGAAACTGCAAGCTGAAAATAAAATGACAGCCATGTAAAAATCACACCCACCACTGATGTGCGGATTGAGGGAAAAATGAAACATGCTGTACAGCCATTATGCAATCTGACATCTCTATGTTTAGTATGGGAACATGTTGGGTCTGCTCTCCTCGCTGGTTTTGAGCTGAAAAAAGATGCAAAGCCAGTGCATAAAAACTATTTCCTGCTTTTTTTATTGAAAAAAAAAAATACATCTTTGGGCCTTAAAAATACATGACATGATTGTAGTGAAAATTAGGTTATAATAAGGTGAAATATTTCTGGTAGAGATGCAGAATATTGGCTTGTATTTTGTTGGATTGGATAACACACAAACCTTAAACACCTTTAATTACTTCCTTGTGGTCATATGCTTTCATGAGGAATACAGTTACAGGACAATGAAAATGCAAGAAAAGAAAAAAGAGACTGGGATGATTTGTGGTACTGTGTTTGGGAGAAATTGTATTTCCACAGATCGGCTGGCTTGAGTTTGTTTTCCAGAAAAAAAAAGGAAAAAAAAACAAAACATTTGAAGACACAGCCAGTATAACAGTTCAACCAATAACTGTGGTAAGTGGTAACTTTCAGCTGATGTTTGGCTATGTTACATTTCTGATACAAATAACCTGACATTTATTGTGATCAACTAAAGCAAACCATGCATGAGGGCTCCTCCTGTTTTCAAGTCAGCAGCCTCAGTTACTAAAGATAACTTTGCACTAGGGGTGTAAAAAAAACAAACACCAATGTACATCAGTATATCCATAGGCGAATCATTGATTAGATAGAATTTAGATTTGATTAGATTATATATAACTTTATTAATCCTTTTGGGAAACCCCCTCAGGAAAATTAGGAACGGTTATTTGAATAATTATGATTATTTGAATTTTTAATTAACAACAATTAACAATTAATTAATAATAATTTGAATTATGAATTAAATTTATCTTTTTGACAAAGCTTTATTTTGAAATTCCAACTCCCCCATGTAGAACTTCCCTCTTAAAATCTTAAAAACAATAAAGCTATGATTATATGCATATGTGTCCATTCAGGCCAAACTGGTGAATGTCCTATCTTAGGAAAACTTTGACAGATTTCTCGATCAGATTGCCAGATTTAGTGGTCAAGGTCAGAGGTCAAAAGCCAACGTCATCAGTCATCATGTGTTTTTACCCACAGGTTCAGATAAAGTAACCTGAGCCTGACACTAAACATACGTGAAACTGTGTTCAAGTAGAAATTAAAAATAAGGAGAAAAAAAAGACAAATCATGATTTAAATGGCTGAAAAAAAGTTTTTAAAAAAATGGACAAATGTGCAAATTTAGATGAAACCTATCGAAATAGTCAGGCGATATTGCAATCACAAGTAAGACAGGAACATGGGGCCCTACAGCCTTGCCCTTTTATCTCAAATTCTAATCAGTTCCTACTTAAGTCAAAGTGGTAAAGAGTGAAACGTTTAAAAGAAGTAGTATTGGGTGTTTCTTCTTATACTGTCATCACAAGTTGTGCAAATCAGGTCTAATGAACTTGACATTTGACCTCAGTATAAACTAACCCTAATGTCAAAGTAGACAGTGTGTAAATGCCAAAAGAAATTCACCAAAATGCTCGAGACACTGCAGTTACAAGGGATGTGACCTTAAACTTTTGAACCTCAAATCTTATCATTCCTTGGGTGTTGGTGGCTTAGTCTCTTAGTACCAACATTTAAAAGACTGTGGATTAAAGCCCAGCTCCAGCTGTCAAATGTAAATGTGTTCCTGGGCAAGATACTTAGCCTGAAGTTTCTCCCACTGTTGCATCAGTTGTATGTAAATGGGCATAAAAGGGTGTAAGTTAACACTGATGGACAACTTACAAAGAGACTCAGAGCCATCAGAGTGAATGGTTGTGAATGGGTAGACTCAAGTCCATTTACCATATGAGTCAGAATGAAGATGGTCATTGTGCAAAGTCTGAAGGAGACCCATCAAAGGGGTCTTGAGATGTTACAGTATCATGCAGAAGAAGGAAGATGATGACTGATGATGTTGGCTTTTGACCTCTGACCTTGACCACTAAATCTGGCAATCTGATCGAGAAATCTGTCAAAGTTTTCCTAAGATAGGACACTCACCAGTTTGGCCTGAATGGACACATATGCACATAATCATAGCCATTCCCACAGTCCTGAGTTTTGTCTGTTTGGAGGTAAAGAAATCTGACAAACAAGTCAGGTCGAGTCTTTGTAGTGGACACCAGCCTGAACAATTCCAAACAAGCCTGCACGACAGAAATCATCATTGAAAGGCATTACCTGATAACATCTGATTAAGAACCTATCTATCTCCAAAATAAAGCATTGATGTGCGAGCAACAAGAGGCAGTGGCTTGTGCAGGCTGAGGCTGTATCCGGAAACGAGTGACCTCCCACCGAAGTTATGATTTATGGATCGGCTGATACTATTCTTTGTTCTATTGAAAGAGCTGAGGGCTGATAAGACCTGGCACAATGATGAGATTAGAGGCACGATTGGACACATCCCCGAGACGTGTAGTGTTTAAAATCTCCTCACTGCCTGTAATTCTGCTCCTCTCTACCCCAACCCTGTAACAACAGACCCTTGATAATGTTATTGCTCATGGTTCATGACCAGGGAAGATAAGAGAAATAGGTTTCTTTAAGCCCTGCGCAGGCTTAACCCATGACTCTACTTATATCAAGCCCCAAAGACCCAGACAACCCTTTTAGCTGGAGTTTTTTTACCACAATACCTCAATACAGTATGTGCTGAGTTTGATACTCTCTCTTTACTGTATGTATTGTGTGCTTGAATAAAAACACTCTCTCAATCAAGAAGCCATACATATAACTGGTGTATATCAGCTTTGCATCATTCAGCATGAAGCGTTTATAAATATGTAATCTTTTTATGCAGATTTCTGGAGAATAGGCACCAGTCAAAACTTTGGTATCAGAACTGAACAAAGTGTCTCTGGAGATTCATTAAAGTGAAACAATTGCACATTTTATTTTTTACATCTCTGTGTGCCAGTGCCCTATTTAAGTGAGCCATTATGCAGCAATATGGAAAAATAGTACCTTTCTATATGTCACATGCACTCAGAGAGGTGAAATAACTTTCTGGAACTAATAGCTAATTGTGCAGCAGTATTAATAAGTAATGGGACGTGGAAATAGTTCAGTTATCTGAAAAAAAAAATGTTAGCCTTGATTCAAGCCAATAATAAAAGGTCTGTGATGGTCACTACAAGAACAAGCCTGACCATCACAGACCTTCTCACAATCAGGGGCTGTGAGTGGCTTGAAGTGCCCATATTTTGACTTAACCTGGGCTTTTATGTTCATTTTTGACTGCTGCTAGAGTAGGTTCAAAATTGCATAAAATGGTTTCTCTTATGAACATGTCATCCACACAGACCAGCCTGGAAATGCACACATTAAAAATGCTTCACAAAGTTAACACATCTCAAAACAACACCATTACAATGAATGCAGATATCTTTTAAAATGTGAGAACCCCACCTCTCCCTTAAACTGTTATGTCATCAACATTGTGATGGCAGTCCTTGTCTGTTGGTTGCCTCGGATACTGCACCTGAAATGCGGCCATCGAATCACTGATTTTGTCTGGCAGCACTCCCAGTCAATATTCTCTTGCAGTTTGGTTGTCTTCTGCTTCTGTTTGTGTTTGTGTACATCTCACACGTTTCATGTGCATGCTCCATGTCTTCTTTGCTGGTTTTGGTGTATGTCTGTGGCAGTGTTACAGCGCCACTTCAAGGCCTGGCATATATACTGCAGTGTTTTCAATGTTTTTGTCTGGGCAGAAACATTTCTTAAAACAATGCTGTGTTTATAGACAACCTTTTTTAAAAGGAAAACAAAATAGATGTCTTCGTGTGGACAAGGTCTAAGCCTGTCTAAGCTGCCCCTTTGGGACTCCCTTCTCCCAGTTGGACCTAGTTTGCTTTGATTGGTCCACATTAATCTGCTTTGGTGGACCAACTCTGCATTCATTCTACTGTCTCTGCTCTACACTGGGCTTGCTAAACCAAGTCAAAGGCGTTAGCCCTCCTGTTGCCTTCGGGTCAAAAAATGACCAAAACACATTTTCAGCAGGAGCAAAAACTCTGAATTATATGTTTTTCAATTTCAAGTTTCATGACTTTTCCTAAAGTGACCCCATATTTGGGTGATTGAAAAACTGCCTTTGTTTATATTTTTTGGATGCTGTACCCAACCAGTGATCATACACAGCTGTGCTAAATTACTCACCAATTCCATTGAATAAATGAAATGTTTTGCCATCACTGTTCAGTGCCATCATAGTGACTGTCTCATAGCCAAACATTTACGTAGCTGTTTTTGAGCATGAAAAACTTGAAGAGCTATGAAGAGCTCAAGAAACTTTTTTTGAAAGCTCCAAATGCTGCTGTTTCCACCCCTCTGCTTCTCAAGGCTCTTTCTTGAAACTCTCCACATGCTGTTTAAAATGTTGAGAAATTGCGTCAATCAGCTGTTCAGATTCAGATTCAGACTGCCGGGATCAAGCATGATTAAATCAGAGTTGATTAAATCATGCAATATTTTGGGGTTGTTGAATTCCAAACAGTTATTTTTACAATACATATAGAAAATAATAAACATACCAGAATTTTTTATTGTAATGCAGTATACTGATATTTCCCTTTTAAAATGAAAGGGATTATATTCACATATTCATTATCAAAAATAATCAATTTAACTTTTTATATTTAAAGAATTGTGACCTGGGTTACAACTACCGTTGTCTTTGGGTAATTTTTGACCTACTGTTTAAAACTATAGCCATAGCTTAAGTTAATCATAATTAACATACACCCTCTTAGACAAAAACAAACTCTCACACTCACACACACTCAAAAATATTCTCATGAGTCTTGGGTCACGATAAGTCAAAGTCTATGTTGCGTTGATCCAAAGGCAAAAACTGACTAACCTTGCGCAGCAGCTGAACCTGCCTGGTCCATCTTGCCAAGCTCCAATCTGTTTGTGCTTGGTTTACAGTAAATTAATTTGTGATGCACTGATTCATTGAGACAAAAAAAAAAAAATTGAGAGCAACAACTTACACCACATAACGTAGCATTCCCTGCAAACTTTCTCACCTGACTCTCACACAGGAGAAGTGTGTAACATAAACAGAACAGGATAAAGGGGATCTGACAACAGGTTTACCACTGGGACTTTAAAGTCGGTACCTCCCTTCACAGATGTGTTAATTGAATGCAGCCTTCAGCATCTCCGGCATGATCAACCATAAATTTCCGTTTTCCTGAAACATCCTTCCCTCTGCCTCCTTTGTGCTCTAATCCAGCCCACCCACCCACAAAGACACACACAGAACACACACCTTGATGCTTATAATCAGCACACACATATCAACACTAGACTTTAACTAAGTCTTCTGCTCCTTATTTGTTCATTTTTTTAATTTTCAATTGTAGTGTTTGAACAGTTAAAGCACCACAACTTGTCCAGAGATCTTAGGTCTTCTTAATCTTCTGTCAAATTCAAGGATTGGAGTGATGTGCAGCCATGATAGATTTAGAGGTTTCCTCATACTTGCACTTGTTTCTCACTGTACATTATTATAATTTGCACTGGCATGGTCTTAGATTTTGAAAACTACAGTGTGGCAGCAATCTATCCAAGAAGAGCAATTGCAGTATCGTCTACAGGGCTCATTCTGCCATAGTTCTATGCCTCACTAATTGCCTCACAGTGAAGTTGTGCTGAAAATGAAACTAGAACCTAAGACGTAAAAACTTTTATTTGTAAAAATTTCCCAGAAAGTCTGAATGTGTGATAACACAGCAGACAGGAAGAAACAGATAGCATGCTAAATGGTCAGAAAGCATCAGAAACATCGTCAACAATGAATGTCTGAATGTGTGATAACACAGCAGACAGGAAGAAACAGATAGCATGCTAAATGGTCAGAAAGCATCAGAAACATCGTCAACAGCAGAGGCAAAAGTAAAGGCCCCTTCACACATCAATAAATATCAGCTGACGTTTACCAATATAGATAAATCATCAAAGTTTAAGTGGAAGTATGTTCTTGGGGTCAATTTTGCTGTGTTTAACTGAGGTCAAAGTCTCTTAAATAGAGAGAAACATTGTGAGGGTGAAGTATGACATTTCCCTATGGTTCTTGACTAATTGCAGATGGGTTTAAAACGTTCTCCAGCGTAGCTGTAACACATGGGTAGCCAATCAGCTGAGGGGAACATTAGCCAAACAGAGCTTTGTGCTGCTGAATGTTGCACAAATGTTTTGCAACGCCATATAAAGTGGACAAATATGGCATTTCACCATTAGCAGCTGTAGCTGGTCTCAATATTACGACACCATGCCTAGAGCACTAAAAATTTCGGTCCCCAAAATCACGCCTCAAGTCTTACAATATTAGTCCTGGTCTGAGGAGGCAGCTTGAGTCAACAGACATGAACACAGCTGTAACTGAGAATAGCGAAGGCAAGCGGAGCTCAACTCTTCTTGTATTTACAAGTGTATTGGATAAAATGCCAGAAATTCTTTCATTAATGTTTATGACGTACCCAACAAACATCAACTTTGAAAACTGTTGTTAAATCCATTCTGTGTGGCCTGACTTTGCTCAACACAACTTGAAATTTACCTCTATATTGGCAAAAGTTGGCCAAACTATCAGTGTGCCAATGTTACTCTGACTTGCTTGGTTTTACAAAATTATAAAAACAATCCCATTCACCTCCCTACAAGAGGATCACCTGATATGAAAACAGCATCGAAAATTAAACCTTTTAAACCAGATGGTTATTTCTTCAAAGGGCTTCGATCATGCCTGAGAAATCAGCACTACTGCTGATCTGTTATGCAACTTTGCTCTCCCTGTTTGCCTTAGGGAAATGTAGCTTGTTTCAACTCTACTGCACTACTTGATCATTAAAAGACTAAAACCCTTTTCAAACATTGAACCCTTAAAAGTACCAAGGTGAACTCCTCAGTTAATTTCTAGACTTTCTTGCTCACACTTGGCCCTCAGAGCAAGACATTTCCATGTATGTTATCAGGCAGAACCATCTCCACCATTGTGCTTAGCCCAAGTGGCCAGCTCAATAAACATCCTTTAAAGCAGGGAGAAGTTGGGGCTACAGGCATTACAACAGTATCAGAAAACAACAATACTAGCACAAAGCTACAGGAAAATGTAATTAAGCTACTTACGATTCTATTTGTAGTGACGTTGGTGCCTGTCACTGTTGATAACACAAACAAACATATATAAACAATTCAAACCCAGTGGAAAAACATGCCTAAACACAAAAGTCCCCATTACAGACTGATTTGAAATAAAAGGATAACCATTCAGAGCTGTTAAAGCTGTTGACATTTACACAAAGAAAGTCTCTAATACAACTTTTCTTCATTCTATCAAACAATGAATGCGGATGCAAATGTAGATATTTGTCTGCAGTAAAAAACAACGCAGCTCCTTGTCATTAAAAAATGACAAATGGGAAATCTCCATTCAGTGTATGAGAGCAGGAAGAAATGATTAGAGGCTTCATTCCGAGCGTCTCCTGAAAACGGTTTGAACAATTGATAATGCTAATGCAGTCCTCAAACATGTGAGTGAGTCGCAGGCTGAAGGTTAAATATGATCAGTCAAATTGAATCTGACAAAGCTACATTACAATCCATCTTGGGATATTAAACATTTCAAATTTCCAGAATTAAGCACTAATAAGGCTGCAGAGATGAGTGTGAGATGGATGGTGTTGGTTAACAATCAGCAAACACATCAGTGGAGAGTAACGGATTGATCAGATCGCATCAGAGCTGACAGATGAGATGGTCGAGGGGGACAAATGAAGTCAGGAATTGTTCTGCATCTCTTGAGACTCAGATAGCAACTTTTCAGACTATTTTACGGGGAAAAGTGGGTATTGAATGAGTGTTTCTTCTGTCATGGATCAATATTTTTTAACTGCTTAGATCATGGAGAACTCCCTAGTGCAGTGATCATAATCTGGCAGCCTGTGGGCCTCATCAGGCCCTGACAGCTTCCCTTCTGGTCCTCAGAATATTTTGAATTGTGAAAATGTTACATCGAAAAACTGTTGTGGTTTTAAGGGTATCTTTTTGTTGTTGTTAAGTATAAGCTTAACTCTTCAAACAAGTGCGACTGAAACAGTTTATTTCAGGAATGACTTCATGGTTGATCTGACACCTGCCAGCCACTGTTAGCCAGTATTTAACCAGGGAAATGACCAAATTAAGGATCAAAACCAGTGAAAACAGCCCCAGGAAGCAGAGGGTAAAATATCCATGATCCCCCCTGTGGCTTGCAGTAGTATGGGTGGTATGAACCAATCTTTTTAAGCCAAGAAACGCGTAAAATTGCAATAGAAATAAAAATATTAAATCAAAAATGGCGTGTCTGTGGCAAGAGAAGTGTTATGTTAGTTAGACCTAAATATTTATATTGTTACACTGTTTTTGAATTCTGGCCCCCATAACATCTGTCAACAGAAAAACTGGTCCGTGTACAAATGTATTTGACGACCCCAACCCTAGAGCTTTGGTTCACAACCCAAGGTCAAAATGTCTGTGGCTTGACCTAACTTGGCACAGCTTGATGTTTATCATCAGTGTGTGAATGTGGACTTACATTGGTCAAATTGTAGAGGGCAAAAAAAAAATATCAAACATGCTGGACTTCCTGTCGTGGAGTTGTGAAGTATTCCAGATTGGTCTTCTGATGACAGTCATTATGGCACACTATATAAGATGAAACAACACATTTTTGTGAACAACGGGTCCGAGAACCCTGCAACTGCCCGGTCAGGCTTAAACATCATGTAGTCTGACCTCTGAATGAAGCCTCTTCCTGTAGAAGCTCGGAGCTCTGAGTCCTGCTGCTCTTGGCTGAACAGTCACGCAGCAGAAGCAAAATGCAGCCAAAACAATATATACATTCTAAATCATCTCTACACTTAATTTGTGTTTTGCTGTAAGACAACCATTTGTGATTGATGTAATATATTGGGACAAAGTAAGAAAAATCAAGAATCACAATGATTTATACCAATAAGAAAACTTAATTAGAAACTTCAAAACCCCCACCAAGAATCATTTTGAAAAATGAAAAAACAATGCTTTTTTTTGTAAATCTTTCCCAGGTAAAATGATCATTTTGATTCCTTTTTCTTTTCACTTGTCTAAAATAAACAGAAAGAAATTAAATCATTTTTATTGAGGATTCAGTACTGACTGAGCACTGTGAACTTTTTATATTCATTATCTTTATTTATTCACGCATACAATTTGCTGAAATTCTTCTACCATGCTCTTTCTGTTATTTCAGAGCTTTGCCCAAAGGCATTTTAGAGGCTTTTGCTGAAACAGGGCAAAATGGTCTTTTTCTTCTTCACCAAAATACTTATTTCTAAGCTTTAGTAGGCGGTCTGGTCTGAAGCCCATGCATTCCTCTTCTCTCTCTGTTTCCCTACTTTAAAAATTGTATATTCAGATATTGACATTAAAGCTGTAAGATGAATCTAGAAAAAAAACAAGACAACACCAACATAAACAAACAACAACAATACAACCAACCCCACACCAATAGTCATGAATGAAGCAGAACAAAACTACATCAAATAACTAAACTAAATGATGCTAAAGTAAAGTACACTATACAAACAAATCTTAACTACACAAAAGAAAAAAAAATACACTAAACAAGCTAAATTCAACATCAATAAACTAAGAAATCTAACTACAGTTTACTACACTTAACAAACAAATCTAATCCAAAGTAAACTAAATCAAACACACAAAGCTATACTGAAGGAACCACAGGAAACAAACAAAAATAAACTCAAATAAACTGCACAAACATACAGAATAAAGTAAACTAAACCAAATGAAACTAAACTTAACTTTACTTAACAAACAAAACTAAAGTCAAGTAAAAAAAAAAACAAATCTGAACAAAGATAACTAAAGTAAAATACTCTCAACAAACAAAAATAAGCTACTCTCAAATAAGAAAACTTCAGTAAACTAGTCTAAACAAATTTAAAGTAAACTACTCTAACAAAGAAAATTAAAGTAATCTAAACAAAGAAAACTAAAGTAAATTAGCTTAAATAAACTAATTTAGAGCAAACTACTCTAACAAAGAAATCCAAAGTAAATTAGTCCAAAAAATACACATTTAAAGTAAACTACGCTAACAAAGAAACCTAAATGAAATTAGTCTAAACAAACACATTTAAAGTAAATCACTCTAACAAAGAAAAGTAAAGTAAATTACTCTAAACAAACAAATTTAAAATAAACTACTCTTAACAAAGAAAACTAAAGTAAACTTCTTAAAACAGTATATGGAATTGATTAAAGTTGAATTTATTTAAAAAGATGCATTAGCACATGAATTGTCCTACGTATAAAAAGAGTGTCCATTAGCAATGATTTGTTTGGAGACAATGGACAAGTTCTTCTACATTTAGGCAACAAATGTCACCTGAGACACTAGATGGACTGTTTCAAATAACCATGGGATATACTTCACATCCATCTGGGAAATGATGGAAAGGGCAGGGCTTTTCCAAAAAAACCCAAGGGCGATTGCTTGAATGTTTTATCTGTCACATTCATTTTGAAATAGTCAGAGGCTTGAAGGTTGCTTCTTACTCTTGAGAAAACCAAACCAGGTTTGAGCTACTGCCTCTTTGTCCTTACAGGCCGAGTCTGATCTGCGGGATGAACATTAACCAGATATGGAGTCAGGCTAATCTGTTTTGCAAAGTGACAGTTAAGGACCTCATATTGCTCAAACTGAATGATGAGTTAGTGTTTTACTGTGAACATAATTCAGTGAAAATGACATAACTGAATAAATATGAAAGAAAAACAAAGAAAGTCAAGACGCTTTCAGATAACTGTTTGCTAAATGTCTTCCTGAAACTGTAAACTGCTGATCAAACCAAACATGTTTGATCCAGAATCACTTTTTAATGTGATGAAACACAGTTTCATGCTCCAGTCTTATCTTGTGGAGGAACTCGAGTACAAAGTTGACAGCAGAACAAAGTTTCCCTCTCTGAGTCTCAGTGTGTCAGAATGTGTGTGTGTGCTGGATGTTGGGGGAATATCTGTTTATGAGCCGATCTTGACGATTTATTCCAGACAGCTGCATGCTTGACAGGCCATCATTAGCAGAGTGATTCCTCAGGTTGTTTCATTCCCCGGTGGCCAAGACAAACTGCGGCGGATCTTAATTGCTGGTATGAATAAAAGTTCATTTTCCGAGGGGTGGTATCATTATAAACGCAGTATAAAGATTACTAGGAAGATGAATATGTCAAGTACTGTACTCTCACACTTCTGCAATAAAGAGGCTAATAAACCTGAAATGGGCCAGAGGGTTATTCGGGGACAATAGAAAAGATAAATGCTGTTTATGTGCAATTACAGTTCATTCTTTTGACCGACTAATAAAAGCAGAGTGGAGGAAAGAACAAGATATAAGCAAAGACAGTTTGAAAAGACAAATAATGTATTCAGAGAAAACCTCAGGGTGAAATACTTAAAAAATTAGACAATATAATTTGTTTTACAATTTTAACTCTCTGCAATAACTGAAACTGGTAAAGTTACTTCCATGTATTTTGATCTTTTCAAGTTGAGGACCTATAAAGGTTATGCTACAGCACTACCAAGACAGCAGCTGGCAGAAATACAAGGCTAAACGCAGATTTTTTTTGTATTGCTTTATATTTATACACACTATTGATCAATTTTGAGCATTAGTTAATAACAAAATATTTATTCATTAATGACACAAGTAGACACAAATAATTTATTTGCTGATGTTTAAAGGGATAGTTCAGTTTTTTTGAAGTGGGGTTGTATGAGCTCCATATGGCCACTAAGTACATTAGATGCAGTAGAAAGTTCTCTCCTCTCCCTCAGTAAGCCACAATTTGTAAAAGTTTGTGGCGCAGAACCAGCCGCAAGCAGGGAAGTATCGTACCAAATATAACAGGTGTTTTCTCCCCCTACAAGAACTCCCATCAAAAAATAATACCCCAGTTTAAGAGTACACTACCTAGAATTTTTTTTCAGCGCATTAACTTTTTCGGGAAAAATAAAGTTTATCTGGAACTGACGACTCACGTCACGTATTCCTCTGAGCAGCGCTGCCGCAAGTTCTAGATAAACTTTATTCTAATATCCACTGATGCAAAAAAACTGTTTAGTTCCCAAAATTTAGTCCAGCATTTTATCTTTTCTAAAGCTGCAGAGTTTGTTTATATTAATATCACATAGTGTGTCCCATACTGATAAATATGCTCATACTTGTTCATAGGACATCTAATCTTTGCTATGTTATTATATTATTGTTTTGTGGGTAGCCTACTGGCTGTCTTCCCATAATGCACAGTGCAGCTTGTGGCCAAGCAAAGCACCAGTGGCTGTGACGTAATGGCGTAAAGCTGGCTCTGGCTCTTGTGCGACTCAGAATGGCACTTGTGCAACCCGTTCCTTTTTGAAATGCTACCCATTTGAACATGAAACTACCCAAAGGAATATACACATTTAAACTGAATCAGAACAAAGCAATTACCCTAAAGACAAAAGGCTGTCCAACCCAATAGGGTTTTTACTGGTATGTAAATACACAAAACTCTTTATTTATCATGGACGACTCATAAGTAACGTGTCTGTCACTAGAGGCTAAAGGCCCAAGAAAAAGGACATGGTGTCCTCTGACCTTCTAAACTGGATCAGTTCAGCTCGACTAAAGTGGCACGGCCCAGTCAGCATTCTTAAAGCAGGAGAAGGTGGGAGCTACAAGTGAGACGACAGCAGGAAGTGACTGGTCATGGAGGTTAGCAGAGATGCTAACACCTTCAGCAGCAGATCTGAACCGCAGTTCTTTATTAAATGAAAATCAAACAACAGCACTGATATCCTTTCTCACTAGAAAGGCTATTTTTGCTCTACCTCTGCAGGTTTCGGTGAGGGTTTGTTTTACACCAGAAGCACCCGCCTACACTATTATCTGATTGGTCTTTAATGAATGTCATTGACAAAATGGTTGCCCAGTCAACTGCTTGATATGCTTTTGAGAGGCTCTGCCCATTGCCAAACACTTTTCATGGGCTATTGCTCAAATGGACCAGTGAAATATATTGAGTGGTCCATCTGGTTATGTTCTTGCCATATCCAACAAAAAACCTTCAATGCAGCCTAGAAATAACCTTGCGCAGCAGCTGGACCTGCCTGATTCAATGTCTGTAATCATGCAGATCCATCTTGCCAAGCTCCAATCTAAAACATTTGTGCTCGGCCCAAAGCGAGACGGCCCAATAAGAGTCTTTTAAAGCAGGAAGAGGCGGGGGAGACAAGCAAGATGACAGCAGGAAGTGACTGCACTTATAGAGATTAGCATCGATGCTAACAGCTTCAATTGCAGTTTCATCAGATTTTGACCACATTTCTTTATGAAATGAAAAACAAATATCAGCACTACAATCTATCAAACTATCACCTCACCACTTCACATGACATGTTAATAAGAATAGTGCAAAACATATAATGTTGGAAACATATTGACTCTGGCTAACAAAAATTGCCACATGAGGGGTACAAAATACCCACACAGAGTCTCCACAATGACAAAAGGGAAGTTTTAAAATCATTCTTAAACTCTGTCATACTAGCTCTTATGTGAAATTAATGAGTCCAATGTGTTTGTTTCATCCATTGAGTTACTTAGGGGGCATTTTTAATGAAAAGTCGGGAAAAAATCCTGTCCATTAGATTTCTTATTGCTCTTTTTTTCCCACTGTGATATCCTTTGGTTTTTGGCATTCTTACCATGATGTCAGTAATAAGATATACCTTTTATTTCTAGAAGAGTGCCTTAATTTCCTCCCCTTTTAAATGTCTAAGAAGTGTCCTGAGTGATAAATTACAGCTGTCCATTTTTTCAACACTGTCAATGGTTAAAGTGCTTCTAAAGTCTGGAAGTAGCATTGAAAGCCAATTCTGAACCGTCTGGAGAGTGCTGTGTGGTAAAATGCTCCCCATTATTATTGTGGTCAAGAGACTGTGGAAGAGGAGGTATTAGGAGCGTCTCTGGGGATGGCCACTGGGAGTTTCGGGGCCTCAGTCTAATATAGCATGGGAATAATGATGAGCCATATATCCCTGATATCCACTTCAATAAATAGCTCTTTTGTTCAGTGAGGCATTACTGCACAGTGACGAAAAAGCTCTACAGCTTTCTGCAGGATGTGAAAGTGGAACTGTAGGGTGAAAATATTAAAGTCCTGCAATTGTCGAGAGTCAAGAGTCAGTAGGGAAATGATTATGATTGCTGGGTGGAAGTTTTGCTTAAAGTAGTCAATGTATTGCACAAAATGTACTTCTGGCAAATTATAGGCTTTGGCTTAGGTCTGAAAGAAAAACCTTGATTGGAGCAGTTTGTGCCACTTTTGGAAGCAAATTTTGTCTGAAATGTTAAAAAGGGTCTAATTTTATAACTCAAACTTCCTTTTTGATTTATTTGGGAGATGACAGATAATTCTTGTCTCCTGTTGACCTTGGCCGCTCCTGATTGGACACAATTGTCAAGAAAACACACTGATAAGATACTGGGTGCAATTGAATGGTCATTAGACTGACAGGAAGTTGTCACTTTCTCAAAGGGTCGAAATAAAGGTCTTAAAATATCACCTCTGCTTTTTCATATTTTTAAGAAATGGGATAGAAAGCACCTACTACAGGTATAACAGTGTGAATCCACAAATACAACATTTCTGAAAAAAATGGATGGATCAAAATCAATCTGCATAAGTGTTTGGCTTCGGCCTGCTCTGTTTTAAAATGTCTTGAGATAACACTTGTAACCTGAAACCCTCTGCATTGACAGAAGAGTGAGCTTCCAAACACAGCTGTCCCCACTAAAACAGGGGTGTCCAAACTATGGCCCGGATGCCAAATGTGACCTGTGGTCCATTTTGAATTGAAACGATTTAATTAATAAAGGTGTTTAGCTTACAGCGGCAAATAATATCATCAGTCATGCACATTTTCTGCTATATTTGCTTTATCACAAAGTCCTATTTACAAAGTATGTTGAAATATTCATCTTCAAGCACCAACAGTCCCCCTTATATTGGCATATTCTTGCAGTTTACTCTTGTTTTGTGTCTGATGGTGAACTTAAGCCGTCAGTGTCTCCCATCTCTCAGAATGTCATCCTTGCCCTGACGTGGGGTGAACCCACTGACAGCCCGGTCTTTCCAGAGCCCCTTGACAGGTGACAACTCATCCCCTAAACCCTAAAATGTGAACTTAAATATACTAAAAGGCGTGGCAGGTGGTCCAGTCGTCCATGTTTTTTTCTTTATGTGGCCCTCGCTTTATAAAGTTTGGACATCCCTGCACTAAAAGGTTCAAAATCTATACGTAATCAAAATCCGTGTTACAGATTGGGGGCACTGGCCACCCCATGGAGTGGGGAGTGTAAAAACTCACATAATGTGAAGTCCTTTTCAGATTAACTTCCTTTGGCCCATGTTCATTTGCTGCAGTGAGATAATCTCAACAATGCCCTTTGTTTTGGTTTTTGTCCCCCACAGGTTGTAGGGGTCCTAATGCTGACCTCTTTATTGCTATTTATGACACTAACCTTTGAGAAGACCCTTTCACTTCTTTGCTTTCAACTTGCTGACACAGTGACGCACCAATTTTTGATTATTAAACCTATGTTGTTTAGTTTTCCGATTCATAAAATGTTTCTTGTCTGAAGTGGCAGAAGATTGCCAAAGGTGTGTCACAAAACAGGTTACACAAACAGAGCTAATGACAGTAATGGTTAGTTCCTGCAGCAAGTCTTTATCTTAAGTTTTATTTTCATTCATGTTGCTCCCTCTCTTTCTGTTTCTTTCTACCCTATGGATGTTTTCTTTGACTAGTACTAGTAAGTGTTTATTCCTATTGCTTTTGCAGACTTTGTTCTTAATGCTGCCTGATTAATGAGGTTTGCAAAGTAGAACAAACAATGACTAAATAATTGATCTGACCACAGGCTCATCTATTGTTACCACCAATCATTGTCGAATCTCTCAAACTGTTGTTTTTATATCACTAGAAAAAGCACATGGTTTAATATAAAGTCATTGCACCAGTGTTATCAAGAGCAACAAAACTGAATTTTTAAATCTATTTCTCTCTAAACCTGAATCATTTAGATGACTGTGCTCTCTTTATATTCAGGATGAAAATACTTTTGTTTGTATTGCTACGGTCCTTAACCTATAAGTCTATTACTTTCTTATACTGTAGTTTAATTTGCATAAACATATATTACTTAAGTCAAAAAGGCAAATACTGTTAAAGGAGAAGGAACCCCAGAGGGCTGGTGGGTAAATTATTATTCCTGCTGTTTTAAACGCCAAAATTTATGCAAAGTTCTTAAATGTGTAGTCTTGGATATGGCTCATATCCAACTGTTATATAATGTGACAACAATATTGAGGAGACAAGCATATGCAGGGCACATCTGCTTCTGTTTTCAGCATATTTTGGTAACAGAGCAGTATGTTCCTCCCTGTTCTGAATGATTTGTCTCATCTCCCCAAAAAGCAATCAACTAAGTCATTTAGCATACGCCATTGTTTCCATCCCCAGGTCTCATTGTCCTTCATTTCAGTCTGTTTTCCTTCAGGATCAATCCACTTTATATCATCTTGTGCCAAAACTGCATCAGCAAACCTAAAAAAAAACTGTGATGTTTTTCTTGAGTCATTTACTCTTTAATAAATCAAGGTGCAGCTTTAAAATGATTATTTGTTTTTTTATTTATATTTATGAGATATTGAATTAAATTAATAAAATGAAACTTCAAACAGCACATTTAATTTCCCTGAGCATTGACTCTGTGCTGCTGATGCAATCCAAGGGAAGACTGTTATATATATATATATATATATATATATATATATATATACATGTATATATATGAAGAAATCAACTTCATCAACAGGTTTTGAACAGCTCTAATTTCATCAAGATAGATCTCCTCTGGGCTACAGAAGTGTGAGGAGCTTCAGGGTGAGGAAAAAAAGGTCATCAACCACAGCAGAAACTCAATCAGTGTTGATGTGACACAGGTCTATATAAGCATGGTATTCTTGAACCATTACCTTTTCCGCAACCATGGCATGCACATTCATTGATGAAGAACCTGTGGATGTACAGAGAGTGAGGACCTTTACACAGCCACCTATTTTAATTGAATAATTTGACATACATTCACTTTTAAATGTCTCCCTTTTTTTCTACCTTTTTCATCACCCCCATTTTTGAACTTCACAACAATTGGAGAAAATAAACACTTAATTTGAGTCACAGGGATTTTAATTTTTCATTATAGTCCAAGCTGAGAAGGAAAAAAAATCTAACATTAAAAGAATGTAATTGTAAACATGGCTTTCTTGTGTGGGACATGTTCTTACATCTTTCTCCAGTTTCTTTATTTTCAGCTTGAGCATCTTTATTTGGAGTTTCTTGATCGTTTGATCAAGCTGTTGATTCTCCATTTTGAGCAGAAGGTGCCTTTTATACATGAATGTCCTGTGAAAGACACAGTGTATTTGAGTACCAGCCACATAGTTGATAGATCAAATTAATTGCAACTTACTTCATTTCTTGGAGGGAGCGGTGCTTGTGGGGTTCTGGTCACACCCTGTAGCAATAGGGAATTGGTTATACATGATCTAAAGAAATCAGGTACGTTCATTAAAAGTCACATTTTTGGTGAGTCTTGAACCGATATGGAGTCCTCCTTGTCTTCAAACGGCCTGGATGGACCCTCACCCCACAGACAAATGCACGTTGAATCGTTTACTGAAGAAGACTTTTGAATTAGAATTTGTGTCACATACTCACAGGTGGTTCAGGGATGCTCTCTGTGTCTTGACTGCAAGTGGGGTCCACCAAAGTAATAATGTCCCCACACACTGAAAGACAAAAACCAAGTCCCCCCCTCTATTCCTTCCACCAGGGGCCGCCCCTTATATGCGCTCAGCACCCTCTGCTGGGGTGAGGCTCTCTGGTGAAGGATCTCCGCCTGTGGCAGTGGCCTCAGCCTTTTTACTGGTAGCTGCAATTACACACAGGCTATTAGCAGCTCTGGTGCTATTTTGACGAATTTCACATGTGAAAAGAGGCAACTTACCACTTTGTAAAATATTTTTAAATTTAATCTTGGCTGTTTAAATTGCTCCTGTTAAAATGCATCAAAAACAAAGACATCAAGACTGTTTTACCCACTAAAACATTACAAATTAAATAGACAATCATTGCAGTTGTGGGTAATCCCTAATCCGTGTTCAAAAACATGCCCTCTATAAATCTAAATTTTCAGACAAGTGTGCGTGTGTACGGATAGGCTAAATGTTTCATTAAAAATAAAAAAAAACAAATACTTATGCATTTAAACGGTCAGCTATGCTTTGCCAGGCAACGTCTCTGGCTTTATTAATTGCAACCATGTTGCCCTTTTTTGTGATTTTTCCCTTGTAGTCCTCTTACGACTCTATGAGGAGTTTTTGCTCCGCCGAGGAAAACGTCTCCGCTCTTGGTTTTGACATGATTTCGTCATTTCGACAATTGACACGTCGGGGCTTTTTATCTACCCACGCTTAGCTGCAGCTTGGATCAGCCTGGCTAGAATAAGTGTCTCTGAAACACAGCCGAGCCTTGTTAGTGGAACGAGTTTCAGCTCAGATTAAAGTGGCCGCTTATTCAAGCCATGCTTACCGACGATAGCCCAGCCTTTTTTAGCCAGCTTCGTGGAATATCCCTCTGGTGCTAAAGTTTGAGATGTTTCTATGTGAACTGAAGACCCATAGATGGTTGTGTCGGTGTTGCTGTGGTTACAACAAATGGTAAAACGGTAAATGGACTTGAGCTTATATGGCGCTTTTCTAGTCTTTGACTACTCAAAGCAGCTTTACACCACAGGTCACATCTACACGTTCACACCCATTCACTCACTGATGGTTGGAGTTGCTATGTCAGTTGTCCATCAGTATCAGCTAACACGTTCACGCCCTTTCTTGCTGATTTACACGCCACTGACACAGCAATGGGAGCAACTTGGGGTTAAGTGTCTTGCCCAAGGACACTTCGCCATGTGACAGCCGAGGCTGGGCTCTGTACACACTTGACAAGTGATAGGTCAATGAAAATTCCTTCCTGAGAAGAGTCCCAGAAACTCATTCTTATTAGATCTAGTATTAGATCCAGCACATCAAAGTATTAACACCCATGGATAGAGAGATTGTTTGTTTTAAATCAATATTAACAGCTGTAAAAGATTATGAAATGGAAAGAACTTACATTAGATATTATAAGAGTAAGCTGAAGTGCTATTGGAATAATTAAAATGTATGCTGTATGAATGTACATACAGCATACATTCACTGTTGCATAAATGTATGCAACAGTGAATGGGGCTGATTTATAAAAGCATCAGATCACATGGTGGTGGCTGCAGTCTTGGTAATGACAGTCCATCAGACATTTAATATTGATATATTGGTTTTACTGATCGATTGGCTGAAGTTAACAGTTTAGAAAAACGTGTTGGTATATAAAGCCAACAGAGTGCCTTTAACAAAAACAACAAAACAAAAGACAGACATAAGGATAAAGTAAACTAAAACCATAAAATAAGTGTATTTTCAAAAATCAGGGCCATAAACAAACAGCAACTATGGGGGAATGTGTTTGCATTTATTTCATTTTCATCTATAACAACAGAGAGAAAAGCCGTGAAAAAGCGCCCAGACTGTTCACCTCTGCTCTGTCTCTGCCCTGTCTCTGTTCTGCATGCAACGAGTGCAGACACTGAAGTCAAGACTGCTCATTAATGAGGCGATGCAGCCTTTCTCACAGCTTATACTAACAGGCTTGTGAGTTATAAGACAAACAGGGATCTTACATGTTTGTTTCTTTTAATACTTACATCATAAGAACCAGCGCTGCAATGTATTATCCATGATATTTATTTATTCATGTCTTCTAACATTCAGACATATCCACAGGCTCTTGGTGTGATGTCTTCCATTGCAGCAAAAACACACTGAAGTCCTTTTTTACAGGACAGCAAACTAATTTAAAATGGTTCAAAAGAGGTCACCTGCAAACAGCTCTTTTTCATCAAACTCAGAGTCAACATTATTGGTAACAATATGTAAGTAATACACATTTAGTAATGGCTGTTGTTTTTTTTATAATTCTTCATCTTCAGGTTTTTTGGGGTATTTATTTTGAGGGCAGGTTTGCTATAAATCTCCTTTCAACATGATCAAAAAACAAACAAACAAACAAATAAGCATGACAAGGAAATGATGAAAGGAATAATTTACATAAGTATTCCATATCTCCTCACCTAGCAAGAAGACTGAAAAGCAACTATGGTTTCATATTTTTGATTTCAGTGACTGCCAGGGTGTGTTCACAATCACTAATACTCAAACATTAATTTTCACATACTAAGTACACTTGATCCAGTTGTATTCTCAGCTGGTTTTCACACTGCAAATTTGGCATTCAGTTCAGTTTGGGGGGAAGTTGACCCATTGTTTCATTTTCACTTAGTGTAGTTTTTTCACACTACACTTTGTCAGGCAGACCAAAGCCTGAATACTGCACAATATAGTCTCCCACCACAAGTTGGTGCTGTAGTTTCTTTTTCCTCCCTCTATCCAATGTTGCACAGTGACCTGGAAATACACAGCCAGCTTCATGCAATAACATTGGGTGCGTCTCAAAGCTCCAAAGTTTCATCCTCGCTTCCTCCACTTGCGTCGTTCACTTGCGTCTTAGTCCCGCCCACCAGAGATGTATGCCAAAGACACGAGAAAATGAAGAGAGGAGGGAGGAAACGAGGAGATTCATTTTAAGAGAAATGAGACGTCCTCTCCTCTGGAGCGTCACATGAAGCGACGTTTATTAGTGATGACGGCGTCACAGCTGGATATGCCGGTCCTGAGCGCACGGGAGAAACAGCATTAAGGAAAATAATGTAAACTCCAGGGCGCTCAACCGTGGTAAACTCATATTCACTTATACATCAATTTAACATGAATATGTACATAAATGAAAAAGAAAACTGTCACATCTTCCCAGGCCCAGAATGATAGGAGTTTTTAATTGTTTTATTGCGGCCAATATGTCAATGTGTCCAGCTTAAAATTCTTTTAAATGATGAGTCAAATATTTCTTTGCACAGGGAAGAAAATCAAACAACAGAGATATGAGAGACACTTCTGAAATTAAGTAACTGCGCACATTTTGAGGGAACATTAGGCCTACACATCGGCTGCTTTGTGTTAAATGTGGATATACTCATTACAATGACTCCCAAGAAGTTGCTACTTACACTTGAACAGCTTCTCTTGCGCGCGGTGTTTACATTTCACACATGTGGGCAGCTGACGCTTTAGAGCCGGCTGCTGATACGAGTCTGTCAGTGAAAAGACTTTCGCGAAGCCTGCACTTGTGTTTCCTCGATTATCCCTCCTCCGATCAGTCACCTCGCTCTTCTCTCCTCTCTACTCCGAGCGCATTTTGCGCTTCGGGACATCCTTCAATATGGCTGCTCAGAAAGTACTTCCGGTGTCGCGGAGGACAGAGGAGACTGCATTTTAGCACATTAAGATGCACACATTGTCTAGTTTCCAGCATTTCAGAAGTATTCTGCATCAAATGATAAAGATAAAGCTTCATTTAGGCTGTGGCAAGTGGCACTGGCATCTTGACTGGAGTGATGTGTAACCATACTCTGCAGGTATTTGAAGATGTTGATTTGTTTAGAGGACCGGCTGACAGTGCTTGCATGAAAACATTAGCTACACCCTGCCTAACATTATCAGTGAATGCGACTATAGCTTGCTTGCTGTTGAGATATTTGGCCAAATTCAGGCCACAATTTGTTGCTTTTTGGTTTGCTTCCCTTGTTAGGCCCTTGTTTGGTTTGGATGGCTTTCACACCTACCATAAACCAAATTCCTGACCAGTTTGTACGAACTTTCATACCAGCCCAAACCAAGCTACCTTTCCAAAAAAAAGCAATGACAGTGTGTTTGGTCTGGACCAAACATGCTAGTCATGAAGGCGCCCTCAGTCCATCTAAGACCCAGTTAGAGCTCCTGCCTCTTAACCTCCCTGCCCTCATATGGGCCTATTCTACTCTGATTAGCTGACTGGTGTACGCTGTAGAAATTGGTCAGTTTAACACTGCTGGGCTTGAACTGCTGAGAAAATAACTGTGGGATACTGCACTTCAACTAACATGCTGCACCCACTCCTACACAAGATCTGGGAGCAAGAGAGAGTGCCAGAAGACTGGAAGAAAGGCTACCTGGTAAAGCTGCCAAAGAAAGGGGACCTGTCATCCTGCAACACCTGGAGAGGGATCATGCTGCTGTCTATCCCAGGGAAAGTACTGACAAGAATCATTCTAGAGAGACTAAAGACAGCACTAGACAAGACACTTCGGGACGAACAGGCAGGCTTCCAGCAAGATAGATGATGCACAGATCACATCGCCACAATGCGCATCATCATCGAGCAATCCCTTGAGTGGCAGACCCCCCTGTATTCAGTCTTCATCGACTTTCAGAAGGCATTTGACAGTGTTGACAGAGATGTCATCTGGAGACTGATGCATTACTATGGTTTTCCACCAAAGTTTGTCACCATCATCCAGCAACTCTATAAAGATGCCACCTGCCAAGTCATCCATGATGGGAAGCTGACGGAACCCTTCTCCGTACAAACTGGCGTTCGTCAGGGCTGTCTGTTGTCACCAACGATCTTTCTGTTGGTGATCGACTGAATAATGCGGCAGGCCACGGCAGGCAGGAGAACAGGAATACAGTGGACCTTCACGAAGCAACTGGAAGACCTTGACTTTGCAGACGACATCAGCCTTCTCTCCCACAGACAGCAAGACACGTAAGAGAAGCTATGCCGTGTTGCAGAAGAAGCAGAGAAGACTGGCCTCCAAATCAACATCAAGAAGACTGAGGTCATGAGGGTGAACAACAAAAAACAAGATCCAGTGCGACTACACCAAGAAAACATCAAGGAAGTTGACAAGTTTGTTTACCTGGGCAGTGTCGTCAGTAAAGATGGGGGCACAGACGAAGACATCAGGTGCCGAATCAACAAAGCCAGACATGCCTTCAACACCTTGCGGCCAATCTGGAGATCGACAGCCCTCTCAGCCCACAACAAGATTCGGATCTTTAACACCAATGTCAAGTCAGTCCTACTTTACGGCTCAGAAACCTGGCGGGTAACCAAGACCAACATCCACAAACTCCAGACATTTACCAACAGATGTCTCAGGAACATCCTCAACATCAGGTGGCCAGAAGTCGTCTCCAATGAACAACTGTGGGACAGGACCAGACAAGCTCCAATCGAGTCTGAGATCAGGAAATGAAAATGGGGATGGATCGGCTACAGGCTCCGCAAGCCTGCTACAAATGTCACCAGGCAGGCCCTTGACTGGAATCCACAAGGGAAGCGAAAGGTGGGCCGACCAAAACAGAATTGACGAGAAGCATCGACGCAGAGGTGAAGGCAGCCGGAATGACGTGGGCCGAGCTGAAGGGGATCTCCCAAAATCGTGTCCGTTGGAGGGGTGTTGTTGCGGCCCTTTGTTCCTTAAGGAATCAAGAGGCATAAACACACAAACACATTGCACTGTCAGGTCTATTTGGGTTTCTGTGACTGATGTAGATACAATAGACATTAAAAACCACTTGAACATTCTTATATGCAATTCATTGACTTAATAACAGAAATTGTACAAGGACTAGGATAGTTATCCTGTCTCACCAGATGGACCAATATATTTCACTAGTCCATCTGGGCAACAGAAGTGTTTGGGAATGGGCATAACCTTTTAAAAGCATATCTGGCTGGTGACTGGATGATTGTTACGTCAGTCAGATTCATTACGGGTCAATCAGATAATGTAGTAGGTGAGTGTTACTATCTTGGTGTAAAGTAAATACTAGAACCACTTTGCAGAAAAAACTCCAACCAAAAGCTGTCAGGAGTGGAGCAAAAAATATCTGTTCTAAAAAGAGGTGCTTTTAAGTTTTGTTGTGTGTTTTTCATTTAATAAAAAATGAGGTATTTATGTTTCTCATATGTCATCAAATAAATTTAAAATGCCCCTCTGAAATAATTCATAACAAAATTAACTTCATGGCCAACACTGCTTGTGTATGTGTTTTTATGATAGCTTGCTTCTTTCTTTTTAACAGCTCTAATGTGTTTATGGCGATAGCTGCATGAACAGAACTACAAATCATTCGGAGAGTGAAAACCTCCGCCAAGGTAGCTCACATATTGCTGTTTCATCTATAAGCAATAGTTCCATGATAAAGTTACCATCCTAATATGATTCCTTGACCCTGAAAACCCACACCTAGCATTTGGGATCATGTTGATATCATTATTAGTTAGACAGATATTGAGCAAAAACAGTTGTTCACGAATCGCAGTTATCTGGATCACCACCAAAATCTGATCATTTTTAAATTGGGCCATTACAAACATCTCCTGAAAATTCCAGCAAAATCCGTCCTGTACTTTTTTCATAATCTTGCTAAAAGACAAATAAACAAACGTACGCCAGCAAAACCATAACCTCCTTGGCGGAGGTAATAAGAAGAATCATAAACTATCAGCTAAAGGAGTTAGCCATTGCACTGCTTGGAGTTGCTACATGAAGACACATTAAATGGACCTACAGGTGATGAAACAAGTCACTTGTAATTGTCATTTCATTTGAAAAGCCTGATTCTGTCCTCTTCTGTCTGTAAAAAAGGGGCCTGCTGTCTGATAAGAGGGCCTTTGATTAAATCTGGAGAGGTAAATGAGCTGCTGTCAAAGTAAACGTCACAGATTATCTCCTGAGGGGCCAATATTGACACATCCCTCGTTCACAATATAATAGAAAAATTAGATAATTTAATACAGCATGATACTTGTTAAGATAATCATAATTATATGTAAATTGCTTTATTTAGCAGAAATTATCATAATAAGGAACATAATATTCTCACACTTGCATTAACTTATGTATGCAGAATAAGCCACATGTTTTTTGCATCTCTTTCTCTCCATCTGAGCCTTTTACATACAGTTTGAGCGGAACACTGAGTGCAATCTGAGCGGTCAAAGTGTACTCTGACTAAGCGTACAGTGAATGGGTAATGTTTATTAATGCGAGTGGTAAATGATAATCGCTGTGACATGAGGCTCCCTGGCAGACCTTGAATTACAGCGATTACACATCGTGGGAGCCCTCAGACTGGCGCAGAGGCACACCAGAAGGTCAGCGGGTGAATATTTAAATCTCATTAGCATGTTGGATGTCCACTCATGTAGGAACACTTAATTAACAACTTATAGAGAACAATGTTTAACATTATGGGCCAGGATGTTTTATAAGGCAGTTTAAGTCGTGCATGCAGGTAAATATGTTGATGTATGCACGTTGGATGCAAAGGTGCAGCGGTGGTGTTACTGTATGTATCATCCCGGCTCAAATATGAAAAATGAGAGTATTGGTGGTTTGGATTTAATACGAAGAAGCTTGAATACTTTCAAAGAGTAGAAATAAACTAAAAATCAATATGTAAAAATATCACTCTGCCATGGTTTGGATGTCATGAAGGACTTGAGTTGGCGAATGAAGGGTGACCGGTTCAAATCCAGACTGAACCATGTTTGGAAGTTGGTTTGGTAGCTGGAGAGGTGCCGCTGACTTCCTGGGCACTGCCAAAGTGCCCTGGAGTATGGTACTTAACCCAAAAACTGCTCTGTAGTGCTTCTTGAGGAGCAACGAGCCGTCATTCTGACATCTCTTTATTAATGCATGATCATAGGATCTGTTAGTGCATGTGTACTTTAGCCTATGTGTGTGTAGCATGTCTCAACAACAGAGTGTTAAGAACTGACTTTCCCAATGAGAGATAATAAATAAAGTATGTCTTAAGCTATGTTCACGTGATTAGGCACTTCAACTGAGCCGTTATGCATGCCTAAGATTAGAATCAATCAATCTTTATTTGTATAGCTCCAGTTCACAACAAGTGTTATCACAAGGCATTTTACAATAGAGCAGGGTGAAGCCACACTCTTGATTTTATAGATACACAGATATGCATATATACAAATACATATAAATATATTTATTTGTATGTACACATAGAACATACATTCATAGATGTAACCATCCAGGCAGAGACAAAGGGACTAAAAATAAACATTGACAAACCCATGGATGCACAGAGATTGTAAATCTGTCCTCGTAACATCTGTCTCTGCTGAATATAGATTCAGTCAATCAACCTTGATTTATGTAGCACCATATTTGTTGAATGTAAATTTCTTAAAGGTTGAGATGTGGCACCTCATTTTTAAGAGCATCCTCATGTCTTTATGGCTGTAAAGATAGTTACTATGGATGAATAAGCAATACATCTATGGGCAGAGAGATCAAAATATTGAAATTTTCTATAATAAATATAATCTGGAAAGGAATGATGTTAATAAATACAGAATCATCCAGTTAAATTGCAATTAAATTGGCTTTAACTGATCTAAAAATAATAAAAATAAATGTCAGGATATGTAAAAAATAAAGGAGCAGGACCTAAATGCAGATTAACACAGAAATCTTTATTCACAATAAAAGCTCAAAAACCCAAAACTAATCCTTTACAAGACAAATTGTCCAAGGCACAAAACAAAATCTCTAACAAAGTAACAAATCAAAACTGGCAAAACAAAGAAAGGAAACACTTGGAACTAAAGTCAAAATACAAATCAAAGTCACAACAAAAGGTTCACCTGAAAAACACAAACTACAAACACAGGGAAACACTGGAGACGCAGGCGACTTATGAATGGAGTGCCACATGGAAGACAAATGACCTGACAAAGACAAGGGGAAACACAGAGACTAAATACAATGAGGAATCATCAAGCACAGGTGAGACAATCACACATGTGGAGGGAATCATCATCAGAGGCACACAGAAGGGAGGGCAGGAAACACCACAAGGAACACAGGGATTTCAAAATAAAACAGGAAACACGAGAGACAAGGGGAACGAGAGGTCTAAACAAAGAACACAAGAAAAAACATACAAAATTAAACAGAACTAACCGTATCATAACAAAAATATTAAAAATGACGCCATTTCTGTTAAAGCAGGAAACCTGAAGCTGAGCACAAAATACCAAAGGAGATAATATTTGACTGGAGTCGAGCAGGTCCACAGCAGCAGGTCATTCATGATTGTTTGTCACGGTCATAATATATGTGTGCTGTTTGCAGGCACCACCATGTATTTAATTTTGTTGATCTCTCTAAAGTTAAAATCAGGCTCTGTAATGATAATGGAATAGGGCTAAAGAACCAGTTTTATAAAATGAAGATTGTTTCCCCATCTACTTATATGCACCCAGTTTAGCCGGTTATGATGGACCTTCGTCCCGGGAAACAGGTTGGCAAAAATATTGGTGCAGAGCAGAGTTAAAAAATGCAGAAGTGAGTGAGCAATTATTACTCCTGGTTCCCATGTCTCGAGTCTATGGGATTGTACACTTGCTTTTTTTGGATAAATTCCTGAAATAAGTGCATCACACTTTATTGTTATTAATCGGTGTTAAATATTGATTGATTGATTGATTGATTGACTTGTAAATATGACAGGTACAGATATAAAAGTTTGGTATGTAAAAAGTATTCAGAGTTAGCTCTAACCGAACAAGACTTATTTCTTTGGATATAAATGGAAAAAAAAAAGTTTTTATGATTCAATTATTCATTTGAAGACCTGCAGGTGCAGAGCTGCTGTGCCTCAGAGTGTAAACTGCCTCTTTCTCTCTCTCTCTCTCTGCATAATGAAGCACTGTGGGAAAACCTCACCTCACAGTGCTGGAGCATTAACCTGTCAATACAAATGCAGTGCTGGTCAAAATCATTTTTCCCACTTTAAAACTACAATCAACAGAATAATCCGACATGTCAGTTTATGCAGAGGTCTGGGCAGATTTTCTTCAGATAGACGTCTTTGAACCCAGCTGCTGATTGACCTTGGAGGACAGAAGAAGAGCCAGTGTGAAGTTTTAAGAGAAAGTCCTCTGGGCTTTCTGATTAAATATTGATGGCAAACATGTCAAAACTTGTGCTGTGGAGATTTTTGTGAGATAGACAAATGAGCAGATTTGCTTGACATTGCATCATAAATATGACACTTTTTGATATTATCAGATATGTCAAAAGAAATGTGCTGAGGGAATCAGAGGACGTGATTGTAATTCCAAATCAGTGTAATGTTTGAGGTTTTTGTTAATATGTAATAAAGACAAGAGCTGTGGAAACTGCTGAGAGTCTTTGCTATTCTGTTGATGAACCCAAGGCGGAGCTACTGCTCGATGTTTGCCAGTTCTCACCCATGGGCGTCTTAAATGTTAAATGCATGTTATCCCATGACTGAGGCTGTAGATTCATGCTGGCAACATTTTAAAGAAACTCTTGAGTGCTTTCATGTCAGACATCATTATTCACAGAGAGCTGCATGCAGGTAATAGACTGATTCAAACCTTTTCTCTCACTCGCACTCTGCCTGATTTCTTATCCCCCCTCCCATTTCCCCGCTTGGGAGGAATCTGTCATGATTTATGAAAAATCACTTCAACCTGCTTTTAAGAGCCTTCCATTCACAAACAGGAAATTGGTCTTCTTCGCACTCCATCTAAGGCCAAACATGAGACGAGTGTCCCGACTCTTTACAAAAATTAAAAATACAAGGACAGAGTTCTGTGCCTACTGAAGTGGATGAAGGTTCCAAACTGTATAACCTCTAATAATAAAAACTCAATATAAAGTATGATTAAAAGCTCCACGCTAAAACATTTTAAAAGGGTAGTTAAGGGATTTTTAAGTGGTTTTGTATGATAACCTTGCAGTGCAGCTGGATCTTCCTGATTCAAGGTATAGTCAGACAGATCCATCTTGCCAAGCTCCGGTTTACGATGACTGTGCTCAGTTCAATCAGTGTCCTTTGAAGCAGAAAAGGTAGGAGCTACAAGCAAGATGGCAGCAGGAAATGACTGCTACAGAGATTGGCATTGATGCTCACAGCTTCAGTAGCAGTTTTATCAGATCTGGATCAAAGCATTTCTCAATAGGAAAGATATTTTTGCTACACTTGCAACAACTTTTTGTGAGAGTTTGTTCTACGAAATTGCACACATTGTGCATTTTCCACTGCGGCAGTGGTGCCTGCCAACTACATTATCTGATTGCCTTTCAAACAGATCAATAACAACAAATTAGGCCAGAAAAACCTGGTCTACAATGAACCTGTTAGCTAAACTTTCCTTTGGGTGGCGTCAAGTATTAGCTTGACTTTGACTTATTGTCAAAAGTTTGCTTCTTATTGGCAGAATTTAGAGTGTTATGACTGCTCCCTTTTGAACCCATCCCTGGTCTTCTCTATGAAAACAAGATGGCTTTCACTCCTACAGTACCATTCTGAAAAGTTTGTCCACAGTTGGACTGTAATCATTTTTTTTTTTTTTTTACATTTACCTGTCATTATCTCTACTTCATCCTCTCTCCGTCAATCACAACTGTCCGTCTGTGTGTCTGTCCTTGATACACAGGATGCTTATATTTTATACAGATAAGTATTGATGCATTAATGAAACGACAGAAATACCAATGAAGATAAATGTATATCATGTTAGAAATGTCTTTGTTGAAAAGTTAATGCAGGGGCTTCTCAGCCTTCCTGTTTCAGATATTTAGAGGCCCTTCACTATCTGAAACACTTGTTTTTTTCATTGTTGTAACCTGTGGCATCCATTTGAGTGGATGTCACCTGGGTATCAAGGGCCTCTGTCCTAAAGTTGAAGAATAAGAAGCACTGATTAAAATTTGCTTAAAATACTTTCACTTTTTATTTCAGAACTTTGAAGAAGTCACGACACACACATCTACAAAAAAATGAAAGGGTAGTGTAGCTACATTTTCATGAATTGCAAAGGGCAAAGTGAAGTTTGTCTGTTGCTTTCTTGATTTGTGATGTTATACCAGATAATGAAATTAATATCATTAAATGTGTCAGCGTGGAAGGTTCCCCTCTCGGCTCATACATTTACCAGCCATCTTTATCATTTTCCTGAGAAGAACACACAACTCCACTATTCATTAAAAAAACATAAGGTTTTAGGTTATTCTCGCCTGTTCCATAGTGAAATTTATTGCACTCTGCTTGTCAGTTTGCCTGCCATTGTGATCACTTTCCTAAAATAATGCACCCATACAGTATTCATCACAAACATTAGATATAGGGACCAGAGGGTGCCCTTACCAAATATTTTAAGGAAAATTAGACACCATGTTGATGGAACTTTGCTGTCTGGGTGTAGACAGTTTGTTAAGGGTATAATTGTGAATTTTTGTGGATATTTCACTAACATTGAAGAGTGTATGTTCATTAAAATGAAGATTTAAACCAAGTTTATTAAGATATGGTATGAAGATATATTGTTTGTACATTGGGTGTTACAGAGGCAAAGGGTTGCAGCCGGACTAAACGTCAATTAGTCATTAAAAAAAACAGACCATCATATGCACGGGCTGAGTAAAAAGATGTTAAATGTATTTGTTTTCAAGTCTATTTCATCAACTGGAGCTTAGGAAAAAAATGTGATACTACACTTACTGGTCAGGCAGTATGTCAGCTCAGTGCACAGTAGTTGGCTGGTGAAGCTGTCCTTATCCCATTGGTAAAAGAAAAGCTTTTATTCATGGACGAGCACCATAAATGCAGCCAGTGCTTAAGCACAATGATTAAAATTAACCAAACACTTTGACCTGTTCTCTGAGTTACACCAGGATTTTACATCTACTTCTTTAATGTAATTCTACAGAACCTCAATTTGTTAAAAACTAATCATCACAGTTTTTTCATCATTTTCTGATTGAACAAGACAATTATCTCAGAATTACAGTTACATCTCAATGATTTTCTTGTCTCTGTTTTCTGACTTAATGAGATCGTTAATGTAGAATAATGAGGTTTTTACGACTGTCGGGTTGGGTTGGGGTTGGCTTTCATTTACAAGAAGGTTTTTTAAATGTACCTCCATCACCTGGAGCACTTTTAATTCGTTTAAGCACCTTACTTTTATTGTTAAATTTTAGTAGTATTGTTATGTTTAGTTTTCAGAGTTTTAGCCCATTTTATATCTAAATTTGACAAAATTCTCATTTTAGGTGATTTTAAGGTACATGCCAGTTGCCCTTCACAATCCATGACTGTGGATTTTATCGATACTCTAACTCCTCAGATTAATTTCTAACATCAACATGGTTATTATCTCAGAACCATAAGTTATGTTTCACCTTATCCTGGGAAACTAGTATCTCCCAATGAGTAAAACCCAAGCCAAACAACACATAATTAAATTATTACTTCAGGTTTGATTGAATTGCCTTCTTGACTGCCCCGCATCAGTGCTGACACTTGGATTTTGAGGTGATTCATTTTAAATCACAGAAACAGAGCATTTTTTCCTTTAAAATGTATCTCTTAATTTCCGGTAATGATCACATTAGAAAAAAAAAAAAATGAGCATGCATTATTCCTCATAAAAACATCATGTAATTCATAGTAATGATCTCAATTTCGCAAATCAGGGCAAATTCTTTTTCCACAAATGATCTTGTGACTCCTTACAGACCAGTTGTCAGGGATCCTCACAGGTTATTTAACCTCTCTCTGACTCAAGCTATCATCCTGCACTGCCTGGAGCCCTCCATCATTCCCATTCCCCAAAAAAACATTCAAAGACAGCTATGGTGACTGCAGACCTATAGCCCTCGCATCTGCATCATTGAGTGCTTTGAGGGGCTGGTTTCATCAGAGACTGCCACCCCCTGACCCCCACCAGGTTGCTTACCGAGCCATGGTGAAGCACAGAGGATGCCATCACTACAGCCCTCCACACAGCGCTGAGCCACCTGGAGCAGAGGAAGAGGTATGTGGGGATGCTCTTTGTTGACTTCAGCTCAGCCTTCAACACCATCATATCATATATACTAGTCAACAAAGTGTCCGACCTTCACATCCCCCTCCCCACCTGCACCTGGATTAAAGACTTCCTCACCAACTGCCCACAGTCTGTCCCCCACCTCTCCTCCACCATCTCACTCAGCAAAGGCCCCCCACTGGGCTGTGTGCTGAGCCCTCTTCTGTATTCTCTCTACACCTACGACTGCACTCAGTCCCAGCCCCTCAAACACAATCATCAGGTTTGTGGATGAGACCACTATGGAGCAGCCTACAGGGCCGAAGTGGAGAAACTGACTGTGTGGTGCTCAATCAATAACCTGAAGCTGAGCACAAAATACCAAAGGAGATAATATTTGACTTCAGGAAGAGCAGAACCCACTCCTCTCCTCATCAATGGAGACAGCGTGAAGAGGGTCACCTAATTCAAGTTCTTGAGCACCCACATCTCTGCTGACCTCTCATGGAATATAAACATCAGGGCTGTAGTGAATAAGGCACAGCAGAGTGCTCTGGAAAAGAAGCTGCTGTTGTTCTCCAGCTGCACCGCTGAGGACAGGAAGGCCCTCCAGGGAGTGATCAATACTGCACAGAAAATAATCGGCTGCCCTCTGCCCTCCCTAGATGTCATCTCTCGGTCCTGCTGCCTAAGCAGGGTCAACCTCATGACCTCTGACCCCTCTTACTCAGCCTTTCACCTGTTTGATCTAATGCCCTCTGAGAGGCAATACAGGCCAATCAAATCCCACACCACCAGACTCACAGTTTCTTTCCCTGAGCCGTAAACGCTTGAAACAATCACTGACTTCAACGACCCGATCTGTTATTTTTTACCTGATCTTTCTTGTATGTTTTATTGTTTTAATGTGCAATAATCACAGATCAAGGACTAATATGCCTTTATAAAACATTTTGTCCTTTTAAGCACCCTTAAAACTGCACATAGTTTACATGTTTCCAATCTACTTGAACATCATTTGCATATGTAAATGCAGCCCTGTTGTATAAATTGTCCACCTTTCTTAACTAATTTTACATTTATAACATTTTAACCCTTTAGCTTTGTTTATTTATTTATTTTTTTGCATTTATATGCTGTGTTTTTATACTTTTCCACTGTTTTGTGGGCAGAACTTCAAAAATTTAATTGTACTATGATGTTATTACAGTAAAAGCTTTTGAATCCTATTGAATTATGTTCTATTCTGTTCGATTAGTAATAATTTAGAAAAAAAGCATTTTTCATTATAATTATCTTTTTTATGATGATTAGCTCATTCATGTAAAAGAACAAAGCATTTTGACAATGTTTTCATTAATTTAGAAAAGTAGAAGAGATCAACATTTAATTAAATCATAAAACCCCAATTATTTTTTTTAATGTAAGTAAAGCATAATTAAAATTTATTTTTTCAACAGTATTTTGTTAAACTTTAGCTTAGTAATCCTTTGGAAAGACAAACCAATCCAGTTACTTACACGATAGACAACAGGTATAGGTAACATTTAGTTGCAAAGCTTTAATCAAAAAAACAATGCTTAAGAACATTTTGTTGTTCTTACAGTTCTACTTGTGTGTCTCGGCTGCCTGATTTTTCAGAAAGTGATGACCTACCTGTTCCACTGCTTGTTTGTATGAAACAGAGGGAACAGGTACAGCTATGCAATATAAAACAGAGAAATGCCCTATAAAACCATGTCTTCTGTTTTCTGATGTTTTTTTTTTTTTATCTAATTGGCCTGTTGGGCAAATGTTCAGTCTTACTGAGCTAAGTTTACAACAATTCATCATAAATTTTCATGAGGAAAAAAAATGCCACTCATTTCTGACAGCGGTTTGTTATATTTATTCATTGAACTACTTCTGAACAAATGGAGATGATGTTTGGTGTGGAGTGAAGGGGAGGACCTAAGAAAGCTGAGTGACATGAGAACTGATGCCATTAGATATGATGATTCCATGATCCACCAGGAAGGGAATCCCATTGCCAACTGCTCTGTGCCAATGGCGTCGTTAGAGAAAAACAACACAGAGGCTGTTCACACTACAGAGGAGAGGCCATTATTTTAGTGGTTAGAGGTGCAGAAACTTTGGTGTCAGGGAACTTAGCTTTATGCTGTCTTGTAATTTACAAGATTTCTGAAGAACTTTTTGGTGACTGAAAATATATGACTGGGGAGATTTAAGCTGATCAAGCTCACATCTTGGATTTCAATTTCATTTTTGTCCAGCATGAATGATTATTAAATAATCTGTAATATGCAAAATGGAGTTTTAGTGAAAACATCACCCCTATTTAAACAAGCTAATATAATTTACAAGTAACTTGTTATATTTTTAGTGTTATTTAACCTTTATTTATACAGGTAGAGACACAGTCTCATTGACAAGAGGGACATGTTTATATATTTGTTGTCAGTTTCTTAAACCATGATATCATATATGAAAGCATGAACTATGGTGATAGCTATGTGTGTGGTATTTGATCAGGGAAACCAGAATAGTTGAATAAACTGCATATATGTCAGTGCAAGAAGAGGTGTGAAAAACGTAAAACTAGCCAGTATATTATAAGCAAACACCTGTATAGCAATGCATATTTCCATGTTTTTAAACATTAACTAAATAGCATGATCATGCTATTCTTAAATACAACCAGCCATATGTGGCAAACATAGGAGGCTAAAACGAAATGTCTGCATCTAATAAAAGCCCAACTAAATCATTTTTAGATAAGGTAAATCAAGGCCTTGGTTTTGTTCAAGGTATTATGGTTATGATAGAAGTTACATATGACCTGTGTAAGTCTAAGCAATGCATGTATGCATGCATTACTTACCCAAAGAGAATTCGAAAATTGTGATTTAACATGTGTCAAAACCAAAATTGTCAGCTTGAGTTTATTGTCAGTCTTATGTTTTGATAGACTTATCAGCCATTTGAGTGTCGTCCTATTTGCATTCCTTTTTTCCCCCTAGCTACTTGTTTTGAGACAACCCGTAATCTGAATTCACCGCTGAAAGAAGAAGAACTTGTAGAGCTGACAAAGAGTACCACTGGCTCCCCACAAATCAGATGGCTCAACTAATAATGAGACTCAACAACTACAAGTTAAGGAGCTTTTAATTTTACTTTTAGAAATGACCATTTCCCAGTGGCAATGCAGCAGTCATCAAACTGGATCAAATAGGAGTGTAACTACGAAAGATCACTTCAAACTGTTTTGGGATCAGAGAATACCACTGGCTTTTAAACCTACCTCTGCGGTCTGCAGCATTCGTCGTGCAGAGCCTCCCTGCTGTAAGGAACATTCATTCTTGTACGAACCAGATTCACAATTTTACAGACTCACAGCAAGAATATGACTTAAATCAACATTACTGTGCTTGGTCAACAGGATAATTTTTATAATTAGCATTATTTTTATTAGCTTATCTTTATTTGGGATGCAGCGATATTAATGTACTCAGCAAGATTACAGTCAGCCCATAATGCAGCTGGTGGAAGGACATGTTGGCGGCCGTGTATACCAACATCCCAAAACATGACAATAACATGATTGCTTGCAAGTGGAAAAGAAGTTGTTGTATTTGTTTTGAATATAGAGTGCAATCACCTTACATGGTTTCCGTGGCTTGTTTTCACTGATAGCACCATCTGTATGTAAGCCCTGGCTTCTGCACCAACTGCTCTGTCACTGTGGCTTATGTTCCGACTAATGCCATAGACCTGATGCAGTCTTATTCAAAATGTCCCGTTCTATCCCTTTATGACAGATTTTTGACACAATTTTCCCCTTGAACAACACAGTTCAAGGGCTGTTGCAAATTATTATTAATCCAAATTTTGAAAACACTAGTGTGCAGGTAAAATCTAACAATTTGATCATATATCAGTGCATCACATATGGACTCTGTGAAGAATTTCAGGCTTTAATGGAACTTGAGAATTTCATGTATCAGCAGATTTTTCTCATATCCCAGACATGACTACATGAATACTGATTAGCGTTAATGTCAGTGGGTCAGTGTTAAGTGTGGGCTGTATGGGCTTAAAGGGCTTTGTAAGACTTGAGGGGCTTTCGAGGTACTTGTCTTTTAGAATAAACCTGAAAAATAAAACGCTAAAAACATAAAAGAGGAACACTTACAGGACCACACTCACCACAGCTTTTGTCCTAGTCTGAAATGAAAGCACTGAAAATCTATTTTTATCTGAAGTTTATAGAATGGTGTCATATTTTATGGATCTAAAGGTGTTAGGATAAAATGAAGGTTGTTGAGCTTTGTGTCTCAGAGCTTCCCTGCATCTGTTTTGAGCAGACAGTATGTTAAGTCTGCTTCCATCAAAAAACAGATAAATCAGCCTAAAGTATGCTTTTGGTCAGTAGGACAAAACCCACCATAGAAACCCATGCAGGCACTGATATAACATGCAAACTTCGTTTAGAAAGGCCTGGCCTTTGGGATTTGGGAGTAAAACCAGACTCACTCTTGCTGTGAGATACCAAAATGTGTTTACAAATCAGTGAACCAACATTTTCATTTGATGGATGCATTTTACACAACAAGGGCTTTAAAAAGTGGTCCTGGTTGGCAAAGTGAGCTACTCAAAAAGCATTCTTTAATAGCCTGCAGCATGACCTAGAAAAGTCATTTTTGACAGCCTTTCTCCCTTGTCATTTAAAATTAACATAGCAAGCACAAACAGTAATTCATTTATCTGTGATTTAAAGCTTATGTCCACACACATGCAAGTATTTTAGAAAACCAACTATTTATCGTATCTGTTGGTTACAAACCTCCTATCTCCAAAATTGCTACTTTGGGTAGGTACTTGGGGTGGAGCCTATCCCAGCTGACATTGGGCGAGAGGCATGGTACACACTGAACCGGTTGCCAGTCGACCACAGGGCCACATTGAGAGACACACAACCATTCACACTCACTCTCATACCTAAGGGCATTTTGGAGTCACCAATCCACCTAATAAGCTTGTTTTTGGTCTGTGGGAGGACGCCGGAGTGCCCAGGGAAAACCCACACATACACAGGGTGGACATGCAAACTCCACACAAAAAGGTCCTGACCGACCCAGGGATTGAACCAGTAACCTTCTTGTTGTGGGGCACATGCACTACCTGCTGTGCTTCTGTGCCGCCTTGAATGAAAATTGCATTTTCCTAATTTCAAATTCTTTTCTGTAATTTTTGTTTGGTTAAAAAATTACAGAATCCATCATGACAGGTGACCAATAGCACTTATGAAAAGTAAACATAAAAAATGGAGATACAAGGTTTTTGTCCGACATATTACAATGCCAATGATATGCAACCTTTTTTTTGGAATATTTCTGACAGAGCAGTTTTATTTAAGTTTACCATTCCACCCACAAGTCCGACTGGTGTTATGGTTTATTTTGCAGCTATGTTATCTGGTGTTAGCAGGTGTATTCAGCAAATATCTCTTCATATATATTAGTATTCGAAAGATCGTACAATCTTGATCAAATCCTGTTTAAAAGTTTTGTGGGTACTCTTGTTGGATTCAACATCTGATGTAACCATGGCAATCACAGACACCAGCCACCATGCATCATCAGTCAACATGGTTACCTGTGAAACAATAACGCCAGGCTTTGTCCAAAATGTCGACAGTGTTTGTATCGTCTGTTTTTAAATCTGCATCACAGTGAGGGAGCAGCTGAAAGCGTGTGTTAGCATGTAAATATTTTGATTACAACACTTGAAACAACAAATTTGCATAGATCACTGCAAGACAGAATGTTGCATAGTGCAACATCGCCCCAAGGAGAGATCAGCACAGACTGCAACATTTTAAGGCCCAAGATGACATTTTACCTGTCCACAAGAGGATGCTTGTTTATGTATGGACAGAGGACCAAAACATACAGAAAAAGCTGCATTAAAAAAATGCCTGCCAAGTTGTGGTAAAAGCTTTAGAGATGTTTTAATTGGATAGTTTCTAAGTTTAAATAAATATATTGATAAATGAAAAAAGGGTGAACTCAAGATCAGGAAGTCTTTTGTATTGACTATACAAAGCCTTGTTTACTGTTGCAAAAGCTTAAGGTGGATGGATGGTTGAAAATTTCCACAGAATAAATGCTTTTTCTCTCTGTCACGTCACAAGCTGAAATAGCTGGTTATGTATGCACACTAATACAGTCATACTAACCTCCCCCATGACCCACATCTCAGCCAACAAGGAGAGAAACAGAAACTGTGCAGATGACTCAAGAAGGTTTTGCTTGTTTTCTTTTTGTGTTGTTGTCCTGTTCAAGGGAAATGGAAGGGATTAGTTTTATGAAGAAGTAGCAAACATCCAAATTTAAAAACTCAGGCATTAAACCAATCATTAGATCAAATAAGTTCTCTAAAGCTAAGTGCTGAATTAACATGACTTTTTCCAAGGACCGAGTATTGGCCATGTCCTCTTTTAAATCTGGATGCCAGGGAGCATCCTTTTTTTTCTCTGTGGTTTTCACATAGTTTGAGAAAAGCTTTCAGTTAAGACAAAATTGATGTGTGTGTCAGAGAGCAAACTGTGTCAGCAAGCTAGAAAATAAAACTAATTCATAAGTGCAGAAAACATCAGGTCTTTAAGTGTCAGAGTAGGGCTGAAAAAAACTAACAAAAAACATAGCAGACAGAGAAAGGCCATTTCACAGCAGTTCAGTTAAAGCACTTGAGTTAAAGTAAAATTAATCTTGGCCCCATTCAACACATTCACTCACTGATGGTTTAAAGTGAAAGTTGTCCACCAGTATTAGCTAACACATTCATGCCCTTTCATACCCATTTACACAACAGCAGTGGAAGAAACTTGAAGTCAAGTGCCTTGCCCAAGGAAACATTATCATGTGACAGCTGGAGCTGGGGTTAAACCTGTGACCCTCTAATTACCGACAGGGTGCAATCAGACTGCACCACCAACACCGTAATGAGGCCACACCCCCTACACGCACTGTGCGTTCCTCTATCACACGTACAGATGATTTCTTTTACTCTAGACAATTGAGGCCACATTTTTGAGCCCAGAGCACAAGACTGCTGAAGCCACACCCTTGAGCCAGTGGATGTAAATTGAAGTTAAAATTAATTATTCAGTTTAAGAAAAATTAAAACTTGGTAAAGTTCTACTTTCAAATAAATCAGTTGAAATGTTAGGCTTTATAATTGTTTGCATGGCTGTCTGCTATGGCAAAACAAAATGTTTGTATTTATATTTGGATATAATACAATTTGTTTAAATTATCCCCAATTTCCAGTTATTTCCCATTTATTCCCACAATTCTTGCGGAAAGTTCTCAATTTGAAATATTTCTAAAATTTCCCAACTTAACTTTCCATGGAAAATTTCTGGAAATTTACCAGAAATTTTCCACCCCTTTGCAACCCTAAACCCAAGCAGCTACTTTAGTGTTCAAAATTGAGATAATTAATAAGAACAAAAAACAGCAGGTTCTCATACTGTATGGGCCTGTATGTAAGGCTGTCTGCAGAAACTCCAGAAGAAGATTATAGCAGACAGAAAGACCCTTTTTCACGGCAGTAATAAACAAAAGACCAGTAAAATGAATTACTCTCAATGAATGCTGCTCAGTTTAAGAAAAAGGGTACTCAGTTCCTTCAACATGTTTGACATCTCTCATTATTTACCATCCCTGGACTCTGGTTTTGAAGTTCTTCTTCTTGTATTTGTGGTAGTTGTTTAGCACGCTTTGTACTTTGATTCATGCAGCATCAGATATAAAGTTCTCTGGATATTGTCACTGAATCCTGCAGTGTTTGTCTTGATCTCTTAGCCCTTTGTCATGTTAGAAATAAAGCAGGAAGGATTTCCCCTCAGGGGAGATTTCCCCTTAACAGGGATGAGACTTAAATGACACAAATCATGTTTAAACAATACTTAATTACATATAAATCAAATAAAGCTAACCTCTCCTGACTCTTCTTCTTCTGCAGTCTCAGATAAAAACAGCTCATGCAGCATTTCGTCTCTGTTTGTTTTAGCTTTCTCTGTTCCGGCTCAAAAAAAAAGTGCTGCATCTCTTCAATTGTTTTCCAGGAGCTGTTGGGAGGGCCAGAGTTTTCTCCCTAAAGAGCTGTCATGGCCCTGAGCTGGTTTTTATATGATATGAGATATATTTCACCAGTCAATCGATGTGGTACAACCCATCTGGGAAGCTGGGTCTGCTCTCTGCTTGTCTTCCAAGACTGCCTCCTCCTTTTTCTTGTACCTTTCCAGGGAATAGGCATGATGAGAACACTGAGAGGGGGGAATTTGTCAATGCATCAAATATGTTGAGAGGCAGCTGAGAGTGAAGAGCAATTACACCGACAGAGAGGTGGAAACACATCTGTGAAGTTGCAGAGGGAGATAAAGGAGCAGAACTTTTTAGTAGAGAGAAGAAAGCTTGGTGCAGGTCTCATTTTTTAATACTTAATGCAGTTTTATTCACTCCTTATTTGTTCTTTTGTTTTGTTTGTGCAATATGCAAAACACCTGGTGCTATTTATGGCATGTTGTAAGTGATAATTTAGCAGAAACCTCATTAGAGGTGTTTCATCAGCATGTGTATTACCTACAAACAATTGTTATTCCCACTTTCACACATATTAATTGTTCACTGTGGGCACAAAAGAAAGAACAAGCACAACAAACCTGCACTTGCTCATTCAGTATTCAGGTCTAAGGCGCACTCCTCCATGGTTAGAGGTCACTTTACATCCCTGGTTTCCAACATTTGTTTTCTGAACCTCCTGACCTCCCCAATCAGCCTCCTCATGAGCCGTAAGCTGTTGTAGTTGGTCAAAGTCAGCGAGTCAAAGCGGGGTCGCGGATATGAAAACATCTCGGAACGTGCACGTGACGGTTTGTTTTGAAACATGTATACCAGTTACTGGGAACATCCAATGGGAAGTGACACTTGCCTGCAGCGCTCTCCGGGCTCCCTGCACGGTCCGCATCAATCCAAAAAACACAGCCCCACTCTCTCCGGAGATTACTGGCAGAGAGAGACAACGCACAAAAACAAACAGACCAAAGAGATTCTGTCCTTGAAAGCGCTCACATCCTCTTTGATCATTATTACTGTGCAGACGTGCTTGTTGTTTGAGCTGTATGTTCAAAGATTTTCAGACTAATTGTTGCATCAGGTATGAATTTATGCTCAATAAACTTGAATTTAACTCCGGCCCTGGGAGCTGAATGGCCTGCAGCTGAAGCAGACACATGCTGATAGACAAAAACACAAAAGCAAATGAAGACAATCTCTGTAACACATAACACAAAGAGCTTTTGGAGGGAAAAGGACAAAATTTGATGCTGATTCAGCAGCACAACAACCAGTTAAGTAATACTCTCTATGAAGCCCTGCTTTATAATAATACATATAATAAAGACATTGTAGGCATGTTCATAAGACATAATAAAGCTCTCATAATGCTGTATAATCATATTTTAAAGTATTTGTGCTAATAAAAAATGCTTTATTATACTTATCATGAGTTACTATAACACTACTATATATATAAAATGAGCTATAAATATACTTAAAATGAATTATATTGTGCATATACCTAAAAGAAATTACAGATATTCATAATGCTTATAACAATCAATCTGACATAAGGTAAATCATTTCATAAGCTTTAAGATTGATTCCTATTAGTGTTTAAGAGTATTTTTTTAAATAACAGATTGATATGTATTTTAACAAGAATGATTTTAGAGTTTCAGGATTTATTGTCAGCTTTTTATATATCTTTAACAGTGTCAAATGTTGTTTAACCTCTGAATTGTTTTAATATTAATAAAGTCAATTTTTGTGGCGATCCTTTTTTTAAGTAAAAAAATGTCAACAGAAAATATACTGAAGATCCCATTTTTTGGTGTGCTTTACCGCTCACATCATTTCTTGGGTGTCTAGTATGCAAGGATTTGACTTAAGTTGAATAACAAAATTAACAGTTTTGTCTCTGTAGAGGTTCAGATGCAGCTCTGTTTCCCTCTTCTTTGGAAACTCAAGGATCAGAGAGGGCAAGGAGGCCACGCGAGATATGATAGTGTGGATTGGCTGCCCCCCATTACACTCTGATGGGCGGAAGGAGGAGGGTTCACAGGTCTATGCAAGCAGAAAACACACATTTAGGTGCAGGTTGTATAGATATGATGTAATAAACCCCAGGAAAGAAAACAGAACATTTTAAGGGGCATTTTCTTTAAAAGAGGCAAAGAGCATTTATCCATGAACTAGGGGTTTAGTAAGAATTGTTCTTGTGGTATTAAGAAACTAAGCTGATGGAAACAAACTAGTTGTAGTGTGTGATGACCTCATGCTGTTTTTCTGGCTTGTTTTCTCCCACAATTCTGTCAATGATGCAGACAGTCTGACACCATGTAGAGCAATGTATAGCATTAGCGTCCGTCCTGAGTTTTTCTGAGCAAAGAGAGAACTGAGCTGTGACACTGTGGCACATGTTCAGGCTCATGCCATGAACCTCACACAACCCCACTTCAAAAGACCCAAACTATCCCTTTAAAGCACACAGTGATTTCTTATAATGACTTAAGACCAACTGGTCATCCATCACATCTGCTTATAAAGCAAAGGTTTATTACTTTTCTCAGATCATCTAATGAACACTTTTAGTGATTCATAATCACATAATACTTCTTTATAACAGTGTTTATAATGTGTCATTGATTATTGTAATATATTTCAAAAAATAAAATCTGTGTCAATACAGTCAGTAACCAGCCAACAAGCTGTGTGAACACCTAAATTCATGAATTTTTATAAATTATTTACAGTGTGTTGGATGTCTTTGTTATGAAGCATAAAACATATTTATATGTACAATATAACACAATGTAGTAGGTCTGTAATTCATCAAAACACTTACGTTATAACAACCTATGATTGCTATTATGAAACCTCATAAATGATTGTTGTATGTTTGACATAGTTTTTCCATTGCTACAATTACAGAAAGAAAAAAAATATATTTTGAATAAATCCTTGACACACTAAATCTGTAGCCTGTGGCAATGGGTTCATTAAGAATAAAAATATCAGGATTTTAACGCGGTTTATAAAGTTTACTATGAGATTATATTATACAGATATTGCGTATACTTTTATTGTCAGGTCAGCATTCCCTTTTACTGTGTTGTATTGATATCCTGCCAATTAATACTGTAGCTCTGCATGCTTTAATATCAGCAGTGGTAATTTCCACATTGGCTCCTCTGTTTTGCATTTGTTTTCTTTAGTTGCAGTCTGTTTTGAAGCACCTTATAATCCAGTTAGAGGCAGACTTCCTGGCGCACACAAAGTGTGAAAGTGTGTTTTGAACAAACATCTTGCTTAGCATCTTGTTTGAATTACAAATCATGCTGCTTGATTTTGACGTTCCCCTTTTATTGCTGCTCCAAGATATTTGTTTGTGATAGCAGCACCTTTGTCTGAGAACAAGGGACACGCTGGCAACCTCACATTCATCATCTCTTCGTCAAGAAAAACCGAAAATAAGGCTTATGGTGGATAAGTCAGACATTTTCTCTGCACAATGTTGATTTTCTGTTTATGTCGACACACCTGCAGCAGCCAGGGCCAGAAGAATTACACTTTTGGTTTGTTTTTTCATCCAATTGGGCTGTATTTTTTAATATGATATCCGAACACTTCAAAAGCATCAACACAAACTTTGTAGACATGTACACTCTGGCCTAAGGATGGACTAATAAGATTACTTGTCGGACTGCATTGTGCCAAGTGTAAAGTTAGGTGGAGAAGGGATTATGGTGTGGGGTTGTTATTCAGGAGTTGGGCTCTGCCCCTTAGTTCCAGTGAAAGGAACTGTTGCACAAAGCAAGGTAGACTAAAATTAAAATAATTTAGATGACTAAATCATGACTAAAACTAAAAGGTATTTTAGGCAAAAGACTATAACTTAAACTAAATTAAAAAGTGCTGTCAAAATTAACGCTGATGCCGTGGCTTATGTTTTGTACTTTACACCATAGTGCCTGCCTGCTAAATCATGTGATTTGGCGGATTGATCGGCCAATCACCTGCTGGAAATGCTTTTAAATGGTTCTGCCCATTCCCAAACACTTTCTATGGGCTGTTGCCCTGATGGATTGGTGAAATGTATTAAACGACTCATCTGGTGTGGCAGGTTACTCAAGAACTACTGGGAGGATTTGCTTGAAACTTTGCACAAATACCCACTTTATCCAAAAAGTAAACCCAATCTGTTGTTGGATTACATGATTGAGCAAACTGTGACCTTAAATCTTGTTACAAACATGCACAAAATATATTAAATATGTAAAACTTTCATCCATCATACAGACAATTGTGTACCTGAAGGACTCATGTTGTCACCAGACAGTAGTTTTGGTTCGCTTCACTGTTCTAGAAATGTATCTGCATAATGCTAATGCTAGCAGTGCTAAGGTTGTTGCCATAAACCCTGACCTATTGGCATTTTGCACTGTGGGACACCATCGATCAGAAAGTCAAGGGTTTGAGCCCAGCTCAAAATGAGTGAATGTGAGAGTGAATAGGTAGATTTGTAAAAGAGCTTTGAGTAGTCAGAAAGACTAGAATAATGCTATATTCAAGCTCAAGTCCATCTACCATCTAGTTCTATTTTATTTTAATTCACCACCAGATGTGAAATAAAAACACTGGTCTGAAGTGCAGTCTATTTTGCATTCATCCTCCTCTATTGATTACAGTCCCCTCCAAAAGTATTGGAACAGCAAGGCCAATTCCTTTGTTTTTGTTGTTCACTGAAGACATTTGAGTTTAAGACAAAAAGATGAATATGAGACAAGAGTTCAGAATTTCAGCATTTATTTCCTGATATTTACATCTAGATGTGTTAAACAAGCCAGGACATACCACCTTTTGTTTGAACCCACCTATTTTTCAATCAAAACTATTGGAACATGTGACTGACAGGTGTGTCTTGTTGTCCAGTTTGTGCCTTTTAGGTAGATTTTCAATGATAAAATAGCTCTGCATGACTAGTCTTGATTTTAGCCTTGGATTTTGCCTATAAAGGCTGCATTTCTTGTTAAAGAACACAAATCAATATGAAGACCAGAGAGCTGTCAATGGGAGAAAAGTAAGCCATTTTGAAGCTGAGAAAAGAAGGAAAATCGATCAGAACCATTGGACAATCATTGGGCATAGCCAGCACAACAATTTGGGATGTCCTGAAAAAGAAAGAAACTACTGGTGTACTGATCAACATGCATCAAACAGGTCAGACAAGGAAAGCAACAGCAGCTGATGACAGAAATATTGTGAGAGCTGTGAAGAAAACCCCAAAAACATCAATAAGTGACATCACCAACAACCTCCACAGTTCTGGGGTGAAGGTATCACAATCCACTGTTTGAAGAAGACTCCGAGAGCAGACATATAGAGGCCATGTCACAAGATGTAAACCACTCATCAGCAGCAAGAATCAGAAGGCCAGATCTGAATATGCAATGAAGTACAGAGATGAACCACAATAGTTCTGGAACACATTCTTGTGGACTGACGAGACCAAGATTAATCTCTACCAAACTGATGGAAAGGCCAAAGTGTGGAGAAAGAAAGGAACTGCTTATGATCAAGCTCATCTGTGAAACATGGTGGAGATAATGTCATGGCTCAGGCTTGCATGGCTTCCTCTGGAACAGGTTTACTAATATTTATTGATGATGTAACTGATGATGGTAGCACCAGAATGAATTCAGAAGTGTACAGAAACATTTTGTCTGCCAATTTACGTAGAACTGCATCCAAACTAATTGGGAGCAGGTTCATCATGCAGCACGATAATGACCCAAAGCACACTGCCAACAAAACAAAGGACTTCATCAAGCAAAAAAAAAGTGTAAGGTTTTAGACTGGCCAAGTCAATCACCTGACCTTAACCCAATAGAGCATCAATTTACCTCCTGAAGAGGAGACTAAAGGCAGAACCCTTCAAAAACAAAAAAGAACTGAAAGAAGCTGCAGTAAAAGCCTCTAAAAGCATTTTGAATATAGAATGCAACACTTTTGTGATGTCGATAGGTTGCAGGCTTCAGGCAGTTATTGAAAGAATGGTTTATGCTGCCAAATATTGAATGTTATTTGCTGTAACATTATCTGTTCCTTTACTTTTGCTCACCTAAAAATGTTGTGGTCTAATACAAAAGGAAATACCAGGAAATGAAAGCTGAAATTCTGAACTCTTGTTTCATATTCATCTTTTGATCTTAAACCCTAATGTCTTCAGTGAACAACAAGAACAAAGGAATTGGCCTTGCTGTTCCAATACTTTTGGAGGGGACTGTGTCTCAGATTCTCAGACTAATGTCCCACTTTCATCCTCTTAAAACTGTCCTCCATCATTTTGACTCTTACCAAGTATATCTCTATGTGATAAGCTTTGCAGTAACGGTTTAAAAACCAGCCTGTTATTCGGTTGGTTCCAATAATCACTCTGCACAGCTAATGTAGAACACGCCAAAACAGTCTGATAATGATCTTATCCATGCGAGATGTCTCGATGCCTGCAAAAGGAGCAGAACAGTATTGAGGGCTTTCCACATCACGCTCATTACGTTACATATTGTCCCAGCTAATCTGAAAGTATGATTATCCTCTTTGCCCTTGTGTTGAGGGAACCATATAAATTATCTTATCAGCACAGTCTGATTATCACTGACAGTGGCTGTGATGTCAGCATCACACCCCCAATCTGAATTATTCATGTACATTTATCTGTTTTAGGAGCAGAAACCTTTGCTCTGATCCACAGCTGAATATTCACATGAACTGTCCATGAAAGAAAGTTATTGACCTCACTGAGCTACATAAACAGTATTAAAGAGACAGTGAAGCTTGCAATAAGTCTTCCCACTAACACTGCTGGTAAACTGAAGAGTTTTGATATATTTTATAACACTAGGACAAGGCTACTTGGTGGCATAGTGAGCTGTACTGTTGCATCACAGCAAGGAGGTGGCTGTATTACATCTGGGGTGGGACCTTTCCGTGTGGAGTTTCATTTCCCCTCCCAGCTAAATGCCAGCCGAGTTCCATACAGTTATCAGCCACTAGAAGTTTAAACAAGGATTGTTCTTAGTATGTCTTTGCTCTAAATTTCTTTCTGATTGGTTCATCAGGTACCCAATAAGAATCACAGCAGCCAACGCTGAGTTACCCAGTCAGAAAATTTAGTTGTCTATTTTAATGCATTGTAGTGAAATTGTGATCATAAATTTGCTACTTTACCATTTAAAATCTCAAAGAAAATCACCTACACTTAAGGATAAGAAAAACCATTTTGATACTAATATTTGGTGTTCTAAGAATATTTAAAGGAAATAAAGTATTTTGTTGAAGTGAAATGCTGCTGTTATGACATCACTAAGGTCATTTACCAGTTATGTTTTCAATTATTTTAACAGAATCCTATAGATTTAGAAATTTCTGTATTGATCCGAGTCCTCTCTTTATTCTTTCACCTAGGCCAAATTTGATAAAGCATCAAATTCATTAAAGATAAATAAAAGTTAGGCATTTCATTTATTTCAAATGGGAAAGAGGCCAGAAGCAGACTTTGTCTGACCTAGGAACTGTGACTAAGGAGGGTGGGGCTTCATAAAGGATCACATCCTATATAGGGTGGAGCTTGAACAAGGGTCAGTTATTTAAGGTTTTTATAGATTTTTTTTTTTCATTTTTCATATTGTAATGCATCTTGCCTTTACATATGGTAGTGTCGAGGCAAATCAGACTGGAACACTTGGCAGATTGTCCTCTCCATATTTACAACTTAGGAAATCTGAAACTGACGGTTGTCTTTGGCCTACACTGTTTTTGAGGCTTGTTTTCACCTTAAACTAAAAGTATGCAGAGTGGTGGCAGCCCTATCTGCAGCAATATACAGCCCTAGCTTCCATGTTAGCTCTCTGTGTCACTGGCCAATGCCATGTTTCTCATAAAACTCCCTTAAAAAATCCTGAACTATCCTTTTTAACAAATTTCCCTCATACTAATGAATATATTTCTGACTCACTGCTTTTTTTTGTATTTATCTGATTATTTTTGATGATAATATTTATTTTAGAAGTGAAGTATAAGAGAGATGGCTTCTTAGATGGCGTGGTAAGGCCAGCCAACTGTTACTATAATAAAACAGCCAATGGGCTATTGCCAATGCTGCGTAGGCTGGTGATAAGCAGTTTAACATAAACATGAAAAAAAGAAAAAGAAATTGAATCATCAATGCCCAAATGCCAGTTATAGGCCTGCTTGTGTATACATATGCCTAAATTAGGCTTTTGTCAATTATGGATTAAAGAGGTTGTAACAGAAGACAAAAATGAAAAGGTGAATCTGTTTTTTCATCAGGATAAACTTGTAAGCATTTCTATTTTTGACACTGTTAGCTCATCAGTTGGAGTGTTTGCTCAGTGGCTTCCTGAGTTTTCTTCAGCGGGGTAAAGAGATAAAGCATTACAGGTGAGTGTTCTTGTGCACACAACACTTGCACCGTATAATTACGGCTCCTACTTGCTGTGGGGCCCTTGACTGTGTTGATACTTGACCGCAGAGGAGGCAGTCTGATTAGCCAGCTGAGAGGCTTAAACGACCACTCTATATGTGGAAAAACATGGACATACAGCAGCAGATAGATCAGATAGAAGTCTGCCAGAGCGTGCATTTCATCCTACGCCTACTTTTGATAGATCTCCCTGTCTATCTCCCTGTCTTGCTCTCTCCCGGCGTGTCTCTTATTACAAATGCACGCCTGCTGCACGCGCCCGTTTTCACCGCCTTCCAAAGCAGTGGGTTTTCTCCTCGTCACCGTGGAGAGACGAGAACAAGAGCCAGAGCAGAGTGAGACGAGGGAGAGGGTGTTCTCAGGCTTGAACAAGGCTTTATGACTTTCAACACTATTTGCATAATTGTATGCATCTCATGCAGAGTGAGTACACAGTGCCAGCACGGATGATCAGTTCTTATCTTCAAACTGCACCATAAAGATAAGAGAAATACATGCCGATATAAAGTAATCTTACTTCCTACTGCCCATGTCAAATTATTTAGGAGGACTCGACATCTTCCGAGCTGCTGAAGCTGCATGAATGAACAGATCATTGCATCATGATTTCTCAGGGCCAAGAGTCTGATTCTAATTGAAGCGGGGTTTATTGTTGGTGTTTAATCTCCTCATTTACATCTCACTGTGGTGCTGTTTTGTTATACTGACTTATTGATTTGACTCTTGAATGGTGTTTAACAATAATAATCATCTTAAATACACATACTTATGCATAATACAGTTCTGTTAGATCATTGATCTCTATTAGGCTAAAGGTTTAATTAAAAGTAAAGTAGTAATGCCTCTTGGCAATATGGAATTTAAATTTCTTTGTCCATATGTGGTCTGCAGGCTGATCCAACATTGTCATATTTATCCTGTCGATTTTTCAAAGGCTTTCTAAACAGGTAAATGATTAAACTTTTACAATTTTGTGGCTTATTTTGAGTAATTTGGAAAAACTACTGTCAGAGCTACCTCTGGCCAAAGTTAGGCACTAACCTTTTTTTTTAATGAAGTCTTAACCTAACTAACCAGATGGACCGTTAAATATATTTCACTAGTCCATCTGGGCAACGGTCCATATAAAGTGTTTGGGAAAGGGAAGAACCTTTCAAAAGCATATATGGCAAATGACCGGACGATCATTCCGTCAATCAAATTTATTCCAGACCAATCAGATAGTAGGTGGGCTCTACTGCCGTGTTGTAAAATACAAAATATGAGCCACTTCATCGAACAAACTATCAGCAAAACATGTCAAAAGTGGAAAAGTGGGGTGAAAATATCCTATCAAAAGTGCTTTCAGTGTTGATGATTGTTACTGAAATATGTGTGTACATATATGTGTGTATATATATATATATATATATATATATATACAAAACCCAAAACCAGTGAAGTTGGCACGTTGTGTAAATCGTAAATAAAAACAGAATACAATGATTTGCAAATCCTTTTCAACTTATATTCAATTGAATACACTGCAAAGACAAGATATTTAATGTTCGAACTGAGAAACTTTATTTTCTTTTGCAAATAATCATCAACTTAGAATTTAATGGCAGCAACACATTGCAAAAAAGTTGGCACAGGGGCATTTTTACCACTGTGTTACATCGCCTTTCCTTTTAACAACACTCAGTAAACATTTGGGAACTGAGGAGACCAATTTTTGAAGCTTTTCGGGTGGAATTCTTTCCCATTCTTGCTTGATGTACACCTTAAGTTGTTCAACAGTCCGGGGTCTCCCTTGTTGTATTTTACGCTTCATAATGCGCCACACATTTTCAATGGGGGACAGGTCTGGACTACAGGCAGGCCAGTCTTAGTACCCGCACTCTTTTACTACGAAGCCACGCTGTTGTAACACGTGCAGAATGTGGCTTGGCATTGTCTTGCTGAAATAAGCAGGGGCGTCCATGAAAAAGACGTTGCTTGGATGGCAACATATGTTGCTCCAAAACCTGTATGTACCTTTCAGCATTAATGGTGCCTTCACAGATGTGTAAGTTACCCATGCCTTGGGCACTAATACATCCCCATACCATCACAGATGCTGGCTTTTGAACTTTGCGCCTATAACAGTCCGGCTGGTTCTTTTCCTCTTTGGTCCGGAGGACACGAAGACCACACTTTCCAAAAACAATTTGAAATGTGGACTCGTCAGACCACAGAACACTTTTCCACTTTGCATCAGTCCATCTTAGATGAGCTCGGGCCCAGCAAAGCCGGTGGCGTTTCTGGGTGTTGTTGATAAATGGCTTTCGCTTTGCATAGTAGAGTTTTAACTTGCACTTACAGATGTAGCGACGAACTGTAGTTACTGACAGTGGTTTTCTGAAGTGTTCCTGAGTCCATGTGGTGATATCCTTTACACAGTGATGCCGGTTTTTGATGCAGTACCGCCTGAGGGATCGAAGGTCACGGGCATTCAATGTTGGTTTTCGGCCTTGCCGCTTAATTTCTCCAGATTCTCTGAACCTTTTGATTATATAACGGATATATTACGGATATTACTAAATTCCTTGCAATAGCTCATTGAGAAATGTTGTTCTTAAACTGTTGGACAATTTGCTCACGCATTTGTTCACAAAGTGGTGACCCTCACCCCATCCTTGTTTGTGAATGACTGACCATTTCAGGGAAGCTGCTTTTATACCCAATCATGGCACCCACCTGTTCTCAATTAGCCTGTTCACCTGTGGGATGTTCCAAATAAGTGTTTGATGAGCATTCCTCAACTTTCTCAGTCTTTTTTGCCACTTGTGCCAGCTTTTTTGAAACATGTTGCAGGCATCAAATTCAAAATGAGCTAATATTTGCAAAAAATAACAGTTTACCAGTTCGAACGTTAAGTATCTTGTCTTTGCTGTGTATTCAATTGAATATAGGTTGAAAGGGATTTGCAAATCATTGTATTCTGTTTTTATTTACGATTTACACAATGTGCCAACTTCACTGGTTTTGGGTTTTGTATATATATATATATATATAAAACGTGCAAACTTGATAGGGCACAAAAAGCTGGTCTACAAAGTGGGTGCACCAAGGGTTGCATCTGTCAAATGAGCAAAGTAGCACCCGCAATCCATTTTGCATGTTTGTCTGCATGATTATGTAGAATACATGCAGATGATCATACTGGGAGGAGGGGATGCAAATATAACCATTCAGCACCCGCAATGTGATTTATCAAACCCAAAACTAATTACACTCTGTGTTTTTGCGTCTATGTTTAGCACATTTGAAAGGCAGGTGCAAACTGGCACAGCGTCATGTACAGAGCGCTGACAAAGGAGAGAGAGAGAGAATCTTCCATGTGCGTGTCAACATGTTTGGACTGTCAAAAACAGCATTAACCGAATACCAATTACCAAATTTTTTGATGAATGACTGAAAGACTAGGAGGCTGTCATTATGAAGGACTGAAGAAAGAGGGATGATCCAATGTGCCATCACCCATGCAGACACATGTGTAAAGTAACCCATCTCTGTTTTGCGCTCTTAATACATAGTTAGGTAATTTAACCTATGTAAAAAAGATTCCCTTCATAGCCAGAATAATTTTGTTTGTCACTCAGAGCTAACAAAAGGATTTTGCAGATTTTAGTTAAAGGACGTTAAACGCTCAGTCAGTGTGTGCGTAATGTAAGACTAATCTTCACATGAGAGGTTATTGGGGATGAAGCTGTAAACTATGTGAATGCTGTCATTTTGATTATATTTAATTGGAATCAGAAAAGGAAAACTAAAAGTTATGGATAAAAATATGGCATGAGGGGAAAGTGACAACCTTGTCCGTCAAAATGACAGACAGCAAAAACAAAAATTAAAATAGTAGAGACATTTCTTATATCCAGTAATGCCATTTTTCAGCTGTGCACTTTTCACAGATGGCCTCCCAAATCACTTTTCTTCTGGCAATGCACAGATGTCTCTGCTAGAACTCACCAGTGTGTTTATTTGCCTTCAACTCTATGTCTTCAAACTTCATATTTCTTTTATGGCCACTCTGCTCTCCCAAACTCTCCATGGTGACAGCCAGTAGCACACGCAAAATCCTTATTTAAAGACGCGACCTGCACCACTTTTGTGCTTGTTATCAACTGCACACGCAACCATAGTAGACTAATAGGGCGTGCGATTTTTTAGTTTGCACATGCAAGTTAGTGCTCGCTATTTGGGATCTAAGTAGACCAGGCCCATAGTGTGTTAAACTGTGCTTATAGCCAGTTAGCCATAAGAAAGAAATACACATGTTAACCACACAACAAAAAATCTATCGCACAGTAGAACATGTCATAAATATAAATGAGGTTAGGTATTAATGCAACACACATGCAGGTCATTTATACTTATTCATAGTATTTAATTTAAGGTTAAAGTTTGTTGAGACTTTTCTCTTGTTCATTGTAATAAATTTATAAAACATTATAAACATTATTATAATCCACTATAATTAGATTATACATTACTGTAAGTGGTCATAAGATACTCTGGTAAAGTGAAAAAATGATACAAATTGAATGAAATAAAGCAAACAAAATGCTGTTTTTTATACTGAACATTTTAATTTTCACAATGTATATTTAATATCATGAAATACTTGAGAATGATCCTCAAAGAGATTGTCTACATTTAGCTTTTAAAAATTAAAGGTTAAACTGACACTGTTAAAAATATCAGCAAGATACAATGTTAAATAAAAAGTGGAGAACTGAAATGAATCTTACTGTAAATGAACTGTATACGTTGGTCAGTTTTTTTTTTTTTTTTTTAAAGTCTGCATTTAACTTTAAGCACCAACAGTGAGCTATGCAAACACAAAGCATTATGAAAAGCTTCTCCGTGTCTTAGATTTGTCGTTATTATGGATGTTTATAACTTCTTGTGGCCACATGCACCATATTATTTGCTGTATGTATGTTCATAACTTATAATAAACAGTAGCATTAATATGAACAATAATCAGTCTTCTAGGACAATATAAATTAATGTGAGTGGTTATAACTATGACTATACATCATTATAAGTGCATTACAGTATCTTATAAACATGTTTAGCATGTGTTTATACTGCATTATAAAGAGGAGCTTCATAGGAAGTGTTAAAGAGACATGAAAACAACCCTAACGGGCTTATATAACAAAAAAAGCACAATGTGACATCTTTAAGACAGCACCGCTATAATAGGAATCACTGCAAACTGTACACAAAAGCCCCTTTGAGAACCAACAGCTGATGCACTCAGACTTTGTCCAATATTTTTTTAACAGTTGACGCCTTTAACAACCAAACTCCTGAAAACATGTTCTTTTCTTCAACAAAAAAGTAGCCAAATGCAACATTTACTGCTGAGTATTTTTCAGTCCAACAGCCAAAGAAAAGCTCTTTCAGAGGAGTTAAAAAAAAAAAAAACACCTCAGATTTCATTTTTGTGATTTGGAAACATCTGTATGTGTTGGATAACTTCTAAGACAAAGTGGAATATATGAATCACAGAGAAAGAAACTGAATACATCTGCACCCATTTCTCCATTCTGACCTCTGCCAGTCTTTTTCTTGTTTGTTGCTACCTTTTCAACCCTCTTCAGTCACCGTCTCACCATTTCACAGCTCCGGGAAGGGCGGTGTGATAAGTGCCTGTCAACTATCTGAGCATTGTGTTTGAAGAGTTAGCTGGCTATTTGTGGAAAACTGATGTCCTGACGCAGATGGCTTTGTGGCGTATACTTACGCTTCAAGTGTTGAGTCTGAGCACAATGGTTAGAAACTAAGGGTGCAATGTGTATCAAATACTATAGTGTGTGTTTTTTTTATTTTTTTTTATTTTTTATTAACGTTAACTTGATAGCTGGTTCAAAGCAAAACATAAGAACAGACAGTTATAATTATGACAAAAATCACGTCTGACCATTAGCCACACAAGGCAGTTAATGCTGGGGATTTGATCAATCTGATCTGAACAGTGGATGCTAAATGTTATCAGATGTTTTGCCTTAAATCAGGTTCAGATATTCATAATCTATGACTGCTATGGATATGTCCACAATTGCTAAAAATTATTTCAGTAAGATTACTCTGGATAGCACTGTTTTCTCTTTCTAAGGTTTCTTTCACACCTAACACCTTTTATTTGGACCAAACAAAGTCTGGTTGGCATTTTTTTTAAAAGTTAAATTTATATAGGAATGTGTGAAAGCTCCCACTAACTCTGATGTGGACAATATGTAAGTGTCACCTGAAGCAGCCTAAATGCAGATTTTATGGCACAGGATATTTCATCTCCAACAAATAGCAGGTGGCTATAGAGTGGTGCGGGAATGAGTCCAAAAAAGCACAAGTGAGTTACGGTTTAGAACTTCCTGTTTCCCGGCCTGAATGTAAGATTATTGGCAACAGATAAAAGCCTGTAAAATGGTCCTTGGTGAATACATCTACAACAGATTTTAGTATTTAATCTGAAATAATAAAATGCTTCTGATATTGTCTGTTTTGAATATTAAGCCTTTTTGTGTTTTTAAAGAATAATTGCTAATTACTGCTTACTAGGACGATAAAAATGCGCACAAGCATCTCTGGGTTTTTTTTAATAATCAATAACTCATACACTATTGCCACAGTCATGCAGACCAACTTGATCAGATCATTTGATTAAAGGACATTCAACAAGTATTAGTTGTAGTTCCATTGTAATTTAATATGAGCTTTATTATCTTGCCGATTATGTTAAAAAATTGTGAAAAGTGGGTTTGTTAAGATTATTACAAAGAACAGAACATGTAATTTTCTTTTGTTTATTACAGCTTATTATCAGCAGCTGTCCAAAACACAGTGAAACATCCCATAGGCTTTTAATAGGCTTGAATTTCAAAAAATAAATCGGAGAACGCAGTCATTTGAAAATAAACATTTTTTAATAAAGACAATTATTGCCCATTTTGGTTTATTGTAACAGCCCACGTTTGGAATCTCACTCATCTCTTTGGTCAGTCTATGGGGGCAACCCAGTCTCACCCAGTGGCGTACAAATAGCACGGTTTTACACGTTCAAAATACGTGTGATGTATACGCCACTGTCAAATTTTGCCTGCAGTTGATACAAGACAGACAGGTGTTCTGTCATTTTCTCCTACCCATCGGAAATTGCCACTTTCTGGTTCTGTGCATGTGCCTTACGGCGTCACCCTCTCTCTGGGTTAGGTTTAGGGTAAAGGTTGGGGTGATGGTAGCAAAATCTGGCAAGGTAGCAAAATATGTCAGAACATCAGCCTGTCTCATCACATTTCGGAAGGTACGAGCCTCTATGATCACGTGAACAAAGTCGAAACACCCACATGCATATAACATGCACCGGTCTCTCCAGGTGTCATTGGAGCACTATGCGTATCAGCTGAACGCGACATTTGACTTTGGCATACACATCGCACGTATTTTGAAAGTGTAAAATTTACGCCATTTGTGCGCCATTGTGTGAGAGTGGACTGATGGGGGACTTCTAGTAAAACAAAATACTTTACAGATTTTTGTTTTTATCCAGCCATGATATGTAGTGTTTTTTTTGTCACTCAAAAATGTTGTATTTGTGGATTCAAAAATCATATGAGACCTTCATTTTGACAACTTCCTTTTCATCTATTAGAAATTAAGTGCACCCATGCCTTTTTCCCTATTTGCTTTCTGTCCAATTAAAAGCAGTCATAGGTCAGCAAGAGACTAAATAGTCATCTATCAATTCCCATGAGGATTATAAAGAAAGTATGACTAATGATATGTGGCCCTGTGTAACATTTGAGACAAAAATCACTCCCAAAAGTGGCGCAAGTGGCCAAATGGAGTGAAAACATCTGATGGTACAAGTGTAAATTTGTGATATTTTTTTTGCCGCAGGTTTCTTTGGAATCTTTACTTTTGTCCTCCTAACAGTCAAGACTTGACAGAACCATTTTAGGGTGTTTAAGGGCTGGTTCAATACTGATGTGAAATTAAAATTCTGTTTTGATCTTTTGTTTTGCCGATGGTCATACAACATTAAATATGTCTATGTGACATCAATACAGCATGAAAATTCTGTTAGACTGGGTCTTCATGAAAACAAATGTATTTAATTAGATACTGCTTGAAAGGATTTAGGTTCTAGAGGCATTATTACAATAAAAATCCAGGCAGATGGAAAATAGCAGAAAATGATCCAGAGCTGCAAGAGTCAGTGAAGTATTGATAATACTAAATAACACTATAGACAATACTAACAAAATATAATAGTTGTATTTAATTTAGCTTTACCTAATAAAGCCCTGCACACAACTGTTTAGTTTGTTCTTCTTTGATACACTTAGAACATTTTGTTCTGTGTATCCACTACAAAAAACTGCTCTCGGGTATGTTTTTTTTTTTATTCTTTGTTCTTTCATCGTGTCCCTTATCGTGTGAAGAGCTGCCAGGTGCTTTTTATCCTGCAGAAGATGGTTCTGGTAGACAAGGTTCAGCAGAGAGCACCCAAGCTGAGCGTTCTGGGTGAAGCCACTTCACATAAGGTTCCCTGCCCTTTTATTGGGCAGGATTTATTAAAACAGCCAGCTTCTGACAATTCAATTGAAAATCCACTGCTGGGTCTGTTTTCTCTCCAACTGCAGTGACCCCGTCAGAGCAGATGTGGGGAGGAGGGGGCGGCGGAGAGATGACGGGAAGAAGCTTTTAGAGACGGGAGAGGACTGGCAGGTAGAATGGACTGATATGAAAAATATGAGTGAGTGTTTAGGAATGACTTGAAGCAGTAAATGCCTGCAGTGTTATATGTTCAGTGGGGCTGTGTTTGAAATAGTGACAGACGCTTCTTTCTGTGTGTGTTTCTTTACAGAGCTGCCTTCTCTCCATGCAAAACCAGTGAGTCAGATTTTGCCCTTTCACCGTGTCTGTCCACACTCCTCTCATGGTATTTGCGTTCATGGCCAGTTTTCATTTGCCTTTGCTAGCGCGTTCACACACTTCGTGCCAAGCGTGCCAGCATGTGACATTCACAGAGGCTCAGGAAAAGGACAGTGGTCTACGCTTTGTGCATGGATTCTCAATCCAACAAAAACCTTTTCGAGCCACAAAGCTTCGACCTAATCCTCATGAAGCTTCCATGCTATTCACCAAATGGTCAGCGAGAGAGCCCTGAGCTTTGCCAAATAATGAGCTGAACACAAGTATGGAAGCAAATACCATACGAAATACACACTGTTTAGTCAGCTGGTGCTTGGAAGACATATTCATCCAATAACTTGAGATTATCTCAATTTTCTCCTACACAAACAGTAAAAATGGTTTATTAATGCTGCTAAAATACTGCAACTTTAAATTTAGTGGTTCCTAATTGGTGTGGCGGGGCACACTGGAGAACCCTGTATAGGTGTGCCTTCAAATCATAAGTTATTATTACTGAACAACAGCTAATCAGCAGTTAATATGCATTATTTTCAATCTAAAGCAGCAAATTATGTCATTACCACCGCCAAGGAGGTTGTTTTTGCAGGCATATGTTTGTTTGTTTGTTTGTTTGTTTGCTCATGGCCCAACTTAGAAATGATTAGATTTTGGTGGTGATACATATATTTGTCTGGATGCAAAAATGTTAAAATATCCCATAAGCTAACATTGGGCGGAATAAAACTAAAAAAAAAGTAATAATTTCTCTGGCGTTTTTGTACAGATTTGTTTCCATTTTCACAGAATAATATGGGGTCTATGGCTCTATCATTAAGGTAAATTTCACCTGGATCAGATCCAGATTAACATCTCAAAAAACATTGAACTTTATAGTGGGAAATCCCATGGACAACATTCAATAATTCATATAAAATCAAAATTTTAAGTGATGTTGACACGACTTGTGTTCATGCAGGACAACAACCTCCATATATGTGGTGAGTGTGGTCTGGATCCTGGCATTATTCTGGATCTGGTGATCCAGTATTGTATCTTTTTGAGGGGCTGTGGAAACTGAACTGAGCTGCTTGGCGGAGGTCTGTGCTCTCTGAGCGCTTTTCTAGATTTTAAAATCTTTTACACCCCTTTTTTAAAGGATCGCTGTCTTTTATCATTCATTAATGACTGGAAGGAGTTATGTCTTTTTTGCTCCCTCCCATTTTCTAGTTTCCCCCTTTTTTATTACTTGATCAATAAAGTAACTTAAAGCTATTTGACCCAGAAAATAAATATGCTACTACAAAGCTTCTGGAATATGTAGTTAAGCTAACAATGCTATTTTCAGTGATGTTACTGCCCATCACTTTCAACAGATGAAATTGTCTGGGGGTGAGAAGGTTAAGTTTAGAGGAGTCAAGAGCTTCATATCTTGAGTAAAACAGGGTCTCAGTTATAACAGTCTTGTTTTCTCAATAGATTTCAGGCTGATTAGAGCTTAAAGATGTATTGTTCATCTACCGCAATTACTGTGCTGGAAATACTCCGTGTATACAATAATCATGAAGCAGAAAAAGCAATTGTACATATCAGCATGCAGTCTGTCTTTGGCATTGGCTCTCACTTATGGTGGAGATATAAGCAAAAAGAAAACAAGTCTACAGCTATTTCTTCTGTGACCTTTTCAGATGCATACTGTTCTTTCATGCTGGAGGATGAAGCAAAGGCCAATTGGCCTCCAGATTACGGTGTCACCCTGTGAGCACTCCATGCCAGCACTTAAGACGACTCAAGGCTGCACGGTAGTATTTACTCAGGCACGCTGTGGTCAGGCTCACATCCATTCAGTGCTGCATGTGTGGAGCCCTGGTAACATTTCTGTGATATGATAGCTCCTCAAGGCCATCTCCTGACATGCAGGTCATAGAGACACTGACAAGGGCAGAGCAGCAGAGGTGGAGTCAGAGAGGGCTGAGGGGCTGCTGACTATGGGGTGAAAGGTTTACTTGTCTGTTTTGAAAGAGCGTCTCTGGATAATGGGAGAAGCCAAAGATCAAGAGATTGTCATAAAAGTCTCCCAGGGTCTATTTGGGAGATTGATAGTTGTGGTGGTGGAAAACTTCAAGAGCATCTTTGACACAGAGTGGAATCGCTCCAGTCAGGATGCTTTTCATGTTTTCATTTAGCTTTAACCTGTCTGTCAAAGATTTGACGTTTTTGTGCCAACAGCCTATTAACCATCACCCTTATGACTGATGTGTTGGATGCCAGTCAGACTCATCTTCAGTGCACATTCAGCAGTGTTTGCCAACTAGTTTTCACAATAGCACAATAGGAGGGAGGGCAGGACAGTGTTGCAGCAGGTAGTGTGTGTACCTCACAGCGAGAAGGTTGCTAGTTTGAACCCTGTGCCGGCCGTTGCCTTTCCATTTGGAGTTTGCATGTTCTCCCTGTGTTTGCATGGGTTCTTTCCTGGTTCTCTGGCTTTATCCCACAAACTGTAATACATGCTTGTTGGGTAAACTAAACTGCCCTCAGGTGTGAGTGAATGTGAGAATGGATGTCTGTCCTGTATTGGCTGGCATCCAGTCCAAGGTGGACCCTACTTCTACCCCAATGTCAGCTCCATACTGCAGGAGGGTTGGGCAACATATCAAAATTTCAAAGAGCCCATATATTGCCTTAACATTGGTTCATATATCCATTTCTGATGATTGTTAATGTCCAAGATCATTAATATTTGAAAAACCTTCCTGTTTTCTCATTCTGAGTTTTTCTGATCCACCTTGATTCTCATTCTGTCTGGAACACTCTGTCAGGGCTGCTGTCACTTTAGGGCCCCCGTCATCACATGGGCCTAGTTCGCCCCCTGACTGGTTGAACAGTCAGCTCTGTGCTAATTGGTCAGTTCTTTTTGGGGGGGGGGGGGGGGCAGCTACTGGTACTGTAAATAGGGGGAGGGGAGAAGTCCAGATGCTGCAGACTTTGCCTTTCCAGCTAAATTTGAGGGCTTAATTAACCCTCAGGTATTATTAATCTGTGATGATGCTGGAATAAGGAGGTGGAGGGTTTGTGAGTGCTTTGAGATGACTGGAGGTCGTATGGGGGAGAGGGAGTGGTCTGTGGTTGGGGAAATGAGATGCTGATTGCAGACTGTCACACAGGTGAGGAGTGAAACTTTTATTGAACATTTGCAGAAATCATTTGGCTGCTCCACCTGTTGGGATGGATGACATCATGTCTAAGAAGTGAAGCATGGTCCCTGAAACAGATTAAAATCGTCAATGAAACAGAAGTTGTTGGAGAGGCAGGTCGATTGGAGCCTGTGTGAGTCAGGCTTCTGTCTGCACATGTAATTTATCTTACAACCCTCACTGTATTGAGGATTTCTAGTTTTGTTGCTCCCAAGTGGATGAATGAATTACCACCTTCTCTGTAGTTCTCAGTGGTAGAACAGGTTAGAAGGTTTTAGACCCAGCTCTTTGTGAACAAGTCAGCACTGAGTATGTTGATGCTTACTATGATGTCAATGTCAATGACATGAGACTTGATGATGAAGATGAAGGGTAATGATGATGATAAAGATATTTGGGTGACTTGAAAGGTTTAATGTCAATTGATTGGTTAGGGACAGAAAATGCACTGCCTCTTGCACTACATGGCAGCATCTGCATCCAAACTGACTTGGAGCAGTTTGTTGCGCTTATTAATGTTGTTCCCTTCAGTCTAGATTCTCACTTGTGTTGTACTTATTCCAGATGTACGTTGCTTTGGACAGAAGTGTCTGCTAAATGAAAGTGTAACATTAATACATGGAAACTAGAAAGCACTTGGAGAGCGCAAACCTCAGCCAAGGTAGGTCACATATTGCTGTTACATCTATAAGCAATAGTTCCATGATAAAGTTACCATCATAATATGATTCCTTGACCCTGAAAACCCACACCTAGCACTCAGAATCATGTTGATATCATTATTAGTTAGTTGGGCAGTTACCAACATCTGCTGAAAATTCCAGCAAAATTTGTGCAATAGTTTTTTGCGTAATCTTGCTAAGAAACAAACAGAGCACATTTGAGATATGGTGGAACAGGAGATTTAAATCAAGGATTTGCACTCCACAAATCTGCAAGGACTGTGGCGCTATGATGTCAATGTGGACATATATTGTTACAGAATATTTCGAGTACCTTGTTGAAAGTCGTCCTGAAGGTTGAAGTTTGCTCTGACAGAAAAAATGTTTTCACCTGGTACTAGAAAGGTGTACCTAATTAAGTGGCCAGTGAGTGCGTGTGCATGTGTAGTCATACGTGTACACTAATTTAAGATACCTAAATGAGCCAAGGGGAAGGAAAGGATTAAAAGTATAGATTTCTATTCCATTTGTTTCATTTCCACATCAAGTAAGAGTTGAAGAAAGTAATTGAGACATAAAAAAACGCACAGCCAAAGAAATCCATATCTTCTCCCCACAGACTGAGCATATTGTTGTTGACAATTTCACATTGTGATGATATGGATCTATATTTCAATTCACAGCTCATAATTACTTTGCTACTGTGCTGCCTTTACACTGCTGTTTGTAATAAATGCAGAGCTGAGATAATCTGTTTTACTCTGATAGAAGGCTTCATTAATATGGAGAATACACAGCGGAGCCGCATCAGTGCTGCAGAGTAGACGCACAAATATCACATTATTTTCTTTTTTGAATTTTTCACTGCTTTGCAATAACTGGCTTTGGTTAATATTTGTTGAGTTTTGGGAAAACTAATGATCTCTGGCCATCAGGTCTGAAGGGTTGTGCTCTGATCAAGGTTACCACCCTGTGTTTAATAATTATCAGCCTGGGCATGATCAAAGGAGGTTAATACTGTGTTTTATTCAAGAACCACCCAAAAATAAATAGGAGCTTGTGCACTGAAACCCCCTCAAGGTAACTCTGGGTATCAAACACCTTTGATATCATGCAGATTTTCTCTCAAATGTCCATATTTTGCCAATCATTCTGCATAAATCACACATGAACAAACACACCCCTTATAAAAAGCTACACAGTAAAGCCGACTAATGATCAATCAGTAAACCTCACTCAGCCACGCTCTGTGTTTTTTGGCTTTGACTAAAAGCCAGCCGCGGTGCAAAAGAGCTGATGTTAAGGCTCTGGGAATGTGTGCAGGGAAAAACAGCAGTCAGATGAATATGCCTTCCACTATTGTTGCGATGTTATGACCGGTCTAATGAGATCTATGGAGAGTTGAGCCTCTCATTTTGTTGTATCACCCATACACTCTCCTGCACGGCAAATCCACCATGGGACTGTCCTCAGACACATCCACTGAGATGGATGGATGCTTTCGTTGATGTTCCAGACAAAAGAGCACTATTCTGCGCCTGTTTTTATGCTTTATGTATAAAAACATCGAGGCTCTGAGATGACACTTTTGTTATTCCCATATGCAGTGTACAAAGAGAAATACAAGCTTTCAAAAGATGCTGTCAACTCAGACCTGTTTTCTTTTCCCCTCATAATGCACAACAACAACAAAAAATCACTTACAAACTCTTGTGTAACTTTATGTAAATCATCAGTCAATACTGAAATCATCCTATATTAAAGATTTATTCATTATTTTACAAGTCAGTTATGAGCACAGCTATTGATTCAATGATGTATTAACTGAAAAATATGAATAATGAATAATGTAAAAAATAGTGATATATTTTGATTTATGATAAAGAGAAAAAATACTTAACTAGAAAAGCACTCAGAGAGTGCAGACCTCCCCCAAGCAGCTCAGTTACGGCAGTGGGTTTTCCACAACCCCTGTAAAAATACAATTCTGGGTCACCACGCGCTCTGATTGGATAGCCAAGTCTCCGCTCATGTCTGTCCATGTGGAGAACATCTCCACTGGCCCTGCAAGGGAAGCTGGGAAATGTAGTGCCATAGGCTTGAAAAAGACCTCAGTTTTCAAATAAACTACAATTTCCAAAATGACGTAAAGGGGGCAAAACCCTCACAGCAGCTGAGGAGAAATGAAGGGGATTTGCTATTATAAACTTCAACGCTTTTTTATGACGTCAATCTGGATGGGATCCAGATGAAATTTACCTTGATGATAGAGTTATATTATATATATTATCCTGTAATTTTTTAAGCAAATCCATCAAGTGATGTCAGAGATATATTTTTTAAATATACGGCCCAATGTTAACTTATGGAATTTTCGGAAAATTTGGGGAATTATTTGCATCAAGACAAACATGTGGATCACCACTAAAATGTAATGGCTTCTTCCTTGGACCAAACCACACCTCTGGTAAAATTTTGATGTAAATCCATCCAGTAGTTGCTAACAGACCAATAAACATACAAACTAACAAACAAACCCTGGCGAAAACAAAACCTCCTTGGCGGATGTGATAAAGAAATGTCAGAAGATTTATCACACTTTGAGATCACACGGCTCTCAAATGGATTTTAAATTCAACCCTTACAGCTTGAGGCAATTTTTTTTTTTTTGCTACATTCAATTTACATGGATTTTTATTGCAGTACTTTCTGTTGTAACCCCCCCCCCCCCCCCCCCCCCCGAGATTAAGATATTTTCATGACATTATAATAAACCCAAGATTTATCCAGATAAAAGTCCATTTCTGATTGTAATTGATTTTATTGTGCATATTTCTTTGAAGAGTCTGTTGAAATTTTTTCATCCAGAGTCTGAATTTCAAGCTCTACTAAATTAAAATATTTCACATTAAACAACATTAATGAAACGAGAGAACACTCTGAGAGCGCAAACCTCCGCCAAGGTAGCTGACCTATTGCTGTTACATTTATAACATTTATATCAATGTGTCCCCTTATAAATAGTTCCATAATATATTTAGAAAGTCAGTTAGACAGATATTAGGCAATAACAATTGTTTACTGATGGCGTTTATCTGGGTCACCATCAAAATCACAGCCTTGGGGAGAGTCAGTACTCAGGGTGATGACTGAGGAGGTGTATTTCCCCACACACACAAACTGGGGCCTGGGAGCGTCCATGGGTGGGCTCGAACCACCAACCCAGCAAGAGGGCCTGGGAAGTGCAGTTTTAGACAGTTGCTTGAAATATGCCAGTAACAAGTCCATGATGTGGGTGGCCACAAATGCTCTCTCTTGAGTCATGATACTTTCAGCAGCGAGGAAATTGGATCCATGATCAGAGGAGCCAAATTAGGCACCGCTGGGATTTGAACCCAGGATCTCCTGTTTACTAGACAGGCACTTTGACCAGCTAAGCCACGACGCCTTCAGGTGATTCATTTCGATGAAGTTTGATAATCTTGCAACCACTTTACCTTGACAACATACAGTACTTTCCCTTTCAGGCCATGTCAGCTAAAACTAAGGTCAACTTGCATGAAACTGGACCACGCCTGGAGGCTTCTGGCTGAAGTAGGAACAAATTTGGGGGGACTCTGAAAGTGATGGCACCTGATTGAGGGCTGGGGTGCTTTTGAGTGGCTGTGATTTGCTAGAATATTTTAAGGGGTGGCATGGCCCTGAGTCCCAAACACCCTTATCCCCCAAGTTCAAAGTCTAAGCAGTTCGGCCTGATGTCCAGGCTAAAGAAGGAGAGCGTCCCTGGGTGGGCTCGAACCACCAACCTCTCGGTTAACAGCCGAGCGCGCTGGCCGATTGCGCCACAGAGACACTGGCACAAGATGTGGCTTGCTGATGACCAGTCAGTTCATGCTTTGGTCTCTTAATTCAGTCTCTTTGACACGCTGAGCGAGTCATGTTGGATGAAATCAATGTGTCCCCTCTGTTGAGACCGTTCTTTATTCCAGTGTCACACATTCCTTCAACCACCACTTTCTCTTCAGTGTGCTGTCAAAGTGTCTCTGCAGTGTGGTTTGATCTTGAGCCTTGGTCAGGAAAGGTGCTGTCAGGGCAAACAGTCATGGTAACTCCTTATCCCAAGTTTGAAAGTATTCAAATCACATGCAAGCTATCATGTGCTTTGAGTCATGAACAAGATGGGTGTTTTTACCAAACAAGCCCAGCAAGAGGGCCTGGGAAGTGCAGTTTTTGACAGTTGCTTGAAATATGCCAGTAACAAGTCCATGATGTGGGTAGCCACAAATGCTCTCTTCTGAGTCATGATGCTTTCAGCAGCCAGGAAACTGGATCCATGATCAGAGGAGCCAAATTAGGCACCGCTGGGATTTGAACCCAGGCTCTCCTGTTTACTAGACAGGCACTTTGACCAGCTAAGCCACGGCACCTTCAGGTGATTCATTCCGATGGAGTTTGATAATCTTGCAACCACTTTACCTTGACAACATACAGTACTTTCCCTTTCAGGCCATGTCAACCAAAACAAAGGTCAATTTGCATGAAACTGGACCACGCCTGGAGGCTTCTGGCTGAAGTAGGAACAAATTTCGGGGGACTCTGAAAGTGATGGCACCTGATTGAGGCCTGGGGTGCTTTTGAGTGGCTGTGATTTGCCAGAATTTTTTAAGGGGTGGCATGGCCCTGAGTCCCAAACACCCTTAAACCCCCAAGTCCAAAGTCTAAGCAGTTCGGCCTGATGTCCAGGCTAAAGAAGGAGAGCGTCCCTGGGTGGGCTCGAACCACCAACCTCTCGGTTAACAGCCGAGCGCGCTGGCCGATTGCGCCACAGAGACACTGGCACAAGATGTGGCTCGTTGATGACCAGTCAGTTCATGCTTTGGTCTCTTAATTCAGTCTCTTTGACACGCTGAGCGAGTCATTTTGGATGAAATCAATGTGTCATTTCTTCTAAGTCCGTTCTTAATTCCAGTGTCACACATGCCTTCAACCACCACTTTCTCTTTAGCGTGCTGTCAAAGTGTCTCTGCAGTGTGGTTTGATCTTGAGCCTTGGTCAGGAAAGGTGCTGTCAGGGCAAAAAGTCATGGTAACTCCTGATCCCAAGTTTGAAAGTATTCAAATCATATGCAAGCTATCATGTGCTTCAAGTCATGAACAAGATGGGCGTTTTTACCAAACAAGCCCAGCAAGAGGGCCTGGGAAGTGCAGTTTTGGACAGTTGCTTGAAATATGCCAATAACAAGTCCATGATGTGGGTGGCCACAAATGCTCTCCCCTGAGTCATGATGCTTTCAGCAGCCAGGAAACTGGATCCATGATCAGAGGAGCCAAATTAAGCACCGCTGGGATTTGAACCCAGGATCTCCTGTTTACTAGACAGGCACTTTGACCAGCTAAGCCACGGCACCTTCAGGTGATTCATTCCGATGGAGTTTGATAATCTTGCAACCACTTTACCTTGACAACATACAGTACTTTACCTTTCAGGCCATGTCAACCAAAACAAAGGTCAATTTGCATGAAACTGGACCACGGTTGGAGGCTTCTGGCTGAAGTAGGAACAAATTTTGGGGGACTGTGAAAGTGATGGCACCTGATTGAGGCCTGGGGTGCTTTTGAGTGGTTGTGATTTGCTGGAATTTTTCAAGGGGCGGAATGGCCCTGAGTCCCAAACACCCTTAAACCCACAAGTCCAAAGTCTAAGCAGTTCGGACTGATGTCCAGGCTAAAGAAGGAGAGCGTCCCTGGGTGGGCTCGAACCACCAACCTCTCGGTTAACAGCCGAGCGCGCTGGCCGATTGCGCCACAGAGACACTGGCACAAGATGTGGCTCGTTGATGACCAGTCAGTTCATGCTTTGGTCTCTTAATTCAGTCTCTTTGACACGCTGAGCGAGTCATTTTGGATGAAATCAATGTGTCCCTTCTTCTAAGTCCGTTCTTAATTCCAGTGTCACACATGCCTTCAACCACCACTTTCTCTTTAGCGTGCTGTCAAAGTGTCTCTGCAGTGTGGTTTGATCTTGAGCCTTGGTCAGGAAAGGTGCTGTCAGGGCAAAAAGTCATGGTAACTCCTGATCCCAAGTTTGAAAGTATTCAAATCATATGCAAGCTATCATGTGCTTCAAGTCATGAACAAGATGGGCGTTTTTACCAAACAAGCCCAGCAAGAGGGCCTGGGAAGTGCAGTTTTGGACAGTTGCTTGAAATATGCCAGTAACAAGTCCATGATGTGGGTGGCCACAAATGCTCTCCCCTGAGTCATGATGCTTTCAGCAGCCAGGAAATTGGATCCATGATCAGAGGAGCCAAATTAGGCACCGCTGGGATTTGAACCCAGGATCTCCTGTTTACTAGACAGGCACTTTGACCAGGTAAGCCACGGCACCTTCAGGTGATTCATTCCGATGGAGTTTGATAATCTTGCAACCACTTTACCTTGACAACATACAGTACTTTACCTTTCAGGCCATGTCAACCAAAACAAAGGTCAATTTGCATGAAACTGGACCACGGTTGGAGGCTTCTGGCTGAAGTAGGAACAAATTTTGGGGGACTGTGAAAGTGATGGCACCTGATTGAGGCCTGGGGTGCTTTTGAGTGGTTGTGATTTGCTGGAATTTTTCAAGGGGCGGAATGGCCCTGAGTCCCAAACACCCTTAAACCCACAAGTCCAAAGTCTAAGCAGTTCGGACTGATGTCCAGGCTAAAGAAGGAGAGCGTCCCTGGGTGGGCTCGAACCACCAACCTCTCGGTTAACAGCCGAGCGCGCTGGCCGATTGCGCCACAGAGACACTGGCACAAGATGTGGCTCGTTGATGACCAGTCAGTTCATGCTTTGGTCTCTTAATTCAGTCTCTTTGACACGCTGAGCGAGTCATGTTGGATGAAATCAATGTGTCCCTTCTTCTAAGTCCGTTCTTAATTCCAGTGTCACACATGCCTTCAACCACCACTTTCTCTTTAGTGTGCTGTCAAGGTGTCTCTGCAGTGTGGTTTGATCTTGAGCCTTGGTCAGGAAAGGTGCTGTCAGGGCAAACAGTCATGGTAACTCCTGATCCCAATTTTGAAAGTATTCAAATCACATGCAAGCTGTCATGTGCTTCGAGTCATGAACAAGATGGGCGTTTTTACCAAACAAGCCCAGCAAGAGGGCCTGGGAAGTGCAGTTTTGGACAGTTGCTTGAAATATGCCAATAACAATTCCCTGATGTGGGTGGCCACAAATGCTCCCCCCTGAGTCATGATGCTTTCAGCAGCCAGGAAACTGGATCCATGATCAGAGGAGCCAAATTAGGCACCGCTGGGATTTGAACCCAGGCTCTCCTGTTTACTAGACAGGCACTTTGACCAGCTAAGCCACGGCACCTTCAGGTGATTCATTCTGACGAAGTTTGATAATCTTGCAACCACTTTACCTTGACAACATACAGTACTTTCCCTTTCAGGCCATGTCAACCAAAACAAAGGTCAATTTGCATGAAACTGGACCACGCCTGGAGGCTTCTGGCTGAAGTAGGAACAAATTTCGGGGGACTCTGAAAGTGATGACACCTGATTGAGGGCTGGGGTGCTTTTGAGTGGCTGTGATTTGCCAGAATTTTTTAAGGGGTGGCATGGCCCTGAGTCCCAAACACCCTTAAACCCCCCAAGTCCAAAGTCTAAGCAGTTCGGCCTGATGTCCAGGCTAAAGAAGGAGAGCGTCCCTGGGTGGGCTCGAACCACCAACCTCTCGGTTAACAGCCGAGCGCGCTGGCCGATTGCGCCACAGAGACACTGGCACAAGATGTGGCTCGTTGATGACCAGTCAGTTCATGCTTTGGTCTCTTAATTCAGTCTCTTTGACACGCTGAGCGAGTCATGTTGGATGAAATCAATGTGTCCCTTCTTCTAAGTCCGTTCTTAATTCCAGTGTCACACATGCCTTCAACCACCACTTTCTCTTTAGTGTGCTGTCAAAGTGTCTCTGCAGTGTGGTTTGATCTTCAGCCTTGGTCAGGAAAGGTGCTGTCAGGGCAAACAGTCATGGTAACTTCTTATCCCAAGTTTGAAAGTATTCAAATCACATGCAAGCTGTCATGTGCTTCGAGTCATGAACAAGATGGGCGTTTTTACCAAAAAAGCCCAGCAAGAGGGCCTGGGAAGTGCAGTTTTGGACAGTTGCTTGAAATATGCCAGTAACAAGTCCATGATGTGGGTGGCCACAAATGCTCTCCCCTGAGTCATGATGCTTTCAGCAGCCAGGAAATTGGATCCATGATCAGAGGAGCCAAATTAGGCACCGCTGGGATTTGAACCCAGGATCTCCTGTTTACTAGACAGGCACTTTGACCAGCTAAGCCACGGCACCTTCAGGTGTTTCATTCTGACGAAGTTTGATAATCTTGCAACCACTTTACCTTGACAACATACAGTACTTTCCCTTTCAGGCCATGTCAACCAAAACAAAGGTCAATTTGCATGAAACTGGACCACGGCTGGAGGCATCTGGCTGAAGTAGGAACAAATTTCGGGGGACTGTGAAAGTGATGGCACCTGATTGAGGCCTGGGGTGCTTTTGAGTGGTTGTGATTTGCCGGAATTTTTCAAGGGGTGGAATGGCCCTGAGTCCCAAACACACCCTTAAACCCCCAAGTCCAAAGTCTAAGCAGGTCGGCCTGATGTCCAGGCTAAAGAAGGAGAGCGTCCCTGGGTGGGCTCGAACCACCAACCTCTCGGTTAACAGCCGAGCGCGCTGGCCGATTGCGCCACAGAGACACTGGCACAAGATGTGGCTCGTTGATGACCAGTCAGTTCATGCTTTGGTCTCTTAATTCAGTCTCTTTGACACGCTCAGCGAGTTATATTGGATGAAATCAATGTGTCCCCTCTGTTGAGTCCGTTCTTAATTCCAGTGTCACACATGCCTTCAACCACCACTTTCTCTTTAGTGTGCTGTCAAAGTGTCTCTGCAGTGTGGTTGGATCTTCAGCCTTGGTCAGGAAAGGTGCTGTCAGGGCAAACAGTCATGGTAACTCCTGATCCCAATTCTGAAAGTATTCAAATCACATGCAAGCTGTCATGTGCTTCGAGTCATGAACAAGATGGGCGTTTTTACCAAACAAGCCCAGCAAGAGGGCCTGGGAAGTGCAGTTTTGGACAGTTGCTTGAAATATGCCAATAACAATTCCATGATGTGGGTGGCCACAAATGCTCTCCCCTGAGTCATGATGCTTTCAGCAGCCAGGAAACTGGATCCATGATCAGAGGAGCCAAATAAGGCACCGCTGGGATTTGAACCCAGGATCTCCTGTTTACTAGACAGGCACTTTGACCAGCTAAGCCACGGCACCTTCAGGTGATTCATTCTGATGAAGTTTGATAATCTTGCAACCACTTTACCTTGACAACATACAGTACTTTCCCTTTCAGGCCATGTCAACCAAAACAAAGGTCAATTTGCATGAAACTGGACCATGCCTGGAGGCTTCTGGCTGAAGTAGGAACAAATTTCGGGGGACTCTGAAAGTGATGACACCTGATTGAGGGCTGGGGTGCTTTTGAGTGGCTGTGATTTGCCAGAATTTTTTAAGGGGTGGCATGGCCCTGAGTCCCAAACACCCTTAAACCCACAAGTCCAAAGTCTTAGCAGTTCGGCCTGATGTCCAGGCTAAAGAAGGAGAGCGTCCCTGGGTGGGCTTGAACCACCAACCTCTCGGTTAACAGCCAAGCGCGCTGGCCGATTGCGCCACAGAGACACTGGCACAAGATGTGGCTCGTTGACGACCAGTCAGTTAATGCTTTGGTCTCTTAATTCAGTCTCTTTGATACGCTCAGCGAGTCATTTTGGATGAAATCAATGTGTCCCTTCTTCTAAGTCCGTTCTTAATTCCAGTGTCACACATGCCTTCAACCACCACTTTCTCTTTAGTGTGCTGTCAAAGTGTCTCTGCAGTGTGGTTTGATCTTCAGCCTTGGTCAGGAAAGGTGCTGTCAGGGCAAACAGTCATGGTAACTCCTGATCCCAATTCTGAAAGTATTCAAATCACATGCAAGCTGTCATGTGCTTCGAGTCATGAACAAGATGGGCGTTTTTACCAAACAAGCCCAGCAAGAGGGCCTGGGAAGTGCAGTTTTGGACAGTTGCTTGAAATATGCCAATAACAATTCCATGATGTGGGTGGCCACAAATGCTCTCCCCTGAGTCATGATGCTTTCAGCAGCCAGGAAACTGGATCCATGATCAGAGGAGCCAAATTAGGCACTGCTGGGATTTGAACCCAGGATCTCCTGTTTACTAGACAGGCACTTTGACCAGCTAAGCCACGGCACCTTCAGGTGATTCATTCTGATGAAGTTTGATAATCTTGCAACCACTTTACCTTGACAACATACAGTACTTTCCCTTTCAGGCCATGTCAACCAAAACAAAGGTCAATTTGCATGAAACTGGACCATGCCTGGAGGCTTCTGGCTGAAGTAGGAACAAATTTCGGGGGACTCTGAAAGTGATGACACCTGATTGAGGGCTGGGGTGCTTTTGAGTGGCTGTGATTTGCCAGAATTTTTTAAGGGGTGGCATGGCCCTGAGTCCCAAACACCCTTAAACCCCCAAGTCCAAAGTCTTAGCAGTTCGGCCTGATGTCCAGGCTAAAGAAGGAGAGCGTCCCTGGGTGGGCTTGAACCACCAACCTCTCGGTTAACAGCCGAGCGCGCTGGCCGATTGCGCCACAGAGACACTGGCACAAGATGTGGCTCGTTGACGACCAGTCAGTTCATGCTTTGGTCTCTTAATTCAGTCTCTTTGACACGCTGAGCGAGTCATTTTGGATGAAATCAATGTGTCCCTTCTTCTAAGTCCGTTCTTAATTCCAGTGTCACACATGCCTTCAACCACCACTTTCTCTTTAGTGTGCTGTCAAAGTGTCTCTGCAGTGTGGTTTGATCTTGAGCCTTGGTCAGGAAAGGTGCTGTCAGGGCAAAAAGTCATGGTAACTCCTGATCCCAAGTTTGAAAGTATTCAAATCACATGCAAGCTGTCATGTGCTTCGAGTCATGAACAAGATGGGCGTTTTTACCAAACAAGCCCAGCAAGAGGGCCTGGGAAGTGCAGTTTTGGACAGTTGCTTGAAATATGCCAGTAACAAGTCCATGATGTGGGTGGCCACAAATGCTCTCTTCTGAGTCATGATGTTTTCAGCAGCCAGGAAATTGGATCCATGATCAGAGGAGCCAAATTAGGCACCGCTGGGATTTGAACCCAGGATCTCCTGTTTACTAGACAGGCACTTTGACCAGCTAAGCCACGATGCCTTCAGGTGATTCATTTCGATGAAGTTTGATAATCTTGCAACCACTTTACCTTGACAACATACAGTACTTTCCCTTTCAGGCCATGTCAACCAAAACAAAGGTCAATTTGCATGAAACTGGACCACGGTTGGAGGCTTCTGGCTGAAGTAGGAACAAATTTCGGGGGACTCTGAAAGTGATGGCACCTGATTGAGGGCTGGGGTGCTTTTGAGTGGCTGTGATTTGCAAGAATATTTTAAGGGGTGGCATGGCCCTGAGTCCCAAACACCCTTATCCCCCAAGTTCAAAGTCTAAGCAGTTCGGCCTGATGTCCAGGCTAAAGAAGGAGAGCGTCCCTGGGTGGGCTTGAACCACCAACCTCTCGGTTAACAGCCGAGCGCGCTGGCCGATTGCGCCACAGAGACACTGGCACAAGATGTGGCTTGCTGATGACCAGTCAGTTCATGCTTTGGTCTCTTAATTCAGTCTCTTTGACACGCTGGGCGAGTCATGTTGGATGAAATCAATGTGTCCCCTCTGTTGAGTCCGTTCTTTATTCCAGTGTCACACATGCCTTCAACCACCACTTTCTCTTCAGTGTGCTGTCAAAGTGTCTCTGCAGTGTGGTTTGATCTTGAGCCTTGGTCAGGAAAGGTGCTGTCAGGGCAAACAGTCATGGTAACTCCTTATCCCAAGTTTGAAAGTATTCAAATCACATGCAAGGTATCATGTGCTTTGAGTCATGAACAAGATGGGTGTTTTTACCAAACAAGCCCAGCAAGAGGGCCTGGGAAGTGCAGTTTTTGACAGTTGCTTGAAATATGCCAGTAACAAGTCCATGATGTGGGTGGCCACAAATGCTCTCCCCTGAGTCATGATGTTTTCAGCAGCCAGGAAATTGGATCCATGATCAGAGGAGCCAAATTAGGCACCGCTGGGATTTGAACCCAGGATCTCCTGTTTACTAGACAGGCACTTTGACCAGCTAAGCCACGATGCCTTCAGGTGATTCATTTCGATGAAGTTTGATAATCTTGCAACCACTTTACCTTGACAACATACAGTACTTTCCCTTTCAGGCCATGTCAACCAAAACAAAGGTCAATTTGCATGAAACTGGACCACGGTTGGAGGCTTCTGGCTGAAGTAGGAACAAATTTCGGGGGACTCTGAAAGTGATGGCACCTGATTGAGGGCTGGGGTGCTTTTGAGTGGCTGTGATTTGCAAGAATATTTTAAGGGGTGGCATGGCCCTGAGTCCCAAACACCCTTATCCCCCAAGTTCAAAGTCTAAGCAGTTCGGCCTGATGTCCAGGCTAAAGAAGGAGAGCGTCCCTGGGTGGGCTTGAACCACCAACCTCTCGGTTAACAGCCGAGCGCACTGGCCGATTGCGCCACAGAGACACTGGCACAAGATGTGGCTTGCTGATGACCAGTCAGTTCATGCTTTGGTCTCTTAATTCAGTCTCTTTGACACGCTGAGCGAGTCATTTTGGATGAAATCAATGTGTCCCCTCTGTTGAGTCCGTTCTTTATTCCAGTGTCACACATGCCTTCAACCACCACTTTCTCTTTAGTGTGCTGTCAAAGTGTCTCTGCAGTGTGGTTTGATCTTGAGCCTTGGTCAGGAAAGGTGCTGTCAGGGCAAACAGTCATGGTAACTCCTTATCCCAAGTTTGAAAGTATTCAAATCACATGCAAGCTATCATGTGCTTCGAGTCATGAACAAGATGGGCGTTTTTACCAAACAAGCCCAGCAAGAGGGCCTGGGAAGTGCAGTTTTGGACAGTTGCTTGAAATATGCCAGTAACAAGTCCATGATGTGGGTGGCCACAAATGCTCTCCCCTGAGTCATGATGCTTTCAGCAGCCAGGAAACTGGATCCATGATCAGAGGAGCCAAATTAGGCACCGCTGGGATTTGAACCCAGGATCTCCTGTTTACTAGACAGGCACTTTGACCAGCTAAGCCACGACGCCTTCAGGTGATTCATTCTGACGAAGTTTGATAATCTTGCAACCACTTTACCTTGACAACATACAGTACTTTCCCTTTCAGGCCATGTCAACCAAAACAAAGGTCAATTTGCATGAAACTGGACCACGCCTGGAGGCTTCTGGCTGAAGTAGGAACAAATTTCGGGGGACTCTGAAAGTGATGACACCTGATTGAGGGCTGGGGTGCTTTTGAGTGGCTGTGATTTGCCAGAATTTTTTAAGGGGTGGCATGGCCCTGAGTCCCAAACACCCTTAAACCCACAAGTCCAAAGTCTTAGCAGTTCGGCCTGATGTCCAGGCTAAAGAAGGAGAGCGTCCCTGGGTGGGCTTGAACCACCAACCTCTCGGTTAACAGCCAAGCGCGCTGGCCGATTGCGCCACAGAGACACTGGCACAAGATGTGGCTCGTTGACGACCAGTCAGTTCATGCTTTGGTCTCTTAATTCAGTCTCTTTGATACGCTCAGCGAGTCATTTTGGATGAAATCAATGTGTCCCTTCTTCTAAGTCCGTTCTTAATTCCAGTGTCACACATGCCTTCAACCACCACTTTCTCTTTAGTGTGCTGTCAAAGTGTCTCTGCAGTGTGGTTTGATCTTGAGCCTTGGTCAGGAAAGGTGCTGTCAGGGCAAACAGTCATGGTAACTCCTGATCCCAATTCTGAAAGTATTCAAATCACATGCAAGCTGTCATGTGCTTCGAGTCATGAACAAGATGGGCGTTTTTACCAAACAAGCCCAGCAAGAGGGCCTGGGAAGTGCAGTTTTGGACAGTTGCTTGAAATATGCCAATAACAATTCCATGATGTGGGTGGCCACAAATGCTCTCCCCTGAGTCATGATGCTTTCAGCAGCCAGGAAACTGGATCCATGATCAGAGGAGCCAAATTAGGCACTGCTGGGATTTGAACCCAGGATCTCCTGTTTACTAGACAGGCACTTTGACCAGCTAAGCCACGGCACCTTCAGGTGATTCATTCTGATGAAGTTTGATAATCTTGCAACCACTTTACCTTGACAACATACAGTACTTTCCCTTTCAGGCCATGTCAACTAAAACAAAGGTCAATTTGCATGAAACTGGACCATGCCTGGAGGCTTCTGGCTGAAGTAGGAACAAATTTCGGGGGACTCTGAAAGTGATGACACCTGATTGAGGGCTGGGGTGCTTTTGAGTGGCTGTGATTTGCCAGAATTTTTTAAGGGGTGGCATGGCCCTGAGTCCCAAACACCCTTAAACCCCCAAGTCCAAAGTCTTAGCAGTTCGGCCTGATGTCCAGGCTAAAGAAGGAGAGCGTCCCTGGGTGGGCTTGAACCACCAACCTCTCGGTTAACAGCCGAGCGCGCTGGCCGATTGCGCCACAGAGACACTGGCACAAGATGTGGCTCGTTGACGACCAGTCAGTTCATGCTTTGGTCTCTTAATTCAGTCTCTTTGACACGCTGAGCGAGTCATTTTGGATGAAATCAATGTGTCCCTTCTTCTAAGTCCGTTCTTAATTCCAGTGTCACACATGCCTTCAACCACCACTTTCTCTTTAGTGTGCTGTCAAAGTGTCTCTGCAGTGTGGTTTGATCTTGAGCCTTGGTCAGGAAAGGTGCTGTCAGGGCAAAAAGTCATGGTAACTCCTGATCCCAAGTTTGAAAGTATTCAAATCACATGCAAGCTGTCATGTGCTTCGAGTCATGAACAAGATGGGTGTTTTTACCAAACAAGCCCAGCAAGAGGGCCTGGGAAGTGCAGTTTTGGACAGTTGCTTGAAATATGCCAGTAACAAGTCCATGATGTGGGTGGCCACAAATGCTCTCCCCTGAGTCATGATGTTTTCAGCAGCCAGGAAATTGGATCCATGATCAGAGGAGCCAAATTAGGCACCGCTGGGATTTGAACCCAGGATCTCCTGTTTACTAGACAGGCACTTTGACCAGCTAAGCCACGATGCCTTCAGGTGATTCATTTCGATGAAGTTTGATAATCTTGCAACCACTTTACCTTGACAACATACAGTACTTTCCCTTTCAGGCGATGTCAACCAAAACAAAGGTCAATTTGCATGAAACTGGACCACGGTTGGAGGCTTCTGGCTGAAGTAGGAACAAATTTCGGGGGACTCTGAAAGTGATGGCACCTGATTGAGGGCTGGGGTGCTTTTGAGTGGCTGTGATTTGCAAGAATATTTTAAGGGGTGGCATGGCCCTGAGTCCCAAACACCCTTATCCCCCAAGTTCAAAGTCTAAGCAGTTCGGCCTGATGTCCAGGCTAAAGAAGGAGAGCGTCCCTGGGTGGGCTTGAACCACCAACCTGTCGGTTAACAGCCGAGCGCGCTGGCCGATTGCGCCACAGAGACACTGGCACAAGATGTGGCTTGCTGATGACCAGTCAGTTCATGCTTTGGTCTCTTAATTCAGTCTCTTTGACATGCTGGGCGAGTCATGTTGGATGAAATCAATGTGTCCCCTCTGTTGAGTCCGTTCTTTATTCCAGTGTCACACATGCCTTCAACCACCACTTTCTCTTCAGTGTGCTGTCAAAGTGTCTCTGCAGTGTGGTTTGATCTTGAGCCTTGGTCAGGAAAGGTGCTGTCAGGGCAAACAGTCATGGTAACTCCTTATCCCAAGTTTGAAAGTATTCAAATCACATGCAAGGTATCATGTGCTTTGAGTCATGAACAAGATGGGTGTTTTTACCAAACAAGCCCAGCAAGAGGGCCTGGGAAGTGCAGTTTTGGACAGTTGCTTGAAATATGCCAGTAACAAGTCCATGATGTGGGTGGCCACAAATGCTCTCTTCTGAGTCATGATGCTTTCAGCAGCCAGGAAACTGGATCCATGATCAGAGGAGCCAAATTAGGCACCGCTGGGATTTGAACCCAGGATCTCCTGTTTACTAGACAGGCACTTTGACCAGCTAAGCCACGACGCCTTCAGGTGATTCATTCTGACGAAGTTTGATAATCTTGCAACCACTTTACCTTGACAACATACAGTACTTTCCCTTTCAGGCCATGTCAACCAAAACAAAGGTCAATTTGCATGAAACTGGACCACGGCTTGAGGCTTCTGGCTGAAGTAGGAACAAATTTCGGGGGACTCTGAAAGTGATGACACCTGATTGAGGGCTGGGGTGCTTTTGAGTGGCTGTGATTTGCCAGAATTTTTTAAGGGGTGGCATGGCCCTGAGTCCCAAACACCCTTAAACCCACAAGTCCAAAGTCTTAGCAGTTCGGCCTGATGTCCAGGCTAAAGAAGGAGAGCGTCCCTGGGTGGGCTTGAACCACCAACCTCTCGGTTAACAGCCAAGCGCGCTGGCCGATTGCGCCACAGAGACACTGGCACAAGATGTGGCTCGTTGACGACCAGTCAGTTCATGCTTTGGTCTCTTAATTCAGTCTCTTTGATACGCTCAGCGAGTCATTTTGGATGAAATCAATGTGTCCCTTCTTCTAAGTCCGTTCTTAATTCCAGTGTCACACATGCCTTCAACCACCACTTTCTCTTTAGTGTGCTGTCAAAGTGTCTCTGCAGTGTGGTTTGATCTTCAGCCTTGGTCAGGAAAGGTGCTGTCAGGGCAAACAGTCATGGTAACTCCTGATCCCAATTCTGAAAGTATTCAAATCACATGCAAGCTGTCATGTGCTTCGAGTCATGAACAAGATGGGCGTTTTTACCAAACAAGCCCAGCAAGAGGGCCTGGGAAGTGCAGTTTTGGACAGTTGCTTGAAATATGCCAATAACAATTCCATGATGTGGGTGGCCACAAATGCTCTCCCCTGAGTCATGATGCTTTCAGCAGCCAGGAAACTGGATCCATGATCAGAGGAGCCAAATTAGGCACTGCTGGGATTTGAACCCAGGATCTCCTGTTTACTAGACAGGCACTTTGACCAGCTAAGCCACGGCACCTTCAGGTGATTCATTCTGATGAAGTTTGATAATCTTGCAACCACTTTACCTTGACAACATACAGTACTTTCCCTTTCAGGCCATGTCAACTAAAACAAAGGTCAATTTGCATGAAACTGGACCATGCCTGGAGGCTTCTGGCTGAAGTAGGAACAAATTTCGGGGGACTCTGAAAGTGATGACACCTGATTGAGGGCTGGGGTGCTTTTGAGTGGCTGTGATTTGCCAGAATTTTTTAAGGGGTGGCATGGCCCTGAGTCCCAAACACCCTTAAACCCCCAAGTCCAAAGTCTTAGCAGTTCGGCCTGATGTCCAGGCTAAAGAAGGAGAGCGTCCCTGGGTGGGCTTGAACCACCAACCTCTCGGTTAACAGCCGAGCGCGCTGGCCGATTGCGCCACAGAGACACTGGCACAAGATGTGGCTCGTTGACGACCAGTCAGTTCATGCTTTGGTCTCTTAATTCAGTCTCTTTGACACGCTGAGCGAGTCATTTTGGATGAAATCAATGTGTCCCTTCTTCTAAGTCCGTTCTTAATTCCAGTGTCACACATGCCTTCAACCACCACTTTCTCTTTAGTGTGCTGTCAAAGTGTCTCTGCAGTGTGGTTTGATCTTGAGCCTTGGTCAGGAAAGGTGCTGTCAGGGCAAAAAGTCATGGTAACTCCTGATCCCAAGTTTGAAAGTATTCAAATCACATGCAAGCTGTCATGTGCTTCGAGTCATGAACAAGATGGGTGTTTTTACCAAACAAGCCCAGCAAGAGGGCCTGGGAAGTGCAGTTTTGGACAGTTGCTTGAAATATGCCAGTAACAAGTCCATGATGTGGGTGGCCACAAATGCTCTCCCCTGAGTCATGATGTTTTCAGCAGCCAGGAAATTGGATCCATGATCAGAGGAGCCAAATTAGGCACCGCTGGGATTTGAACCCAGGATCTCCTGTTTACTAGACAGGCACTTTGACCAGCTAAGCCACGATGCCTTCAGGTGATTCATTTCGATGAAGTTTGATAATCTTGCAACCACTTTACCTTGACAACATACAGTACTTTCCCTTTCAGGCCATGTCAACCAAAACAAAGGTCAATTTGCATGAAACTGGACCACGGTTGGAGGCTTCTGGCTGAAGTAGGAACAAATTTCGGGGGACTCTGAAAGTGATGGCACCTGATTGAGGGCTGGGGTGCTTTTGAGTGGCTGTGATTTGCAAGAATATTTTAAGGGGTGGCATGGCCCTGAGTCCCAAACACCCTTATCCCCCAAGTTCAAAGTCTAAGCAGTTCGGCCTGATGTCCAGGCTAAAGAAGGAGAGCGTCCCTGGGTGGGCTTGAACCACCAACCTCTCGGTTAACAGCCGAGCGCGCTGGCCGATTGCGCCACAGAGACACTGGCACAAGATGTGGCTTGCTGATGACCAGTCAGTTCATGCTTTGGTCTCTTAATTCAGTCTCTTTGACACGCTGGGCGAGTCATGTTGGATGAAATCAATGTGTCCCCTCTGTTGAGTCCGTTCTTTATTCCAGTGTCACACATGCCTTCAACCACCACTTTCTCTTCAGTGTGCTGTCAAAGTGTCTCTGCAGTGTGGTTTGATCTTGAGCCTTGGTCAGGAAAGGTGCTGTCAGGGCAAACAGTCATGGTAACTCCTTATCCCAAGTTTGAAAGTATTCAAATCACATGCAAGGTATCATGTGCTTTGAGTCATGAACAAGATGGGTGTTTTTACCAAACAAGCCCAGCAAGAGGGCCTGGGAAGTGCAGTTTTGGACAGTTGCTTGAAATATGCCAGTAACAAGTCCATGATGTGGGTGGCCACAAATGCTCTCCCCTGAGTCATGATGTTTTCAGCAGCCAGGAAATTGGATCCATGATCAGAGGAGCCAAATTAGGCACCGCTGGGATTTGAACCCAGGATCTCCTGTTTACTAGACAGGCACTTTGACCAGCTAAGCCACGATGCCTTCAGGTGATTCATTTCGATGAAGTTTGATAATCTTGCAACCACTTTACCTTGACAACATACAGTACTTTCCCTTTCAGGCCATGTCAACCAAAACAAAGGTCAATTTGCATGAAACTGGACCACGGTTGGAGGCTTCTGGCTGAAGTAGGAACAAATTTCGGGGGACTCTGAAAGTGATGGCACCTGATTGAGGGCTGGGGTGCTTTTGAGTGGCTGTGATTTGCAAGAATATTTTAAGGGGTGGCATGGCCCTGAGTCCCAAACACCCTTATCCCCCAAGTTCAAAGTCTAAGCAGTTCGGCCTGATGTCCAGGCTAAAGAAGGAGAGCGTCCCTGGGTGGGCTTGAACCACCAACCTCTCGGTTAACAGCCGAGCGCACTGGCCGATTGCGCCACAGAGACACTGGCACAAGATGTGGCTTGCTGATGACCAGTCAGTTCATGCTTTGGTCTCTTAATTCAGTCTCTTTGACACGCTGGGCGAGTCATGTTGGATGAAATCAATGTGTCCCCTCTGTTGAGTCCGTTCTTTATTCCAGTGTCACACATGCCTTCAACCACCACTTTCTCTTCAGTGTGCTGTCAAAGTGTCTCTGCAGTGTGGTTTGATCTTGAGCCTTGGTCAGGAAAGGTGCTGTCAGGGCAAACAGTCATGGTAACTCCTTATCCCAAGTTTGAAAGTATTCAAATCACATGCAAGCTATCATGTGCTTCGAGTCATGAACAAGATGGGCGTTTTTACCAAACAAGCCCAGCAAGAGGGCCTGGGAAGTGCAGTTTTGGACAGTTGCTTGAAATATGCCAGTAACAAGTCCATGATGTGGGTGGCCACAAATGCTCTCTTCTGAGTCATGATGCTTTCAGCAGCCAGGAAACTGGATCCATGATCAGAGGAGCCAAATTAGGCACCGCTGGGATTTGAACCCAGGATCTCCTGTTTACTAGACAGGCACTTTGACCAGCTAAGCCACGACGCCTTCAGGTGATTCATTCTGACGAAGTTTGATAATCTTGCAACCACTTTACCTTGACAACATACAGTACTTTCCCTTTCAGGCCATGTCAACCAAAACAAAGGTCAATTTGCATGAAACTGGACCACGGCTTGAGGCTTCTGGCTGAAGTAGGAACAAATTTCGGGGGACTCTGAAAGTGATGACACCTGATTGAGGGCTGGGGTGCTTTTGAGTGGCTGTGATTTGCCAGAATTTTTTAAGGGGTGGCATGGCCCTGAGTCCCAAACACCCTTAAACCCCCAAGTCCAAAGTCTAAGCAGTTCAGCCTGATGTCCAGGCTAAAGAAGGAGAGCGTCCCTGGGTGGGCTCGAACCACCAACCTCTCGGTTAACAGCCGAGCGCGCTGGCCGATTGCGCCACAGAGACACTGGCACAAGATGTGGCTCGTTGATGACCAGTCAGTTCATGCTTTGGTCTCTTAATTCAGTCTCTTTGACACGCTGAGCGAGTCATTTTGGATGAAATCAATGTGTCCCTTCTTCTAAGTCCGTTCTTAATTCCAGTGTCACACATGCCTTCAACCACCACTTTCTCTTTAGCGTGCTGTCAAAGTGTCTCTGCAGTGTGGTTTGATCTTGAGCCTTGGTCAGGAAAGGTGCTGTCAGGGCAAAAAGTCATGGTAACTCCTGATCCCAAGTTTGAAAGTATTCAAATCACATGCAAGCTATCATGTGCTTCGAGTCATGAACAAGATGGGCGTTTTTACCAAACAAGCCCAGCAAGAGGGCCTGGGAAGTGCAGTTTTGGACAGTTGCTTGAAATATGCCAGTAACAAGTCCATGATGTGGGTGGCCACAAATGCTCTCCCCTGAGTCATGATGCTTTCAGCAGCCAGGAAACTGGATCCATGATCAGAGGAGCCAAATTAGGCACCGCTGGGATTTGAACCCAGGATCTCCTGTTTACTAGACAGGCACTTTGACCAGCTAAGCCACGGCACCTTCAGGTGATTCATTCCGATGGAGTTTGATAATCTTGCAACCACTTTACCTTGACAACATACAGTACTTTCCCTTTCAGGCCATGTCAACCAAAACAAAGGTCAATTTGCATGAAACTGGACCACGGTTGGAGGCTTCTGGCTGAAGTAGGAACAAATTTTGGGGGACTGTGAAAGTGATGGCACCTGATTGAGGCCTGGGGTGCTTTTGAGTGGTTGTGATTTGCTGGAATTTTTCAAGGGGCGGAATGGCCCTGAGTCCCAAACACACCCTTAAACCCCCAAGTCCAAAGTCTAAGCAGTTCGGACTGATGTCCAGGCTAAAGAAGGAGAGCGTCCCTGGGTGGGCTCGAACCACCAACCTCTCGGTTAACAGCCGAGCGCGCTGGCCGATTGCGCCACAGAGACACTGGCACAAGATGTGGCTCGTTGATGACCAGTCAGTTCATGCTTTGGTCTCTTAATTCAGTCTCTTTGACACGCTGAGCGAGTCATGTTGGATGAAATCAATGTGTCCCTTCTTAATTCCAGTGTCACACATGCCTTCAACCACCACTTTCTCTTTAGTGTGCTGTCAAAGTGTCTCTGCAGTGTGGTTTGATCTTGAGCCTTGGTCAGGAAAGGTGCTGTCAGGGCAAACAGTCATGGTAACTCCTGATCCCAATTTTGAAAGTATTCAAATCACATGCAAGCTGTCATGTGCTTCGAGTCATGAACAAGATGGGCGTTTATACCAAACAAGCCCAGCAAGAGGGCCTGGGAAGTGCAGTTTTGGACAGTTGCTTGAAATATGCCAATAACAATTCCCTGATGTGGGTGGCCACAAATGCTCTCCCCTGAGTCATGATGCTTTCAGCAGCCAGGAAACTGGATCCATGATCAGAGGAGCCAAATTAGGCACCGCTGGGATTTGAACCCAGGCTCTCCTGTTTACTAGACAGGCACTTTGACCAGCTAAGCCACGGCACCTTCAGGTGATTCATTCTGATGAAGTTTGATAATCTTGCAACCACTTTACCTTGACAACATACAGTACTTTCCCTTTCAGGCCATGTCAACCAAAACAAAGGTCAATTTGCATGAAACTGGACCATGCCTGGAGGCTTCTGGCTGAAGTAGGAACAAATTTCGGGGGACTCTGAAAGTGATGGCACCTGATTGAGGGCTGGGGTGCTTTTGAGTGGCTGTGATTTGCCAGAATTTTTTAAGGGGTGGCATGGCCCTGAGTCCCAAACACCCTTAAACCCCCAAGTCCAAAGTCTTAGCAGTTCGGCCTGATGTCCAGGCTAAAGAAGGAGAGCTTCCCTGGGTGGGCTTGAACCACCAACCTCTCGGTTAACAGCCGAGCGCGCTGGCCGATTGCGCCACAGAGACACTGGCACAAGATGTGGCTCGTTGACGACCAGTCAGTTCATGCTTTGGTCTCTTAATTCAGTCTCTTTGACACGCTGAGCGAGTCATGTTGGATGAAATCAATGTGTCCATTCTTCTAAGTCCGTTCTTAATTCGAGTGTCACACATGCCTTCAACCACCACTTTCTCTTTAGTGTGCTGTCAAAGTGTCTCTGCAGTGTGGTTTGATCTTGAGCCTTGGTCAGGAAAGGTGCTGTCAGGGCAAACAGTCATGGTAACTCCTTATCCCAAGTTTGAAAGTATTCAAATCACATGCAAGCTATCATGTGCTTCGAGTCATGAACAAGATGGGTGTTTTTACCAAACAAGCCCAGCAAGAGGGCCTGGGAAGTGCAGTTTTGGACAGTTGCTTGAAATATGCCAGTAACAAGTCCATGATGTGGGTGGCCACAAATGCTCTCTCCTGAGTCATGATGCTTTCAGCAGCCAGGAAACTGGATCCATGATCAGAGGAGCCAAATTAGGCACTGCTGGGATTTGAACCCAGGATCTCCTGTTTACTAGACAGGCACTTTGACCAGCTAAGCCACGGCACCTTCAGGTGATTCATTCTGATGAAGTTTGATAATCTTGCAACCACTTTACCTTGACAACATACAGTACTTTCCCTTTCAGGCCATGTCAACCAAAACAAAGGTCAATTTGCATGAAACTGGACCATGCCTGGAGGCTTCTGGCTGAAGTAGGAACAAATTTCGGGGGACTCTGAAAGTGATGACACCTGATTGAGGGCTGGGGTGCTTTTGAGTGGCTGTGATTTGCCAGAATTTTTTAAGGGGTGGCATGGCCCTGAGTCCCAAACACCCTTAAACCCCCAAGTCCAAAGTCTTAGCAGTTCGGCCTGATGTCCAGGCTAAAGAAGGAGAGCGTCCCTGGGTGGGCTTGAACCACCAACCTCTCGGTTAACAGCCGAGGGCGCTGGCCGATTGCGCCACAGAGACACTGGCACAAGATGTGGCTCGTTGACGACCAGTCAGTTCATGCTTTGGTCTCTTAATTCAGTCTCTTTGACACGCTGAGCGAGTCATTTTGGATGAAATCAATGTGTCCCCTTCTTCTAAGTCCGTTCATTATTCCAGTGTCACACATGCCTTCAACCACCACTTTCTCTTTAGTGTGCTGTCAAAGTGTCTCTGCAGTGTGGTTTGATCTTGAGCCTTGGTCAGGAAAGGTGCTGTCAGGGCAAAAAGTCATGGTAACTCCTGATCCCAAGTTTGAAAGTATTCAAATCACATGCAAGCTGTCATGTGCTTCGAGTCATGAACAAGATGGGTGTTTTTACCAAACAAGCCCAGCAAGAGGGCCTGGGAAGTGCAGTTTTGGACAGTTGCTTGAAATATGCCAGTAACAAGTCCATGATGTGGGTGGCCACAAATGCTCTCCCCTGAGTCATGATGCTTTCAGCAGCCAGGAAATTGGATCCATGATCAGAGGAGCCAAATTAGGCACTGCTGGGATTTGAACCCAGGATCTCCTGTTTACTAGACAGGCACTTTGACCAGCTAAGCCACGATGCCTTCAGGTGATTCATTTCAATGAAGTTTGATAATCTTGCAACCACTTTACCTTGACAACATACAGTACTTTCCCTTTCAGGCCATGTCAACCAAAACAAAGGTCAATTTGCATGAAACTGGACCACGGCTGGAGGCTTCTGGCTGAAGTAGGAACAAATTTTGGGGGACTGTGAAAGTGATGGCACCTGATTGAGGCCTGGGGTGCTTTTGAGTGGTTGTGATTTGCTGGAATTTTTCAAGGGGCGGAATGGCCCTGAGTCCCAAACACACCCTTAAACCCCCAAGTCCAAAGTCTAAGCAGTTCGGACTGATGTCCAGGCTAAAGAAGGAGAGCGTCCCTGGGTGGGCTCGAACCACCAACCTCTCGGTTAACAGCCGAGCGAGATGGCCGATTGCGCCACAGAGACACTGGCACAAGATGTGGCTTGCTGATGACCAGTCAGTTCATGCTTTGGTCTCTTAATTCAGTCTCTTTGACACGCTGGGCGAGTCATGTTGGATGAAATCAATGTGTCCCCTCTGTTGAGTCCGTTCTTTATTCCAGTGTCACACATGCCTTCAACCACCACTTTCTCTTCAGTGTGCTGTCAAAGTGTCTCTGCAGTGTGGTTTGATCTTGAGCCTTGGTCAGGAAAGGTGCTGTCAGGGCAAACAGTCATGGTAACTCCTGATCCCAAGTTTGAAAGTATTCAAATCACATGCAAGGCTGTCATGTGCTTTGAGTCATGAACAAGATGGGTGTTTTTACCAAACAAGCCCAGCAAGAGGGCCTGGGAAGTGCAGTTTTGGACAGTTGCTTGAAATATGCCAGTAACAAGTCCCTGATGTGGGTAGCCACAAATGCTCTCTCCTGAGTCATGATGCTTTCAGCAGCCAGGAAACTGGATCCATGATCAGAGGAGCCAAATTAGGCACCGCTGGGATTTGAACCCAGGATCTCCTGTTTACTAGACAGGCACTTTGACCAGCTAAGCCACGACGCCTTCAGGTGATTCATTCTGACGAAGTTTGATAATCTTGCAACCACTTTACCTTGACAACATACAGTACTTTCCCTTTCAGGCCATGTCAACCAAAACAAAGGTCAATTTGCATGAAACTGGACCACGCCTGGAGGCTTCTGGCTGAAGTAGGAACAAATTTCGGGGGACTCTGAAAGTGATGACACCTGATTGAGGGCTGGGGTGCTTTTGAGTGGCTGTGATTTGCCAGAATTTTTTAAGGGGTGGCATGGCCCTGAGTCCCAAACACCCTTAAACCCCCAAGTCCAAAGTCTAAGCAGTTCAGCCTGATGTCCAGGCTAAAGAAGGAGAGCGTCCCTGGGTGGGCTCGAACCACCAACCTCTCGGTTAACAGCCGAGCGCGCTGGCCGATTGCGCCACAGAGACACTGGCACAAGATGTGGCTCGTTGATGACCAGTCAGTTCATGCTTTGGTCTCTTAATTCAGTCTCTTTGACACGCTGAGCAAGTCATGTTGGATGAAATCAATGTGTCCCTTCTTCTAAGTCCGTTCTTAATTCCAGTGTCACACATGCCTTCAACCACCACTTTCTCTTTAGTGTGCTGTCAAAGTGTCTCTGCAGTGTGGTTTGATCTTGAGCCTTGGTCAGGAAAGGTGCTGTCAGGGCAAAAAGTCATGGTAACTCCTGATCCCAAGTTTGAAAGTATTCAAATCACATGCAAGCTATCATGTGCTTCGAGTCATGAACAAGATGGGCGTTTTTACCAAACAAGCCCAGCAAGAGGGCCTGGGAAGTGCAGTTTTGGACAGTTGCTTGAAATATGCCAATAACAAGTCCATGATGTGGGTGGCCACAAATGCTCTCCCCTGAGTCATGATGCTTTCAGCAGCCAGGAAATTGGATCCATGATCAGAGGAGCCAAATTAGGCACCGCTGGGATTTGAACCCAGGATCTCCTGTTTACTAGACAGGCACTTTGACCAGCTAAGCCACGGTGCCTTCAGGTGATTCATTCCGATGGAGTTTGATAATCTTGCAACCACTTTACCTTGACAACATACAGTACTTTCCCTTTCAGGCCATGTCAACCAAAACAAAGGTCAATTTGCATGAAACTGGACCACGGCTTGGAGGCTTCTGGCTGAAGTAGGAACAAATTTTGGGGGACTGTGAAAGTGATGGCACCTGATTGAGGCCTGGGGTGCTTTTGAGTGGTTGTGATTTGCCTGGAATTTTTCAAGGGGCGGAATGGCCCTGAGTCCCAAACACCCTTAAACCCCCAAGTCCAAAGTCTAAGCAGTTCGGACTGATGTCCAGGCTAAAGAAGGAGAGCGTCCCTGGGTGGGCTCGAACCACCAACCTCTCGGTTAACAGCCGAGCGCGCTGGCCGATTGCGCCACAGAGACACTGGCACAAGATGTGGCTCGTTGATGACCAGTCAGTTCATGCTTTGGTCTCTTAATTCAGTCTCTTTGACACGCTGAGCGAGTCATGTTGGATGAAATCAATGTGTCCCCTTCTTCTATTCCAGTGTCACACATGCCTTCAACCACCACTTTCTCTTTAGTGTGCTGTCAAAGTGTCTCTGCAGTGTGGTTTGATCTTGAGCCTTGGTCAGGAAAGGTGCTGTCAGGGCAAACAGTCATGGTAACTCCTGATCCCAATTTTGAAAGTATTCAAATCACATGCAAGCTGTCATGTGCTTCGAGTCATGAACAAGATGGGCGTTTTTACCAAACAAGCCCAGCAAGACGGCCTGGGAAGTGCAGTTTTGGACAGTTGCTTGAAATATGCCAATAACAATTCCCTGATGTGGGTGGCCACAAATGCTCCCCCCTGAGTCATGATGCTTTCAGCAGCCAGGAAACTGGATCCATGATCAGAGGAGCCAAATTAGGCACCGCTGGGATTTGAACCCAGGATCTCCTGTTTACTAGACAGGCACTTTGACCAGCTAAGCCACGGCACCTTCAGGTGATTCATTCTGACGAAGTTTGATAATCTTGCAACCACTTTACCTTGACAACATACAGTACTTTCCCTTTCAGGCCATGTCAACCAAAACAAAGGTCAATTTGAATGAAACTGGACCATGCCTGGAGGCTTCTGGCTGAAGTAGGAACAAATTTCGGGGGACTCTGAAAGTGATGACACCTGATTGAGGGCTGGGGTGATTTTGAGTGGCTGTGATTTGCCAGAATTTTTTAAGGGGTGGCATGGCCCTGAGTCCCAAACACCCTTAAACCCCCAAGTCCAAAGTCTTAGCAGTTCGGCCTGATGTCCAGGCTAAAGAAGGAGAGCGTCCCTGGGTGGGCTTGAACCACCACCCTCTCGGTTAACAGCTGAGCGCGCTGGCTGATTGCGCCACAGAGACACTGGCTGAAGCTGTGGCTTGCTGATGACCAGTCAGTTCATGCTTTGGTCTCTTAATTCAGTCTCTTTGACACTCTGAGTGAGTCATGTTGGATGAAATCAATGTGTCCCTTCTTCTAAGTCCGTTCTTAATTCCAGTGTCACACATGCCTTCAACCACCACTTTCTCTTTAGTGTGCTGTCAAAGTGTCTCTGCAGTGTGGTTTGATCTTGAGCCTTGGTCAGGAAAGGTGCTGTCAGGGCAAACAGTCATGGTAACTCCTTATCCCAAGTTTGAAAGTATTCAAATCACATGCAAGCTATCATGTGCTTCGAGTCATGAACAAGATGGGTGTTTTTACCAAACAAGCCCAGCAAGAGGGCCTGGGAAGTGCAGTTTTGGACAGTTGCTTGAAATATGCCAGTAACAAGTCCATGATGTGGGTGGCCACAAATGCTCTCTCCTGAGTCATGATGCTTTCAGCAGCCAGGAAACTGGATCCATGATCAGAGGAGCCAAATTAGGCACCACTGGGATTTGAACCCAGGATCTCCTGTTTACTAGACAGGCACTTTGACCAGCTAAGCCACGGCACCTTCAGGTGATTCATTCTGACGAAGTTTGATAATCTTGCAACCACTTTACCTTGACAACATACAGTACTTTCCCTTTCAGGCCATGTCAACCAAAACAAAGGTCAATTTGTATGAAACTGGACCACGCCTGGAGGCTTCTGGCTGAAGTAGGAACAAATTTCGGGGGACTCTGAAAGTGATGGCACCTGATTGAGGGCTGGGCTGCTTTTGAGTGGCTGTGATTTGCCAGAATTTTTTAAGGGGTGGCATGGCCCTGAGTCCCAAACACACCCTTAAACCCCCAAGTCCAAAGTCTAAGCAGTTCGGCCTGATGTCCAGGCTAAAGAAGTAGAGCATCCCTGGGTGGGTTCGAACCACCACCCTCTCGGTTAACAGCTGAGCGCGCTGGCTGATTGCGCCACAGAGACACTGGCTGAAGCTGTGGCTTGCTGATGACCAGTCAGTTCATGCTTTGGTCTCTTAGTTCAGTCTCTTTGACACGCTGAGTGAGTCATGTTGGATGAAATCAATGTGTCCCCTCTGTTCAGCCTGTTCTTTATTCCAGTGTCACACATGCCTTCAACCACCACTTTCTCTTCAGTGTGCTGTCAAAGTGTCTCTGCAGGAAAGGTGCTGTCAGGGCAAGAAGTCATGGTAGCTCCTGCTCCCAAGTTTGAAAGTATTCAAATCACATGCAAGCTATCATATGCTTAGAATCATGACCAAGATGGGCGTTTTTACCAAACAAGCCCAGCAATAGGGTCTGGGAGCGTCCCTGGGTGGGCTTGAACCACCAACCTCTCGGTTAACAGCTGAGCGCGCTGGCCGATTGCGCCACAGAGATGCTGGCACACGCTGTGGCTTGTTGATGACCAGTCAGTCCATGCTTTGGTCTCTTCTTTCAGTCTCTTTGACACGCTGGGCTCCAATTTCCTGGCGCAACTCAGGGTGGCGCAGCCTGGCGCACCCCACGCAGCGTTTATTTCGTCCTGCTCACGGCTGTACGCAGCCAATTTCGTAGACCGGCTGCGCCGAGATGGGTGTGACGGTGCACCAGGGGGAGGTGTCGAAAGATTCAGCTTGGCGAAGTAACAATTTCTTGCCAGAAAAACGCGCGGAAGGTGCGCTGAAAGCCTGCCAACTCCAACATGGTCTATTCTTGGTGCAGGCGAGGCGCACTCGGGGCAGTGGTAATTTGGCTGACAGGCGCACAGGGTGCACACGTCACCAAAACCTCACAAGCAGGTGTCCAGAGTGTCAGGCACATTTCAATGCAATAAACAATCATAACAACCACTATTTAATGTAAACGTCTGAACCAGCATATACATTTGTATCTATATTAATTGTCCCGTCACATTTGATGTCAGATCAAAGACGTTTGTCATGACTAACGAGTTCACATCTCTCAAGCCAACCACAAACAGCCACATCATCTGATTCGTAGTATCCAGCTTCTCTCATCTCATAAAATTCAAAAGAAAAGAAAAGGAGAGAGACGCTCGCTGAATAAACGTAAGTCACTTGGTGTCTTAAGGATTTACCTGCGGTTGCCCATATTTCCCGGTTTTAATCTTTATTCCTAACGTGATCTAAAAAGATGAAGTACATTACTGCAAGGAGGATGAGGAGGAGATATAATTTCACCAACGGTTCTGCTATTTGGTGATGACGGACCAGGAATGCAGGTGGATCACAAGCATGATGAATGGATTAGCCTACTGCTGTGTTTAAATGTAATTGTCACCTAATTTTGTACTCCTATTATGACACAGGAACAGATTACATCTGTCCCGTGAGGTGGTCCACATGTTGACGCGCATCGTGGCTCCGTTGCGTGGCCCGGTGGCCCCTGCACTCTCCCAGTTGCTGTAAAAGTGACAGCGGCTCTGATCTTCTTCGCCACCGAGGTGAAATTGTCACTGCGCCTCGCCCGCGGCGCATTTATAGCTGAGGAAAGGCATTCATCTGATTGGTGAAGATCACACTCGGCTGTGTTAAACCCACTCAAGTCTTATCTCCTCTCTCTCTGCTATGTGCGCTGGTAGGAGAGACGGAGGCGTGGGTGCGCCTCCCTGCGCCAGACTGCGCCTTGCATGAAACTTGCAAAATGCCCTGGACACACCCTGTTGGCGCGGCACAGGCACGGCACAGGGCAGGTGCGCCCCACCTGCGCCTGGTCTACGAAATTAGAGCCCGCTGAGCGAGTCATGTTGGATGAAATCAATGTGTCCCCTCTGTTCAGCCTGTTCCTTAATTGGAATAGAATAGAATAGAATAGAATAGCTATAATAGAATAGAATAGAACAGTATTCTTTATTGCCATTTAAAATTGACACATGTGCACACTTGAACAAAATTTGGTATTAAAATGGTTTAGACCGCCACACTTAAGGCACTGCCCTTAGAATTTAATAGATGTCTAACAACAAAAAAGTTTTTTAAAAAAATCAATAGGCATAAAACAGTCAGTAAAATGATAACGTGATAGGAGTTTAAAACTACAACATTAACCAGAGAAAAGTTCTGGACTGCTTAGAACAGGAGCGAGAACAACTGGATTATTGCACTGAAATTTTCTGAAATTATTGCAGAATGCCACTGGATTACTGAATTAATTTTGTACAATTGCATTAAGTTATTGCACAGTTGCATTAAATTATTGCACAGCTATATTTAATTATTCCACAGTCGCTGTGGAATAATTAAATATAGCGCTGAATCATTGCACTGGACTTTTTTCATCCACAGACTTAACAACAAACTGAAAACTATTTAGTGTTGAGAAGTTTTATGGCCTGAGGTATGAAACTGTTGCATAGTTTGGTTGTTCTGCTTCTCAGACTACAGTACCATACAAAAACACAGTCCTTGGTGAGATAATTACAGATTTATCACTGTGGATGCACAAGTTCAACATTTCTGGAAAAACACACTTCACACACCTCGTGGATGGATTTAAAAAAGAAATCATCAAGGGATATATTTGACCTGAAACTTTTATAGGTTGACAAAAGTGCATTCTTCCAACATGGTTGTCCACATGAAGGTTCATTAAAAAGCTCCCGAGCTACAAGTCAAGTGTTGGGGACCAGCGAGCCCATGGAATTGGGAGGGTTCAATAAATCTCAGTTGGTACTAAGAGTCAATTCACTCTGGGCATTTTACTGGTATGACGGCAGCAGTGCATTGGTGTTTTAAGGCAAGCTTGTTATCAATTCAGAGCTTCAGAAGCCCGAGCCATGCTTTTCAGGTGCGTTTGCTTCTGCGAAAATTAGAGACCGGCCTATATTTTTCTGCTAGCCCCATATCTCTCAGCCAAGACAGACAAGTATACAGGGAGGGCCATAAGTTTCCATACATAGGAAAAATAATCATTCACGTTGGACAACCGTTTTTATTTATTTATATATTTTATTTATATATTTATATAATGTGCTCTTTTTTGCTCTTAAATAAGGTCTAATTTTCGGGTGCGCACTGTACATGAGTACAAGCAAAATATGTAAAATATTTTGTCTTGCCAACATTGCAGTTACAACACATCTGATAGAAAAAGCCAAAATATTCTCTTTCTCTGCTAAACATTACCGCCAAACTTTTGTAATTCTTATAAAACTGTCTGTTAAACTGTTCTAATCCAATATTTTGGGTTTTGATTAGTTTACCTTTGTGTTATGATAGTGTAATTATCCGTGTTACAGTACCACTCATGTGGAAACACACAGGGCGCTGCCATCTTGTGTGGGAGGGGATCAAAATAGCTGCGCTTTGATTGGTCGAAGACTTTGCCATGTTGATCACTGTGCTCTGATTGGTCAAAGACATCGCCATGTTGATAGCTGCTCTCTAATTGGTTGGCACACTACGACTGAGCATTTTGGGATGTGTGAAATACAATACGTCAAGTACCGTAAGATTGTCAGCAGGTGTCGTCTGGGACAGAATAATTGTACAGCATTAAAACACCATCGAAAATGTCGACAAAAAGATTAAGTTACCCAGCAGCATTCAAAAGAAAGGTGATTGAAGTGGCTGAGGCAGTGGGCAACAGAGAAGCTGGTAGGAAATTTGGCATGAGTGAAGCTAACATTTTTGGTTGGAGGAAAAAGAAAGCAGAGATAATGAAGGACAGACCAACATCAAAAGCTTTCGGGTGTGGAAGAAAAGCCCAGTATCCTGACCTTGAGAAAGAGCTGATGGAAATGATCAAGGAGAGAAGGGCAAAAGGTTGTGCAGTCAACACAGTGGAATTGAGGATCCAAGCCTTAAAAATTTTGAAAAAAAAAAAAAAAAAAAACGCCCTGAATCTGATTTCAAGGCCTCGGCATGCTGGTGCTACAGGTTTATGAAAAGGAACATTTCTGTAAGGAAAAGAACAACAATTGCTCAACACATGCCTGCTAATTATGAACACAAACTACTGCAATACCAACAGTATGTTATAAAGATGAGGAAACAGCACCAATACACTAAGAAGAATATTGCTAACGCATACCAAACTCCTTTGACATTTGATATTCCCTGCTCACAAACCCTGGACTTTAAAGGAACAAAATCTGTAACCCTCAAGTCAACAGGAAATGAAAAAAATTGATTTACCGTTATGCCTGGTGCTCATGGAGATGGCACCAAAATGAAGCCCTATGTGATTTTAAAAGAAAGACATTACCAAAAAACACCAAATGGCCTTCTGGAGTGGTGGTCTGCTGCCATGAGAAGAAGTGGATGGATGAAAAACTGACAAAAGACTGGGTCAACACAGTATGGAACAGCCAGCCTTCTACACAATGTCGCATGCTTGCACTGGATCCCTTTCGTTGTCATCGGACACTATCAGTCAAGGATATGCTGCAGGAAAGCTGGACTGACTTGGTCATAATTCCTGGTGGTGTGACCAGTCAGCCCCAGGTAATGGATGTCTCTTGTAACCGTCTATTCAAACAACACATGAAATTAAAATGGACAGAGTGGATTGCATCCAATGTCCATACATTCACTCCCAGTGGTAACACCAGAAAGCCAACTCTTGAGCTTATCACACTGTGAATAAAAGAAGCATGGGAGGCAGTGGATCCTTCAATAATAACAAGAGGGTTCAAGAAATGCTGCCTAACCAACGCAATAGATGGGACAGAAGATGACCTGCTGTTGGAAGATCCTGAGGAGAATCAGGAAGACAAGATGGATGAGAAAGATATGGGTGACATCATCAATGAGGAAATGTATCAGGAGGACACAGCAGAGGAAGATACAGAAAGACGGCAATACATAGAGAGACTTTTTGAATCAAATTCTGACTCGTCATTCGACGGGTCTAAGGGGCAGAGCAATTACTGTACCGGTAAAGAAACACGTGATACAAAAGACAGTTCTTACGCTAATTAGGGTTGCCACCTTTAAAGCAGAAAAATAAAGGACACCCCTGGCAGCGGGAATGCCACACTGCAATGGCCCAATAGTGGGGTGGGGCATCAGTTGTGGTAAATCTCAGTAAAGACATTGTTTTAATAACGTATTTGTTTAATTTTTAAGTACTTTATTCCACAGTTTTTCAGAAAATATCTGCAAACGTAAAACTAAGCAGATACAACAACTAAATAACAACTTGAGTAAATACAAGCTCTTTAACTTAAAACTTAACTTAAAATAACTTATTAACTTAGCATCAATTTATCAAATTATACTTAAACAAATGCTTTGACACTTCAAAAAATATGTGGTGCAGGAGAACACAACAACTTTCAGAAAGTAGGAATAATTATAGAACATAATCTTATCTCAGGAAGGCGTTGCAACTTGGACACACCTGACTTTTCATGTCATTAATTTTTATATCATTTCTGCTTCCTGTTTCACCACAAATGAAAGAAACCCCAAACAAATATTTGGTGTGCAAATAACAAAACTAAAAGCCAGTCATTTGTACTTTCCAACTCGCGTCTGTATTTCTGCATCTGTTTCCGTTTCAATGGGGCACGGTACAGAGTACCAGATGCAGCCACAGATGCAGACATGTTTGCCTCTGATTTCCCATGACTTATTCCTCATGCCGATAATCAACCAACCAAGTGCTGCTTTGAGTAGGCGGGAGCTAGCGGACGTTGACTTTGGGAGGAATGGTGCTGCATTTAAGGCAAATTGGAAATACGGGACAAACCGCGTCCTGTATTGATTCAAAACGGGACGCAATGTTTAAGAGTGAAGTACGGGATTCCGTATTTTACAGGACAGGCAGCAACCCTAAGGCTAATACCGGTAAGATGTATGTTTGCAATGTGTTTGTTACCGTAAATTTTATTCACAAGAAATCTCTGGACTTTGATTTATGGTAATAAAGTTGTCTCTTGTTCAACAACAAATGTGTAAACTATCTTATTTTTGAGTAATTTTTGAGTTGTCTGAGAAAGCAAGGTTTGGGAAAAATGTGGGTGTGTGCTATATTTGAGCACAACGTTTTTTCCTGGAAAAAAGCATGAAAAAATGGGGTGCGTGTTATAACTGAGTGCATATTATGGTTGAGAAATTATGGTATACATTTAAAACTTATAAAAACTCATAAAAACTTATGACCCACCCTGTAGAGCCCTATTACCCTTATCAGGGTATATATGTCCATAGCAGTAGAATATGTAGCAGAAAAAAAAAACATATCTATCTATATATATATATATATATATATATATATATATATATATATATATATATACATTTATATATATGTATCTCTCTCTCTCTCTCTATATATATATATATATATATATATATATATATATATATATATATATATATATATATATATATATATATATTTATAGATAGATAGATATGAACTTTACTCAACCAGAAAAACCTGGAGTGTCCTGGCCAAGACAGGCAGCAGCACATTCAGAAAGTTACAGACATGAAACAATTACCCTTATCAGGGTATATATGTCCATGGCAGTAGAATATGTAGCAGAAAAAAAAACATATCTATATATATATATATATATATATATATATATTTATTTATTTATATATATGTATCTCTCTCTCTCTCTCTCTCTCTCTCTCTCTCTATATATATATATATATATATATATATATAGATATATATAGATATATATAGATATATATAGATAGATAGATATGAACTTTACTCAACCAGAAAAACCTGGAGTGTCCTGGCCAAGACAGGCAGCAGCACATTCAGAAAGTTACAGACATGAAACAATTACAGATACAGGTACAGATATACCAACCAACCAAGTCAGAGTCACAGAGCAGCAAATTTATCAGTCAAAGCATCTATAGCCTGCTTCATTTTCATCTAATGCCTTGAAAGAAAGAAACCATCCAATTACTCTTCCTATGTGTGCCTTTGCCATTAAGTCCTTGTGTTCTCTCTTTATTGCATGACGCTTTATTCTCATTCTAATCAGGTTCCAGGCATGTAGTTGCAAAGGCCGACCAGGACTTGCTGAATTCTCATTGGTCATTGCGAAGTCCTCAACTTTGATACACCTAAGAGGAAGTTTGGATACCTCTGCTTTCTTGGAATATTCCAATAAGACAGGTAGGCATAAGAGCTCTCCATTTTATAGAGCCCTTCCCCCTGAGCATTTACAGCTGTGTTAATGATTTACATATAAATCAGTTCATAATGCTTTTTGGATTATCAGTAAAGTGTTAATTAATGCTCTACTAATAGAAGTAGAAGTGTGCAGGTTTCACAAAATGTTAGTACTAACCTTTTACTTTTCTGTCTCAAATTAGACTGAAATAATCCTGATCTCTCACCCTGTGGAAGACCGTGGTCTCCTCCCTCACTTCTCCCTCGCACACACAGGTGCACACATGCCACACAATGCGTCTCCACTTCACCGCAGTGCAGCAGTCATCTCTCCAAACTCAGAGGCAGCAGAACAATAGAGGATCTCAACGAGAGGCGCAGCGGCTGCCACTGAGGTCACATCCAAAACACTACCTGCATATTTGTTAGCAGTTTAATTTTAGCACTGCCAGACCATCTGCTCGGCATTTGTTGATGGCAGAGTGAGCAAGTGATTAATCAGTCAAACTATTGCCTCCAATGCTCTGCTCTTCATTTCCACTTTTAAAGCAGGCACGAGTGGAATGGCTGCTCCTTCATCAGTCATAAGTAAATGAATCATGCCAAGGTCTGGTGTGCAAACTAAAAATGCAGTCTGGTGATTCTGTGGCCCTCATAGCGCAGTTTTGTAGGTAAAAAGTGGAGGCTCGGAAATTCCCTAATATTCATCTGAGTGCACAGGAAATGTTAAATTGATTTAAATGGTGAATAACCAGAGATTTTCCAGTCTAGCTCTTAAAAGCCATTTTTTTCCACTCTAATCCATTCAGTCCTGTTCACACTAAGGTCAGGTAATAGTGGTTGAGGTTTGCTGTGTGAGGTATTTAAGCTAATCACATTGATACACTACCATAAGCAGATATAGCTTAATATTGGATGGACTGACTCAGTATATTTCACTAGTCCGTTAGCAACCCATAGAAAGTCTTTGGGAATGGGCAGACCCTTTCAAAACCATATCTGGCAGGTGATTGGATGATTGGTCTGTCAATCATATTCATTATGAGCCAGATGTATTCGGCAGGCACTTCTGCTGCAGTGTAAAATTCCAAACATTAGCCACTTCGTAAAACAAACTCTCAATAAAACATGTAAAAAATGGAGGGAAAACATCCTTTCTAGTGAGAAGTGCTTTGAGCGTTATTTGTTTGTCATTTCATAAAGAAATACTGTCTAGATTTGATAAAAGCTGCTACTGAAGCTGTTAGCATCTATGCTAATCTCTGAACGAGCAGTAACATCCTGCTTATATCTCTCTCTTAGCTCCCACACAGGGCCGTAGCTAGGATTTTGAAAATACTGAGGTCATTTTATTGTGGGAGGGGTCAGGGAGTCGGGCCAGCGCTGTCATGTCGATCGTGTTCCTAATCTCTGTTTTTATATTAACTGGCCAAAATGAATGCTAATACACACCATCCAATACAAAAACGAATGGCCTTAAATAAATAATGTTTCTAAGATTATCTAGCATACATGTTACTTACCTTTTTATTGCATTCGGGGAACCCCCAGAGAGCAGTGGAGATCATCCAGAGAGGAAACCCTTTTCACGTAAAATCACGTTATGTTCTTCACTTCTGAGCCGTTTTTTTTTTTTTTTTTTTTTTTCCTTTCCAGAATCTTTATTTCAAAGCTCTGTATACCAATAGTATCTGTGCTCTACCTCCACCTCATGTTCTGGCAGCCAATACACAGTGCGACCCAGATGTCTATCAAAGATCGTCTTTGGAGAAGCGATAAATCACTCCATCACCCTCCCTCAGTCCTCCCACGTAATTTCACAATAAAATGTTTTGGGATTATTTAGATAAAGAAAAAGTTAGCATCATAATATGATTCCTTGACCCTGGAAACCCATGCCTAGCACTCAGAATCATGTTGATATCATTATAAAATCATGTTGATATTATTATTAGTTAGACAGTTATCGAGCAAAAATGATTGTTTGCTAATGGCGGTTATCACCACCAAAGTCTAAGCTGTTTTTTAAGTTGGGCTATTACCAACATCTCCTGAAAATTTTAGCAAAATCTGTCCAGTAGTTTTTGCGTAATCTTGCTAACAAACAAAAAAACAAACAAACATACGTCAGCAAAAACATAACTTAGCGGAGGTAATGAAGCTAAATGAATTAATTAAGTTTCTGTAGAGGATCAGATGCTGTACTTTTTCCCTCCTCTTTGAAAATGCTTGAATCTGAGGCAGCTATGAAGCTACAGAAGGGTCATTGTCAAACACTACTGTCAAAATTGTAGGACTGAAGTTAGAATTTAGACTTTTTTCTTTCAAATAATTTGAATTCTGACTCCTCTCACTCTATTCTGACTTAATTTTCATAATTCTATCGTTGTAAAAAGACTTTTAAAAAAATGTCCCTATATCTTTTTTTCAGTAATCCATTTCCATAGCACCTAACCCTGAATACTTTTGGATTTTAGCAGGACATTTAATTTATTTTTATGTGAATTGGGCTTCCTGTAATAAAAGTCAAGAAACAAATAAATGATAGGCATAATGATTAAAAGGTATCAAAAGAGAAAAGTTAATTCTGTGAAGATTAGTACATCAACCAAAAGTTTAAGTGGATATTTGATGAAAAATGCATAAGCAGGAGAGTTAATAAATGAGTAAAGAATCATGTTTGTTATTGTTGGAGTGAAGACTGAATGATGTATCACTGCATTCTTTAAAGAAACATGACTTAAGTGCAGGCAGGTTATTAATAAAGGCAGCTAACATGTTGCAGGGAAAAGTAAAAGAAACAGTAATTCTACCCCACCCCTTGGTCTCCAAGCTCTGTTTTCTTAATGTGGAATGTGATTATAGGTAATTCATAAATACTTTCCAGGAAACCAGTCTGAGTGTAGAAACAATCTTTAGACTTAAGGGAGTAGAATTTTCTTCCGTTGATTAAGTATTAAATGATTCTGGTCAAAAAGCAGACAGCTTTTAAAATTCTGACTTGTGCTCTAGGTTTTTGGAGTCTATTTATATTTCAGAGGCTCTAATGTGAATATTTTATTGCATTATATGTACATTCCCCAGGTTGCTTAAACCCCAAATTCCCAGAAACAATACATGACCTCAATATGTGAAGAAACAGACCTGGCTCTGATGTGGGGATACATGCTCCGCTGCATTTGTCAGAGCGTCCAGGCTCAATAACCGCCTCGACTTAATATCTTACAGAAGACTGAGTCAATCACTCAAGTTGCACCCCTGATTGCAATGAACTTTCCCACTAGAACTTCCATTCTGCGTGTTTTAATCAGCCCATTCTTCAGATGAAAAGGGGTGGGGGGGAATAAAAAGAAGCCTTTCATATTCTGTTCCGAAAAGGAACTCAATTAGGAGGTCCCAAAAGAGCCCTTTAATGGCTTATGAGGAAAGCAGTGATGAAAGAGACAGAGGTTATAAATATTTCAGGTAATTTTGTTATCTATTCATCTCTTCTTCCACATGTACTCAGCGTTGGTCTCATTATCTCACAGCCGGATTGCTTGAGCCCCTCGCTCACATTTCCGCCACTGTAGACAATGCATTTAGTACAGTATTTCTTTTAATAAATTAATATCATGTTTGATGTAGTTTTCCTAACAACTCTGAATATTTTCTTATAAATGAAAATGTTCCCCTCCATCAAAAACATATTTTTATTTAACTTACAGTAGATCAATTTCTCTAAGCTGTAACATTTTGGAACAGCGGGGTGTCAGACACATCGTAATACATCATAAATCTGTGTAAAGGCATGGCTCTGCCTTGTAGATCTGTGAGATTGTAGAGCACACAGGCTGAAATTGTAATCTGTATCAATGCTTTTTACAGTTAGACTTGAAAGGATACCAGCAGGCCCCTTATCGCAGAGGTGGGCGACTAAAAGCCCCAGTGGGGTGGGAACATGCAACCAGCAATAATTGAATGTGTCTATTTCAATTCAGAATGAATTAAAGCTTAAAAAATCAGATCCAAACTTTCCACAAAGATTATTAACTTGTTTACAAGAACAGTGTGCCCCTAGTTTAAGTGTACAGTGTGGCCTAGTAGTTTTATCCATTACCAGCAGAGATCCAGATTTTACAATTTTTAGAAAAACTCTCAATTTGGAAAATAATTTGTCTTCAAACTGACAAAAGAAACAACTCAAAAGCTTCATTATAGTTCGGGAAATCAGAATTGTTATTCTTAAACCAAAATATAGCCCTTTTTAATTCAAAGAGCTGAACACTGAATTGAAGCTGAATCATACTTTTAATGACACATATACAATATACAAACCTAAAGACACTTCTTTGGAAAACTCACTCAATTGCTTGTTAAGTCAACAAGCTAATCAGCTAGTCACATGGCAACAACTCAGTACATTAGGCATGCAGACACAATCGGAGGACTTGTTGAAGTTCAAAATCACCAGAATGTGGTGATTAAAAAGGTGATGTAAATGACTTAAAATTTTGTTTAGTTCTGGGTGCATGGCAGGTCTGAGTATTTCAAAAACTGTTGATCTATGCACAACAATCTCCAGGGTTTTCAGAGAATGACTCAAAAAGAAAAAAACATCCAGATTCTCTGATCCAAAATATCTTGTTTAATGTCATTGGAGAGGCATAGCAAGAGTGGTTCCAGAGGATAGAAAGACAACATACTTAAAAGAACAATTGTACACCCATTGTATGCAGAAGGCTATTTCTGAATTCACAACATGTTGAATCTTGTAGCAAATGGGCTACAATAGACCAAACAGGGTGCCACCCAATTTAGCTAAGAATAACAAACTAAGGTTACATTTAGCTCACCAAAATTGGATACTAGAAGGATGGAAAATGTTGTCTGGTCTTATGAGTCTTGATTCAGATGGTAGGGTCAGAATTTGGCTAAGTCAACTTAAACCACCCAGCTTCTCTCCCAAAGGCAGTTTGGATAGGCTCCAGCCACCCTCGACCCTGAAAGGGGAAAGTGTTATAGATAATCAATGGATGGATTTGTAATGCATTTGAAATAAAGAGATTTAGGTACTCATCTTATTGCACTGATAAAAGGTCTACTTTTGTATTTTATATGTGTGCTTATATGAAGTTCATGTCAGTATATTTGCTGCTTATCTTTTTTTTCCTCAAAAGGAGAAACAGTGTATACTGCAGGGGGCCGTGGGCAGCTATGGCCCTTGAATAAGTGGCAGCTCACTATCTATTGAGCTGCAGCCATTGTCTGTGAAAGCAATACAAGCTATGGCCAACAGAAGAACATGACACCTGTGCTTGACAATTGTACAGCAGCAAATTTACCAGATCTGTCTCAAGTTCTGATTTATCATCCTACTGTCATAACCATCTTCGGAGACCAAACTCCTAAATGTTAAGGTACTTTGTGACTTTCATTGTCACCCATGCTGGGTTTTGATGTATGTATATGTATATATATATATATGTGTGTGTGTGTGTGTGTGTGTGTGTGTGTATTTTATATGTGTATATATGTATCTATGCATATATGTGTATTCATAAAATGAAGAGTTTGTCTTCAGCCTGCTCTATTGTAAAGTGTGTTGAGATAACACTTCTTATGAATTGGCGCCATACAAATAAAGATTGATTGATTGATTGATTGATTGACTGTTTTTCTGCTGTGAAGTGCCCTTATCATCCTGGCAATAGGGAAAAAAAACCAAGTAGCCAGCCGGGGCCAACCAGGTCCCCTTTAACTGGCTTTGCCAAAACCCAAAGCCATGACTGACAACATGCCTTGTCAACAAAAACCTGTGATGTGGGCTGTTTAACTTTCTTCAATATTTTCCAATTAATTAGCATACATTACAAGATATGCTAATGTGTCTAACCTGACACATATGACTATAGAGAATGGTCAGAATCTTTCAAAAGCATATTGAGCATGTGATTGGACGATCGCTTCATCAACCGTTCATTACGGCAAAATCAGATAACGTAGTAGGCGGGCGTGTTGTAATGGACAGAACTTGAACCACTTAGTGGCACAAGCTCCCAGGAAAACATGTCGAAAGTGTGATGAAAATATCCTCTCTTTAGAGAGGTTTGTAGTGTTGCAGTCCAGATCTGATAAAACTGCTGCTGAAGCTGTTAGCATCTATGCTATTCTCTGAACACGCAGTCACTTCCTGCTGGTGTCTTGCTTATAGCTTCCACCTCTTTCTGCTCTAAAGTTTTCTCATTGGGCCCAAAGCAGCCTCACAACTATGAGAGGCAGCTTTGGGCCTCTCATAGTTGTTGTAGATTGGAGCTTGACCAGACAGACTGGCCTGGTTACAGACATTGAATCAGGCTGATCCAAGGTTGGTATGTGTCCCTTAATGAAAAAGTTTATAACTCCCTTATTTGTCCTGGTTTGGACACCAGCGCCTTAATTATAACTTCAGTAATCCACTTGAGAGAGTATGTAACAGCTCAGCCCCCTGGGAATGAAATCAAATTAGTGTTGCCCTCTGGAAACCAAATGTGCCTGATCATATTTTGTCCTCCTGATGCATTTGGGGAAAAAGGGAAAAAGTTAGATGGAGGAAGATTTTACCAAATTTCTCTCTTCTTTCACAAAGTTCATGAGTGATAACAGCGCAGTGCACTTTGGCACAGCAGGGATTATTAATGACACATATTTTTTCATAAATTTGTCACACATGTACCCGCAAACCATCATCATGGAGACATTTCAATCATTATCATCATCAAAGGTCAGAGAGGGAATGAGTAGGTAATGGGATTTATATTGAAATAATTTTTAATGTGCTTCATTAAAAAGTGCAGAATGCAAATCAGGACATGGAACACAGAGGCGCACAAAGTACAAAAAAGTATTTCCTATGAATATCCACTGGTGCATGGCAAATGATGTGCTTTAAATCTCCACACATTTTGGAGATAGCAGAGGAAAACAGAGCAGCTAGAATGAGCAGTATGAGAAGAGAAATATGTTCACTGTGAGGGTAAATGCTCTGCAGCTCTGTGTCATTTACAGTTTTTTTATGACAAAAAGAGAGCTAGAGAGGAAACTGTGAGGAGTCTGACCTTTTTAAAATCATTTATTCATCGGATAAAAACACATACTAAAAAATGTACCAAAAGTAAGAACCAGATTTTAACCATTGTCTGTGAGTCTGTCGCAAAAGGCCTCAAGTTCTGCGGATAGAATAAGAACTGACCTTATTTTGTCATGAGGATGGGAACTTTCTTTTCATATTATATTGTGTGACTGCTTAGTGTGAGACCAGCAGTGATGGACAAGCTCAAGAAAATCACTGCATTTAAGCTACTTCTACAAAATAAGAAGATATATAAATAAAGCCACAATTATAGAAATAATGTATGGAGTAGTGAGAGTGCCAAATTACAAAAATAAATGTATAAAAGAAAAAGCAAAAAAAAGTGGAAATATAAAGATGAATAAATAAACTAAAAAAAAAAAAAATGTTGCTACATAAAGCAATATTAATCAAAAATAAATCCAGAAAAGACAAGGCTAATAAACGTAGAAATATAATGACAAATTTAAAAAATAAGACGAAATGTGCTTATAAATAAAATACAAAATAAATAATGTGGCTATATAAAGCAATATTAATAAAAAAAAAATCTATAAAAAAGGGTTTATAAAAGTAGAAATATAAAGACAAATAAATATAATAATTACTATAATTACAAGTAATAATAATTACTTGATGAAGGAGGGCAGAGGGCCTTAGAGGCTCTTTAGTGTTATTACCATTGTTTATTTTACTCTTACTGTAGATGAGGGCTAAAATGCTAAGATGGTGTAAATATAACTTGAAATGGTTGCTCAGTCCCTCAAATACCGACTACTGAATATTGATTATAATCACAGTTGGGTAACATGATCCTCTTTGTGATGTAATTTGATGCAACTATGAAAAAGAGCATTTTTAGCAGCCTCACCAAAATAGGCTCTTTTTCATCAAAAGAAGAGACTGTTAAGTGCCCAAGAATTAAATTAGATAACAGACCTTAAGAGGCAAGATTTTGTATTTATGTAAAAATCAATTTAACCTGCAAATTGCTCTATAAGGTTCCACTGGTGTATGTTGAGTCATTAAGCTAGTAAGATTTCAATCAATCATGATGGTGCTCTTAGAATTCCCTGACATGGTCTTGACAACAAAGCTCACCATTTTCAACCAGATATTTCCAGTAATAAAGATAATGTCACACACAAAAAACATCATTGTCTATGTCTAAGTGTTACACCTTAACTTGTATAACCTGCTCCATAAATGTCAGCAACCAGCGACTTGTGCAGATTAGTCCCTAAATACTCTGAATGTCGCACAGTGTGGTGTCAATCCCTAAGCCCTGTTGGGATTTGTAAGGGGGAGGAGTACTCAGGGAGGTTGGGAATTTAGAGGACATTCATCCTGCCGTCACTCTCCTCATGATTCTGCTGAATAACATGACACACAGTATAACATAATCAAGGGATTATTCATAAAATTATAGATTAAAAGTCTAAAATTCAAAGTTCTGACTCAAGAATTAGATTGAGCATTTGAACATTTACAGCATTTTAAATAGAATTGCACTGCTGAATTATGTTGGTAAGTTGCAGTAAATGAAATTCTTCAAAAATGTTCAAAGTTCAGTTGTGTAATCAATAATTAAGAGGACCATTTTTATTATTCATATTTATTAATGTTAAACATAAGCCAACATGGTCAAGCTCGCTTTCGTTAAGTCACAGCTATTTGTCTTTTTGTAAATGTTCATACAAGGGAACATACAAAAAATGACTCAGAACTCCATGTGGTGTATTTATTTTAAAATATCGTATGAAATCTATTTTCATTTGTTCTACAGCTTGTTTGGTTGGGGTTACCAACATTTAAATTTCTCTTCATTTTTGTTAGGTTTTCTTAGTTTATCTGAAATAGGCCATGCACAACACAACTCTGGAGCCAGAGTTAGCTCAAAAGTAGGTTGACCAGAGGTCCTGATGTGTCTTGGAACTGTTTTCAGACCTCATATCCCATGTCCCTACAAACACCCCAAAACTCCAATATATCCCAATTTGGAACAGTCCCCATCTCTTTTTTAACCAACTGGGTAAAGATACTAAAACATTTCACCATGCATCCAACACTGATTTGTCTGTACAGATGGAGCCACCTGAATTTTCCCCAAATTCCTCAGCAGAGTCTTGGCTGGACCATGATGGGATAGTGCTCGGACCTGCCCACCCTTACGGTTGTAATGAGATCCCACACAATTACATGATAAATACATGAACTCTTCCCCCCCATATTTCAAAATGCCACTATGTACGCTAATTGAGAACAAAAACAAACCAATAATAGACTACCAGTGGCTGAAAGTTGGCTGGTAACTGGATGGAACTTGGCTGGCATCTGGCTGAGAGGTGAAAATTGGAGCAGGTTCATCTGTATATGTATCGATCAACATTGTTGCAAAACTGTTGCCAGTGTCCTGAGCTCATACATGTGTGTTAGAACAAATGCATCCCAGTTCTGTGACCTAAAACTCTGGCACCGTGTTTTAAAGCTAATGTACAATGTGGTCCCTGGGTACAGCCAAGGGTACTTTATTTTGGGCTAGTTCATTAAGATCTTAATAGTTGAAACTAACGATAGAAAAACTCTTGACAAAAAATTGACGAAAGAAAAAAAAAAATGCTTTTCCATATGTGGTACCGGCTCAACCCAGCACTTTGTTGTCCATAACAGTACATAGCAAATTTTGTCATTACCTCCTCAATGTCAGCAGGGCTCACGCGGTGCAAAATAGCTTTGACATCCCACACATCAACAATAAAGGACATAAGTGTAGCCGGTTCTTGGTCTCTAGTGAGTTTTGTTCCAGTTGCAAAGGCAAGCAGTGACCCAAAAAACTATCAACAGAGCGATAGAGTTTAGGGAGTCATTCGTCAGGATGGAGCAGACATTTAACCTTGCTGTGCTGCTTATTCTGCCGATCTGTTGTCTGTAATCAGTCAGATCCATATTGCAAAGCTCCAAGTCAAAACGACCAAGCTCAGTCTGCAGACACACTGTTCAATCAGTTAAAACAGGAAGAGGTGGGAGCTACAAGTGAGGACAGCAGGAAGTAACTCAAACATGTTTTAATGGAGTTTGTTCTGATGTTGCCTTACATTTTGTACTTAACACAGTAGCAGCAGCGCCTGCCTACTACATCAACTGACTGGCCCGTAATGAATGTGATTGACTGGGTGATCATCCAGTCACCCACTAAAATGTTGGAAATGGCAGTGGACTCATGGTTGATTTGTACACCCAATGTATATGCTGTAGTCCTTTTAATGTAGTTGGCCTGGTTTAAACGTTGCCTGTGGCTCATGTATCCCATGTCATTTCACTCTGTTCCTCCCCAACTTTCAGCTCTATCTGCTGTCCTGTGACTCAAATAAAGGCTTAAAACGTATTTTTTTTTTTTTTTTTTTAAGTATACATGAATGTTTCTTTGGGCAGCTTTGGATCCAAAACAAAATCTTGCTGTAGGTCTAAGCATGGCTGAACACACATTGTTCTGCTTAATATTAAAATCAGTGGTCAAGTATATACACAACTTTAATATCACAAAATAAGGATTGTACCATTTGGGGGGGGGGGGGGGGGGGGGGGGCGTTACACTTTAAAATAGGAAACAACCAATAAATGTTTTCTTCTGTTTGATAAGAAATGTTGAGTATTTAGGTAAAAATCATGCAAAATCATGGTTTTAATTTGTGATAGCATATGTCTTTACTAACCTTCAGAGGCTAACATGACTCTGGGCCCCAGAAAAATGTCCTCTTTATCCCCCCTTATGGGCAGCCCTGATTCAACATAGAAGTGCACCATTTTTTGCAGGAAAGAGACAGTTTTAAAGTGCTCATTCTGTCGAGTAAATGTACAAAAAGATTTGTTTAGTAATTACTGGTTAAAGGTGTAGTGTGTAGAAGTTGGCAGCGTTTCGCCGAACAGAAACGGTGAATACAGGACATAATGCTTCTATTTGTATGTGAAGTCCATTGAAATAGGTGTACAATCATCCCTATAAAACTTTTGTTTTCTTTTTATTAGGTTAGGGAAAGGTTTTTGTGTGCTAGCTGACGTAACGATCCGCCATGTTGTCTACTGGTGGGTTTTGGGGACAAAAAGAGCAAAACGAGATTTTAGAATACAAGTCTAAATATTTACAAAACCCATAGTCATCACCTTAACTGACCTATATATAATCTATAAAAATAATAGTTACAAATATGAATGAAAAGACCATCACCTCATAGCTGTTGTAAATGATGCCCTGTTTATGATTCTTTTTGACCTTCACCGGCTCTCGTCGCTTGGTGATGTGATGTTTTAGTAACGGACGGGCTCATTCCAAAATCTGAATGCTATATGTCGCTAAAATGCCAATTTCTACACACTGCACCTTTAAAGAAACATTATTTACAATTTTCCTCTGCTTTCTCTGTGTAAATAACACAGTTAAGATAAAAAAAATGAACAACAGAGTGAAAGATTTTCTCAAGAAACTCTTCTTTCATTATGCTTTAGGTTTGGTTTTTGTGAGTTCATTAGCCAAAGGTGCTTTATTTTCCTGTACAGAGGCAGTGGATGGAGAACTAAATAAAAATATCAATGAAGAATACAAAAAAATGAAATATTTAGTATCATTTGTAGAATACTTTTGATTTGTCCACTGTCTGCAAGTTTTCAAAGTCAAAAGAGACACATAAAGAAATTGTCTGTCTTTATTTTCCATCTCTGTAAGACAGCAGAGATGACAAATATCCTGCAGCGGCTGCCAGCTATAGTACCCAAATGATGAAGCATCTAAGACAGCATAACAGCAAGTGGGAAATTCAATGAGTTATGAAAAAAAAAGACAAAAGGGTCCATTTTTGGCTGTGAATTCACAAAAATAAACAATTGATGATGAAAGCCCTTGCTTACCCTATGTGATAAAAAAGTTACCTCGCATGGAAAAGAGCAGAAAAAACAGAGCATCATATGAAATCACAGGCCTCTTTATTAGATACACCTTTCTAGTACCAGGGTGGACCCCAGAACTGCTGTAAAATTCATTGCAGAGGCTCAACAAGTTATTGGAGGCATTCTTTTGAGATTTTGTTGCTTATTGACATGTTAGCATCAAGCAATTGCTGCAGATTTGTTGGCTGTACATCCAGATGCCCTGCTTGACTGAGATATGGTGACTGTGGAGGCCAGCGCGGTACAGTCAAGCCATTGTCATGTTCAGGAGGCTAGTTTGAGCTGATCTAAGCTTTGTGCCATCATGCGTTATCCTGCTGGAGGAAGCCAACACGGTCAGGAACAATACACAGATAGGCTGTGGTGTTTAGATGGTACTAAATTGGTACAAAGGGGCCAAAGAGTACCATGAGAACATCCCCACACCATTCTACTGCTACCATTAACAGCCTGAGGCAGGATGTATCTGTGCTTTCATGTTGTTAACATCAAATTCTGGCCATACTTTCTGTATGTTGCAGCACAAATTGAGACTCATCAGACAACACTAAATTTTTCCAAGTGTCTGTTGTGTAATTTTGTAGCCTCAGTTTTCTGAACCTCACTGATTGATTGTAATAAGAGGTTATTGGGGTTACTATTGCTTTCTATCATCTCAAACCATTTTGGCAATTCTCTCAGAACTCTGACACCAAACAAAGCATTTAACCTAGTGAACTGCTTTTCACTGGATATTATCTCCCTTTCAGACCATTCCTTCTTAACCCAATCCACTTTTGCTGATGTAGAGGGTAATGTCAAGCCTCTAAGTCAAACCACGCAGATCTAAGTCAGCATCAGTGGTGAAATGGCATATGTCTGTTTTAACTTTTCAAACTTTAACATTTCTATATCCCCCCTTTACAAAATGGCAAAACAAAATGGACCCCAGGAATGTACTTTCACAAAAATTTTGATGACTACTAAATGTTAGTTAACATCAGCTACTATTCAGAGATCAGTGAAAGGACCAAAAGCGATAATTGTGCTTGAAAATCCCATCACATCAGCTGTTTACTGAGACTAGCCTATCCGGCACCAAATACCATGGCGCATTTAAAGTCACTTAGATCACAGTTCTTCAGGCTGTCGTGACCATTTCTACATTCCTTGTTACATAAAGCTGCTGTTATGTGATTGGCTTATCTATCCATTTCCATTAACAAGCAGTTGAATGGGTGTGAAAGTCTTTAGTCGTTCTTTCAATGTGTTAATACAGATTTTGTTCTTTTGTGATTTAAGTACAAAGTATTTTACTGTTTTAAATTTCCTTCCTCCTCCAGTTGCCCGTTCACAAGATCATGCACAGAGCAAATAAAAAAGCTCCGGCACAATTATTCTCAGTGGGCCAGGAAAACAGCGAAAGGCTAAAACACTCTGAGAGGAGGCTCAATGTGCATAATACTTCAGCTCCAAACACACCCGCTGTTTCCTGGTGCCTGTTATGTAATGGCAGTGTTTGTAGCAGGTCAAACCACCTGAGGACTGTGGAAATGTGTTGGTTCTCTGATTGTACTGAGAGAACCAGACGCTCAAACGAGCAGCTGTTCTCCCAGATTCAACAGGCCCAATCACACAACAAATATGACTGATGAAAATGAGGCACTACTTTTTTATTAAATATTTTGCTTACACTGTGACGACAGTTAGAATAAATCCATTATGTTGTTGTACAGCTCAGTCAAACATATTTTACACTTCAAAATAGACACCAGACACACTCTATTGTTCCTTCATTTTGCAAAATCCTAGAATAATTATATGGATTTGTCTCCATTAGTGTGAACAGTCTAATCTTGCTTTGGCTTCTATATGAAATTGGCCCTGCTGTAAGCTAACATAAGCCTTTCCATTCTGGTGATGAGTCAAAACTCTGGGACTGCTTGAAGCTTTATCTCATAAGCCTGCAGAGAGCTCAGTATGTTAGTGTGGCTCACATGTGATATGCAGTCCATGTGACTGGTGAAGGAGTAACATTGAACGGGCAGTGACTAACTTTAAGGTCACTAAAGATGGGTGAGAGTGGGTGGTTGAGGCTTGCCAGGTCTTCAGACTTTTTTTATCCACATTACCATTTTAGGTTCCTGTAACTAACTGCAGTCTGAACCTTCATCTTACAATATTTTAATGGCTCTACGCCAGCATAAGATAAAGCACAGCATCGTGTTTTTAGATTTACACTGATATCTGTACATCTGTCCGCACACCGATCCATTTTATATATTAAAAAAAACCTAGGATTTTCTTCAAACTCATCAAAAGGTTTTGAAATTGGGTTGTGTGAGGTATTAGAGAACAGTCAGTGCTGTAAGAAGATTGAGTTGAGACAACTAGTAAGGCACACTACTGTTGGCTGTACAGTTGTTTTGTCTAATTGTGTGAGTTTCACTTAAAAGCAACCTGCAAAACTATATTTGGTCAAACATGCGATTGGGTGGAAAAGGTTAGAACGCTATATTTTACCTTGAGGAAGCCCCAGTGTTTAGCACCCTTTTACAATTCAACAAATGGCTATGTGTTCATCCTTCTGTGGGCATTGATTCTGCAGCTCTGCTGTTTCACTCTGTGGACTCAAGAAGACACAGCAACAGCAGAGGAAACTAATTCTGAACCAAATATGAGTGATTTTGACTCAAATGACAATGACATTTCTTTTACAGTGGATTAGTGATGGAAAGCTCGGCTCTTTTCAGAGAGCTGCCTCTTTTGGCTCAGCTCCCAAAGAAGATCCGGCTCTTTTGGCTCTCAAACGGCTCTTAATTTAGGACCTTTTGTAGCTCTTAACTTCTCAAAAATGATATGGTTTGTGCGTGGAAACCCTTTTGCGTTCAGTGCTTTTATGAGAAGCCTTTTAATTGCCTTTTTGTGTGCATTTTTTCGGTTGCAAAACCATTCTTTCTTTTGTTTGATATTTTAATCAAAATTTTTTTGTTGCACAAATGAACAAAAAACTGCAAACAAATCCACAGAACAGAACCAGAACCAAATTCAAGCAAAGAGTATTAATGTCCTCAGCACAAGTAGGCATTCAGAAAAATCAGCTGCCTCAGCTTGGATGGGCTGATCTAATTTATTTTCTCCGTCTCTCTTCACCACTGTCTGCTGTCTCTCCCACAGAGTGGAGCGTCAGTCCCCCTCTCTGTTTTCACATACTGGTATAATACTATATCCTCACATGTGATTGGCCGCATGGCCGCCATGCTGGCCAATCAAAACAAACTTCTGCCATGAGCAGAGCTGGGGCTGAAGATAAGCTGCAAAAGAAAAAACTAGGAGCTGGCTCTCACTCTATGCGAGCCGGCTCTTCTGATTCACTACAAAGCACTGGCTCTCAGAGTTGCGTCTTTTGGGCATGACACATCACTACTGTGGATACATGTGGTTACCAGGTGGAATCATTGTGTCAAGGTGGAAGAACACGTAGCCATTTGCTACATCATAGAATAGTACCAGACACAGAGACTTCCTGGAGGAAAGTTCTCCATTTCTTGCCCAATCATACATCCAAGCCAGCATAGTTTAATGGCTTGTTTTTACATAAAACTAACACAATTATGAAAAATATCTGTTCCTGTCAACAGCAGTGTACCTTACCCGTCATCTCGGCTTGTCCTCCTTAAAGGAATAGTCCAACATTTTTTTGGTTTTCATGTCTTTCCTCGCTCCCAAGTCCACGACAAGCATGCTTTTGACTCTGCGCGCAGTAACAAGGAAGAGACAGACAAACATCACCCATTGCTAACTAGCTTAGCTCAAATAGCTGGAAGTCAATGGGAAGTAGTAGCCTTCCTCTGCCTACAGTCATTACATAAACTCTTCAGCAACTCTAAACGGTCCTGTGTGCCTGTTGTGACTCGGTTTTTACCACATTATGTTTTGTTGTCTTCTATCATCATTTTATCTTTTTCTACTCCTAAACAGAGACTTTGCTTTCATTTGATTAAGCAAAACAAAATGTTTATCTGGGCTCATTTATAGCAAGTCACACAGTTTTTCTAATGTATATGAAAACAAAGTTAATACTTACAGATAGAGTGATCTGAAACACTAAAGTTTGGAGCGGTAAGACAAACATTGAGCTATATTAATGGTTATCATTATAAAAGGTCAAGCGCTTATACAGATGATCACATTTTAGGAGATAATTATGATGAAAGTACACACATCCACCAAGAATCATGGGTAATTCTTTGCTATTATGATCATCATTATTTTCCTTTAAGAAATGACATTTTCAAACAAAGGGTTCCTATTCTAAGAGCTGAAATAGATTATTCTCACAGAGGACAAAAATGCCACACTAATTACTGTGAAAAATATGATCAGTGAAAGGAGCTGTTCTGCTTTGGGCCCTCTTCTGAATTTGTGTTACGCAGTGGAAAGTATGCTTAATCACTGTTCACAGTGGCAGGCTGCTGGAGAAGGTGAACGAGGCTAATGGAGGAAGGTTTATCATTTGACACCCACAGCGTTAGAATACAGCAAGGGACAGAGAGAGAGGAAGCTATATGACCGAGGAAGGACAGAAAGATAAGACAACAGGTTACGTTTTAGGTTTGCATTCAAATAGATAAATAAACCTGTACTCACAAATTAGATGTCAAAAATTGTCCTGCTCCAGGCTAGCCATTTAGACTATAAACATCATGACATGAGTGAAATAAACATACACACAATCCAGTTGGGCTGAGAATTTAAAGAACTGCCGATCCATTGGAATTTTTACACACAATCATTTCTAGCCTGTACATAGAAATGGTCAGAAAAAGACAAAATATAAAATGAGCAGCAATTCTCAGGTTGAAAATGTCTTGTTTGATGCCAGAGGTCAGAGTGGAAACACCAGAGTGGTTCAGGAAGATACAAGATGCGAAATTAACTTGAACAACTATTTGTTACAACTAAGGTAAGCAGAAGACCATTCATGCAGCAGAGGGCCACACCAGGTGCCACTCCTGTCAGCCAAGAAGAGGACATCTAGGCCTTGTCCACACGAAGATAAAAACGTTTTTGGAATTGAAAAATTTCTCTGTAAAGACAGTATCATTTCAAGAAATGTCTCTGTCCACACAAAAACACTGACAACGCTGCAGTACATATGCCAGGCCTGTAAGTGGTGCTGTAACACTACTGCAGAAATTATTTGGAATTTCCCCCTGTGGGACTAATAAAGTAATATCTTATCTTATCTTATCTTATCTTATCTTATTCACCAAAACGAGGGAAGAAGGGAAGAAGACATGGAGCATGTGCATACATCAGGAGAAATGTCAACCAAAATTGATGTGTGTTGGTCTCCTTGGCCTCACATTACTCACAGTGATAGTAGAGGAGCAGAAGATTTTGCAGTTAAAGCCAAAACAAGCTCAGTAGCTTCTGCAGCAAGAGCATGACACTGTATTACACCACTGTTTATGTTATTTTCAGGGTTTAGCATAACAGTTTAAGCTGCAGATGTCACTGTTTCTGTTTCTATCCATACTCATTGTCCACATGGAAATGCTCAGCCAGTGTTTTTAATATTCTAAATGTCAAGGAAAAAAAAAAACTCTTGAATTTTTGTTTACCACAGAACTGTTTTTGGTACTTGCAGGGATATTCTAGTTTTTGAAGTGTTGTGAACAACAGACTGTGAAGTGGCTGAAAGGGCTCCCTGCAGTCCTGTACCTTTAAAAAGACCAAGCTTAGAGTACTGGCAAGGTACATTGCTGTTGGCAGGTAAAATTATTTCACCTAATTGTGTGAGTTCTACAAAAAATGAGCTGTGAAACTATGTAGGGTCAAATGTATGATTAGGAGAAAAATTTCAGAAGCTCTGTTTTCCTCCAGGAAGTCTCTGTGTTTGGAACTATTTTATGATGCAGAGCATGACTATGTGGTCTTCTACCCATGTGCATCGAGTCCACAAAAGTTGTAATGTGATTCGTCGAGGTAACTCTTTGTATCTACAGTAAAAGGAACATCACTTGGGTCAAAATCACTCATATTTTTTCAGTATAAGTTTCCTCTGCCGTTGTTGTCCAAAGAGCGAAACAGTAGATCATCAATGCACACAGGGGAAAGCACACATAGCCTTTTGCTGCATCATAAAATGGTACCAAACACAGAGGCTTCCTGTGGGAAAAATAAAGTGCTCTGAAATGTTTCGCCACACAGAGTTTCGTGGCTTTTTTTCTTTTCTTTTCTTTTTGAATAAAACTCTCAAAATTACACAAAAGAACTGTACTTGTCAACAGCAGCTCACATTACCGGTCATCTCAGCTCGTTCTCCTTAAAGGTACAGTGCTGCTTGGAGCCCTTGCAGGCACTTCACTGACTATTGTGTGGTACATAATCTTCATTTCAATTTCAACAATACTGAAAATATCCCTTTAAGGTCATAAGTCACTGGTCAAGGCCATGGAAGCCCATGTTCATCAGTTCGTTTGTTCAAGGTCATAAAGTCTCTTGGTCATCCTTTCATAGCTGTTGGGACCTTCTGATCAGGATATTTAAATAATGTGTTGAGGGATTTTCATCAAAATTGGCAGAAATTCTCTTAATCTCAATCAAACCTTACTGCTAGTCTGAACTTGTCCTCAAAGGTACAGCGCTCCCAGGAACCCTTTCAACCACTTCACAGACTGTTGTCAAGCACCTCATACAACCCAAGTTCAAAAACATTGAAATACCTCTTTATTGAAAACTCATTTAATATTAAGAAAGACCAGGAGGATTGGAACCAGCAGGGCCCAGATGATCATTCATTATTGAACTTTAGGAGTAAAGAGTGCATGACTTTATTGAAGTTATTGCTCTGTATTTCCACTCCCTTCCTGGAAAATCTCGCTCATGTTTCTCTGTTCTATCTTGTAGGAGCCATGATGTATCTCCAGATTTACTTCATTTTCCCTCCACCTTTAACACATTATGACTCACAGTAGGGTCCTGAACATGGCAGAAAGCATTTCCTCTCAGGCATGACATTACAAAGTGAAAGCCAGTAAAACAGTCTGTCAGAAGAACGATCTTGCTGCCTTAACATGACATAAATAAAAGTACATTATGACTTTGAATATTGTCTTCATGCAATGATGAGGCACAATTTTATCAGCGTGCAGTTCTCTGAGTCCCATGATGGCGGTGTGTGTGAGCAGTGTGAGCTAACTGCTGTGATTTAATATGTGCATCTCCGTCCCTCTGCCTCTGTTTGATGGATCTTTATGTATGTCTATGCATACTATGTGACACAGAACTGTATTTACTGGTTAATAAAATCACAATGTCTTCATAAAAATTGGTTGGAGAAAATAGAAAGTAATCTACAAAGGCCATGATGTGTAAAATTGGATTTTCCATAGGAGCCACAGAGAGGAACAGTTGTCGATAGAGGTGGATGCACACTACTGTGTTTATCATTTTGCCTTTTTAATACGCACGGGGAAAAAAGTTCATGAAGAATAATAGTCCCATATACTCTGTCATTTGCATCCATTGTTTAGGAATCATAAGTTATTGTGTAACATACCACCTATGGAGTCTAACGTTGGTCTGAGGCAGCATTTTCCTGCACTTAAATAGGAACATTAAGAATGAATGTGGCAGAGTTTGAATCTTAAACTAGACCCGCCCTTTAATAGGTGTGCATTTCACAGTACATTACCTTCACATTAATGCAAGTCTTACTCACCATCAACACTGACTCAGGGAGTGCAACATGAATGTGGATTTCATTAAGAGGCAACAGCAGTTTTAATTTGGATAATAGCAAAAATTAAAACAAGATGCAGCTATTCAACAAGGCAAAGGCTAATCTAATGGTAAAGTTTGGCTGGGTTACTCTGAATGGGATTAAAAACGACTTCACAGGGAGAATTTGCACAAAAACGTCAACCTGGTTCTAGTGCTTGGAATTGCAATGATATTAAAGAAAGTAAATATCCAAAAGTGATTTAGGGAAAGTAGTTGAACGCTTTCAGTCACATGACCAGCAGTGAGGGCTCAGGGAGTCCTTCCCCCGACACCACTGCCTGAAAATCTACAAATAAACTGGCAGTTTGAAGTACATCCAGCATGTTTTAAACAATAATTCTACTGCTTGGGAAGTGAATAACAACAAAATCACTCATTAATGAAACATCAGTCACTAAAAAGCTATCATTAGCTTGTTTAATTCCAGTACCACACCCTATAACCCCTTCCCCCATGCATATTTTTTGTTAGAAAGTATTAAAACTATTCTTAATTTCTTATATTTTCATGAACAATTTAACACACCATAAGTATGTCTATGACGATTTATAAATGATGACATTGTAATGGCTTTTTATTACTATTACAAATCATTAATAATCCAAAGTGGTTAAAATTAGAATTATACAGCCTTATTAACAAATTGTGATGCATCTTAAACATACTTATCATGTGTTTATGTTGAAGGGGGGTTTCATAGAAAGTCTTACTATATCATTGCTTGACAGAGACATGATCACTATCATGTGTACCTTTCAGTTGGTGTTTAGGGGCAGTTTTTTTCTAAAATTTTTGACAGCCTCACCTCAATATTTGGACACCTTGCTCATAGTAGAAATTTAGACTTAGATCACATTAGGGTGCGGGAGTTTGCCTGTAATGGTAAACCGTAAAAAAATCGGAATTTTTTGAATATTTAATCAAAGTTAATGATTCTGTTACTGTGACAACTATCCCTCATTTCTTAGTCTGGATATATATCATGAATTGTTATTAGTCTCAAATTTAAAGAGACATTTGATCCAAATCCCTCCAACTCCACCTTTTTTAGTATTTTGTCAGGGGCCTGGAGAAAGGGAGTAGTTGAAAGTATTATCTGGTTTATTCAGTCCTCAATTCTGACTTAGAAAAGCCTAAATATTGTGTAAATAACCCATATTGTATGATTGGACTACGAAGCATTTTTCCATCTTTCTGCCACTTAAAGCTCTTTATAGCCATGTGACATTTACTTTTTAACACACTGATGGCAGGGATACTGTCCATTAGCAGCAATCATACTCACATACAGACTGCAGGGGATCGAACCACAACACTTAAAGACTGAGACACAAAGAGAAGAATAACATGGAAAGGTTTCATGTGAAAAGGAGCTGTGAGAGTACTTTAATTAAGGCACAAAATTACTGCTTTTACTTAATTAGGAGCATGCTATGGGATAATTGCACTGCGGCTAATCCTGAGAAGAAGTCTTTTTTGCCCCATTATACAATCAGAATGATATCTTCAGTGAATCAGACCTGCAGACACAGTTAGTCACAGTTGCTTGTTTGGCACAATTCATAGTGACTCAACCCACACTGTAGAATCTTCCCACGGTTGCTTATGTGAAACTGTGAGTGTGGATTCCCAAATCTTAAAGCAACTTGAGTACATTTCTAAAACATTCAAAATAGAAGGGTAAAAGGTATAATACACTGTGAAATTTCTTACTAACAGTGTTGGAAGTAGGCGGAAAACAAACAAACAAACAAAAAACAACAGAAAACAATTTGACGTTTACTTAACTGTTAAACAGAATGAATGAAAGAGCAGTTTGTTGTAGAAGTGGTCCTTAACTTCCTGTTAAGACACTGATCAACTTCAGCTTTCATAGCACAATAATGTCTTGCGTAGCCATTCTGAAAAAGTAGTTTCAAAGTTGATCTAATAGTAGTAGGACTGTCAACTGAGCAACTCCCTCAGGGCAACATTTTGCCTACCTATAGCACTATGTAAGTTTGCCAGCGAGCCATGGTAGCTTCTCAAGAAGTATGTTTCTCATTACTTCATGAGTTCAAACTCAGCAATAGGAGGCCAAGAGGAGAGGTAGTTTTTCCATCCCCGTGTTTTGTTCCAGGACAGGTAAAGACAAAAGAGACAGGCTTTTCCACTTTAGCAAGAGCAACAGGCTGCATATCAGACACTGAGATGGTTATATTGCTGTTTGAGGGAGAGTACAGAGGATGCCTCAAGCTTTTTTTTGTTTGTTGAATCTGCTATCATGTTCTAAAGTATTTATCTTTTGTATTGTCCACCTATTCAGCCTTAATCTCTACAAGCATGTAATAAATTAGCTTGTCCAAAGACTATTTAAAGAACAGTTTACACACATACACATATTCTACATGCAAACAATTTGCAAACAATGGGCAGGTGACAAAGAAGTAGGCTTATTTTTTCATATAAAAATAACAACACTGTCCCTAAACGGTAAAAATATTAGCATTTAGATAGCATTATAATAGCAAACTGTTACACAACATTACTTGCATATCTTTGTTTTATATTATTAAAAAAATCACGATTTAGAGTAGCCATATCATGTTTGTCTTATCTCAGATGTTTTTATGATTTTTTTATTTGATCAACTTTTTTTCTGCATCATTTAAAATCAAACAGGGAAACCAAATAGCACAGCCACAAAAATGACCATCTTAAATCAGGCACACATTATATTTCGTTTGCTTTCTTTGAAAATTAAAAAAAAAACACAACAGCACAAACAAATTTCATATATAGTCAGCAACTTTTAGCAAATATCTCCCTCTGTCATGATGAAGGACCTTCCAATTCCCCAAAATGCACCTGGAGGATGTGAGGATGGAGGAGAGGGGAGACTTCTGGAGGAACTTTGAGTGAGGAAATACCAGTGTTGCCTCTGAGGAAGTCTTTCAACCAAATATGCAGCTTAATTGGTAAGAGAAATGCCACTCCTTCTCTCTGATTATTTCAGTTTTTACACAGGTTTTTCGCACATTGCTGATCTAATACTTTAAACTTTATACAGGGTGATTTATTCTGCAAAACAATGCAGTTTTATGTGAGGCCACACTATTGTGGCAAAATGTTTGTTGATTTTTTTTTATACCAGAGGTTGTTTGTGAAGTGGGGTGTTTGATGGGACCAAGGGCTAAGCTTGATATATTAAAATTTAGTGGAAACATACTTATTAAAACATCATTGAGGTAGCTGTGAAATGTACTGAGCACATTTACAGTGCTTTCCTTTCTTGCTAGCAAGCCTGTATACTTTGACACTACTGCGTAGCTTATGTGCCCTTAAACCCAGAGCAAAGAAAGCAAAGGGGCTTGCTTTCTGAAATGAAGAGTTCAGTGCAGTGAACAATCACCCCAACAATAATTTTTAGTTTGCTCTTTTCTAAAGTTTAATAAACTATGCAGGGCTCATGTCTCCATCTAAATTAATGTCTACAGTCTTTCTCATGACATAACTTTGTCCATCCTTCTTCCTTCACTTGCATTGTTTCCTCGCATCTTAGCTCCTCTCAGTGAGGAATTGAAAGAGGGAAGCTAGGGAGAGACACGAGGACAGAGGAGGCAAAAAAATACAAAATGAGAAATCCCTCACTTTATCAGTCTGAGCAGCGTCAGGTGGTGAAGATGAGCAGCTCTGCTAACTGGTCGTCAAAAACCCCACTTCACAAACAACCTCTAGTATAAAAAAAATCAACAAACATTTTGCCACAATAGTGTGGCCTCACATAAAACTGCATTGTTTACAGAATAAATCACCCTGTATGAAGTTTAAAGTATTAGATCAGCAATGTGAGAAAAACCTGTGTAAAAACTGAAACAATCAGAGAGGAGTGGCATTTCTCTTACCAATTAAGCTGCATCTTTGGTTGAAAGACTTCCTCAGAGGCAACACTGGTATTTCCTCACTCAAAGTTCCTCCAGAAGTCTCCCCTCTCCTCCATCCTCACATCCTCCAGGTGCATTTTGGGGAATTGGAAGGTCCTTCATCAGGGCAGAGGGAGATATGTAACGAGAAACACCACAGACTGTCTTTCTGATCAGAACTGTTGTATCTGATGTATTAAGTACTGACATGAACTTCATACAACCCCATTTCAAATATACTAAACTATCTTTTAAAAAAATGGGAGGACATTTTCACTGTTTAACCCTCATATCTCTATTGAGATGGGGAATTGGTCAGGGCATGTATGTTTCAGGGCTGACATGAAGTGTGCACACCAGGCACCTGCAGTATTGAGACAATATTGACGATTGCTTGTTTTATTTTATGACCCCCTCAAGGTATTTCACAGGTGTAGTGGCATTTATAGAAGGACCCTGTGAGTGGTTTATGTCACTGCTATTGAAGAAATGGAATTGGGGGAGCCTCACATGTTGGAGGTGATGAAATATAGTCCTGGAAAGTGTGGGTTTAGTTGACTGTGTGACATGAAGCACAGCTAGAGCCACTACTGAATTCAAAACTAGCTCAAATAGATTACAATTTAGAATGATTTCTAAAATATTCCAATTTATTTTCCCAGAGGTTTGCTCTTTTGGATTACACATGAAACACTGGACACCAAATAAAGGCCTTACTACTCACTTGTGCACAAAAGTTATTCCTTGAAGGTTTAAGCTCGACAGTGAAAATCTAAACCCAAACTACCACCAAGCAGCCATGTGCCCCTGCTTGTCATAGTAGTGAGAGATGCAGTGACCTTTGGCCTTAAAAATATAAATAGTTCACACCTTAGTCTAAGAGTAGGTTTGTGTCAAATTTGACATAAAATCCTCGATGGTCTCTTGAATAAATTTGCCCACCAGAGTCAAGTTCATAGTGACCTAATCCTTGTATCTTCAAGGCAAAGTCATTTTGTCCTCGAGTCACAGTGGACACTAAATAATAATAATAACTTTATTTATATAGCACATTTAAAAACAGATGTTTACAAAGTGCTTTGCCAGACAAAACAAAGGCTGAAAAAGGCAGATCTCTGGGTACAATAAAATCAACATTCAGGTCAATAGAGACCAAAAGAGTCAACAGAAAAGGCACAAAGGGTCATGTTAATTAAAGCAACAAAAGAAAAGAAAATGGTAAACTGGTAAGCTGGAAACTGCTCAAGTAATTTAGGAATACATCAAATCAGTCCAGCTCACCATGTCAACACATACAGATGAAGAACATTGGAGAAGAAGGTATTTCGTTTTGTGTATAATGACACGGAGACGACAAGACAATAAATAGATAATAGATTTATAGATACATAGATAAATTTATGACAGCTGAAAGTTGACGACATCACATCAGGAAGATGGAAAAGAAGAGGGTAGATAGAGGATGGGTAAAAGAGAAAAAATAAATTAATACTTAAAATAAAATAGAACAAAAATATTAATAATAAAAAGGGAGTATATTAAAACAAGAAAAGATGGTAATAACAGGACTAAAACGATGAGAAACTGGTGAGGAGAGTAAGAACAGAAGAGTTTTAAAATAGTATAATAATTAATTGTAAAATAAGTATGGAGATAAAATAAATAGTTAACAAGGATGATAAACAAGTATGTAAGCAATAAAAAAGGATCATGTAAAAGTCTAAAAAAGTCAGTTTTAAGATGTGATTTAAAAGATGTCACTGATTCAGCTTGCCTTATCTATCGACCGAGGATCTGAGGCTGTGTGCTGGCTCATAAGGAGTCAATAATTCAGAAATGTAGGTTGGAGTCAGACCTGTAAGGGCTTTAAAAGTGACCGGTAAAATCTTAAAACCAATTCAAAAATGGACAGGAAGCCAGTGGAGAGAAGCAAGGACAGGGTTGATGTGATGCCGCCTGTTAAAGACATCATCACATCACCACATCATCACATCACATAAAGACTAAAGCTGTGAGGCTGCTGGTAAAGTACAGCCTTACTAACATTATCAAACAGCTCACGTTAAACACTGCTCCTCAGGCTTTCTGCTGCTCACCAGAACTTGAACAATCATGCTGCCACCCATCAACTGACTATGATGCCATCAATTCTGATACTGACATTCTGATACAACTTTTTAAACAATGTCAATAGCATCTTGTCAAGGTAGTACTCGCAACAATATACAGTCTTGTTTGTGTTTTATTTAAACTTTACACTTATGATGTTGTTGTCTTACCTTGAACACAAGTACTTTATTTATTTCTCATTTGTGTACCACATGTTGCTGAATGACAATAAAACCCCTGAAACCTTGTGCAAAATTTGAAGCAAATCCATCAAGTCATTCTGTAGAAATACTGTAGTTTTCACAAGACAGAGATGAACATGAGGTGTAATGACCTTGACTTTTGACCTTAAACATCTGAAATTGATTCATCCTTGAGTCAGAGTGCAAATTTGTGCAAAGTATGAAGAAAATTAGCCAGCTGTACTTTTGATCCCTAATTGGCTAATATTTTGATTGCAAACAAAAAATCGGGAAACTGATTGAAACACATCCATCATATCAACTTCAGACATGAGCACAAATCTAACTGAAGTGGGCAACTACTTCTGGTCTTTTAAGCACAAGCATTTAACTCCTTTTTTCAATTTCTTCATCAATAATTTCTTCATCACTTTATTTAGTTTTGGTACTTCTGCAAAATTTTGATTTAAACCTATTAGTGGAGCACTATAAATTTAACCAAGAAGTGCTCTTTACACAAGGTCATTTTGTCATTTTCTAAACATTGACAGCTTGAAAAGTTTTTAGATAATGCAGACTTTAAGCTAAAATCACGTGGGAACTTCTCTCACTGTGACTTCCGTCGCTATTGCAAACTTTGGATGTCTTCTTGATAACTCCTTGTGAGTTTTAGAGTTACAAAAGGTCACTTAATAAAGTTGCTCAGGAGGCATGGAATACAAATTCACTTCCTTCAGCATATCTAAGTTTTGACTGCTTCTGTTCTACATGAAATAATTTGAAATGATTCTGACGTGACATTATTACTATTACAGCATAACAGAAGGTTAATATATGGGGCCAAAGTGTAGAACTGTCTCAGAGAGCGCCTTTTTTCTGAAAAAAAGTTTGAGCATTTGTGGCACAAAGGAGAAAGATTATGGGGTAATCCGAGCACTAGTTGAAAGAATATACCTTTATGCTTATAAAGAGTCAGTCAATGTCACACCACAGAGCCATTTTAATGAATAAAAGAAGAGAGGAAAAAGTCTGGTGTTTCAAGAGTCCTTTCAATACAATTTCTGCCAAGACTTAAATTACTACTACATGAATAAAACAGACGGCCATGAACCCCCTTCAAACAGCTTCAGTCAGTGAATTCTCCCCTGCAGGGACATCAACACAGTTATTAAGATAGCTTTGTAAATATAGACAAAATGTGATGTTATTTTCCCCTCGAGCAGAACAAAGAAAAATGCTATTATTTACAAATGCTGTGTAAGCAGTCTTGAAAAATGATTCAGTCTGCATTGGAAAGGGCACCTGGACAGATGGCCCTGCACCACCTGGACCTCTCTGTGTGTACATGTGACCTAATAAATCTCTGCATTATGTTCAGTTTTACCACAGACCTTTTTTGTTAAACTGTGGAGAAACAATAATATGAAGTGTTGGTGGATCGTAGATATTAATGTTCATGTTGATGCTATCATTTGACCTCAAACACTCCCGTGTGTCATGCTGCGTGTCACTTAAGATTAATTATGATTAACACACTGATAGACACATTGCCTGGCGTTTACTGCCAGCAGTAAGTGGCAGAGCAGAGATGACAGACTGATCACGCAGCAGAAACAACTGAAACAGAAACTGATAAAACAGGTTCGCAATCACCATCATTTGAATAATGTGTGAGTCTGCACAGACACAAAAATGTCTCTTTATATGGCTGATGACTGATAAATTCTCCTTTATAAGTCGGGATACAAGGAAATAAGTTTGATGCTTTAATTCAACTCATGACCATGTAAACTGGTGACTTAGAGCTGGCACCATGGTTGACTTTTTCTGTGGATGTTTTTAGGTTAGCTTAGTTTCTTTGGCTGTATTTTCTCACACAGAAATGAATGATTGGTGTTTTTGGATACAATGGGAAAAAAAAAAAAAACACCTCACAATGAAGCAGTGGGAAGTACACACTCTATTGTTACAAGTCAGCCACAAGTCTTAGATAACATGGTCACTAATTACACCCATACACTGAGAAAGTTATGATGGTTCACTGAGGAAGATATTGTAGAATTTGAGAGCAGACAAACCTGAGATATCTATCTATCTATCTATCTATCTATCTCTCTCTCTCTCTCTCTATATATATATATATATATATGTATATACATCTATCTATCTATCTATCTATCTATGTATATATATGTATATACATCTATCTATCTATCTATGTATATATATGTATATACATCTATCTATCTATCTATCTATCTATCTATGTATATATATGTATATACATCTATCTATCTATCTATCTATCTATCTATATATATATATATATATATATATATATATATATATATATATATATATATATATATATATATATATATATATATATATGTATATATATATATATATATATATATATAAAAAATTAATATCTATAATGAATATAACCTGGAGAGGAATGATGTTGATTAATATAGCATAATATAGCATCATCTAGATGAACTGACATTCAATTGGGTTTAACTGGTCTTAAAGTATGAATTTATGTTAAATGATGTCATTTCTGTTGATGGTTGATGCAGGATACATTGTTGACAACAGTCTATCATTATATCCGTCTGTGGTTGGATACAAACTGGGCTCATTTTTGTCTTTTCAGGTACTGGTTTGGTGCACTCCAAGCAAAAAGGTTAGAACCACTAATTTCAACCATTCAACCATCATTTGAGGTCAAGAGAACCAAAGATGTACAAATAACACCTTTAAGAAAGAAACGTCAACCTCTCCATGTGAATAAATGTAAATGTGTGGTATCTTGCTTGTGTATTTAAACTTGTGCTGAATTTTATTTATTCATGATGTTTGTTTTAAATTTGTACAGAATTTTGTCTATTTATGATGTCTCTTTTTATGTAAGGACTACAGATGGAAATTAGCTTCTCTGCTAAATCTGGTGCAGCCATCTTTTTATTTCTCTGGAATAATTTATGTCACTGCACGCTGTCCTGCTATAAACCAATAAACTAAACTAAACTAAACCAATGTGCCAGGATCACCAAGGATTCCATCCTCCCTGAGACATGAACTTGAAGAAGTTCATGAAAACCAATATGGTTGTGGTTCTAAACATTCTGTTGGATAGACAATTGAATACAAAGATTTTGTAATTCTGAGAAGCAGATGCAGTCTTGTCCTAAAAAGCACTGGTTGTGCCGATTGTCAATCTGATTTGTTGAAGATTCTTATAAGAATGTACACCGCGTTGAATGTAATACATGAAATAAAAGTGAAACAGCACAATACAGATGTTTATTTTGTATGTTCCACAAACTAACATGTACTTTTCAGCTTTTTTACGTTTGCAGTCACCAGATTTGAGTAACGACTGGTGTATATTCTCACAGGAGAGTCCACAGCATTGATAGAAACCATATCTTTGCTGATGCCTGCACAGCCAGAATCATATAATTTGACATATAGAGTTCAGTGGGCTGTGTTGACAGTGTGTTTATGGGCAGTAATAAAACATTAATGTGTTTGTCAACCATTGCTTTTGACACCAAAACACAAGCCCAACACAGTGCAGCGGCCCCTTGTCAGGCTTGGTTGTTTAGCAGGGGCAAGAATTCAGCTAACACTGCAAGAAGGTTATTTATCTTGGCTCGCCGCCGCCCCAGGCTGCAAAAAGGCAAAGCACTTAATAGCAAACATGTGACATCTTTTTTCAAATGATTCAACAGTCATCTAAAAACAGAGCTGACCAGCAGCCCGGGGCTATAGTTAGTGTCTAGTGTGACTTATAGCATTATGTCAGTGCACCCGCGGAGGGGCAGATCTGGGCTTTGCATAAATTAAAGTCACCCAAAATAAACATGTTGACTTCTTGAAAAAAAATACAAAACATAGTGGTGTGAGATGGGCAAGCTTTTAAGGACACTGAAAAAAGGGATTACTTGAAATTTTACTCGCTGATGTAGAGGTCACAATAGGCGTGGTAGATGCTGCACTTTTAACCAAAGGGCTTTAACCCTTTGATTCATAAAAACAAAAAATAAAAAAAATAGACCCTCCCTTCTTCCATAAGTGGATCAAAAATAAGCAGTAATAGAACTAGCCTCTTAATATGTATTTTTTTTTCTTTTAATTAACAATATTCTCTTGCATTGTTTTACATATTATCTTATCTTCTACACCGTAAAATGTAATGTTTGGATATATTTTTTCCCCTTTTTTTCAGCTAGAATATATCCAAAAAAAAAAAAAAAAATCACAGATTTCAAGCCCCATATGACAGGGATCATAAACATCTGAACAAGGACCCTATTTATTTTTATTATGTATATATTTTTTGACATATTCTACCAGGGCCAGGTTTAAAATAAAGTGAAATGGTGATATTTTGGTCTGATTAGAATACTGTAAGATTAACTTATTTTTTTAAATGACTTAATCTAAATTCTTAACAGTTAAAGAGGTCCCTATCACCCATGTAGATGCAAACCACAGGAGGCCAATTAAAATACCCTGGCTACTTCCTTTTGGAGCTGCCATTTATCCATCATTTGGTTTGACTCTTTAATGCTCAGGCTCCTGGTTAAATGTTGGCTAATAATAGCTGACAGATGGATTTCTATGAAGCAGATCAAACAGGAAGTCATTCTGATGAACCTGTTTCAACTGGAATTGTTTTGGTGTTGTGTTAATAGCTGTAGGGACAGAGCAAACAAACCTTCAAACCACAGCAACAATGTCCCCTCACTTTTTAAGAATTTGATAATACTTTGGGGTCCAAGAATGAAAAGCTGTGGGGGGCTTGGTGTTGCCTTTAGGCTGCATGTTGATGATCACTGCCACAGAAGATGCAACATTTCAGTATAAAATCCTTCATTTTTTAATCTAATCCATGGAATTTTCAGGAAATTTTGGACACGGCACAAGATCAAAGTAATATGATTTTGTTAGTGAACCGAATCCAGATGCAGATCCAGGATAATTTTTAAAGCAAGTTTTCCACATTTCACTTGTAATTCAACATCCCAACAGATTTAGATGACATCTTTGTTAACAGTGCCAGACACAACAGTTTTCCACATTTCTGACAATAATTCACATGACAATGTTGGCAATGCCTTGGAGGGGGTTTCTGCTCTCAGGGCCCTTCTAGTTTAAAATGTGATTAGTACACACATTAAAAGCTTTCAAACTTAAATTAATAATTCAGGAGCCGGGGAACTGTTATTAGGTCAGCTTTCAAGTCATGAAAACAGGAGGAAATTAAATTATATATTCAACCAGATTATAGCAAACCTTATTTGCTGATTTAATTTAATCTATACTTCACACCTGTGGACGAAACCATTTTAAATGTTTTTACATAAAACCAGTTGTGATAACTAGACTTAACAAGTCTTTATGTACTATGTCTCTGCATAAATAAAGTAATACTACCAGAGTTAATATTAACACATCTTAAGTGTCAACCACGAAGTGTTGTTTTCATTCTTTCAAGAGAGTTGGTACTTATTATCAAGGACAGTTGTCTCTTTTTAGCGTTAAAGCTTTAATTTTTGTAGCAATTAACAGTGTGCCTTTTGATCAACACTTATGTAGCTTCAGGGTAGATTTTTTTTAACTACTTCTGTGTTCACTTCTTATCAACACTGCAAAGGGTAAATGTTGCTGTATTTATTTACTGTATACAAATGTAGAAAATTAGATGTATTAAAGACACCATGTTAAAGAGTTAAATATACCACAGTGACCCATGGATTTGATTCACCAAACATAATTTTCACAATTTTTTGGACACTTTTTTCAAGTGAGAGTACATTTTCAGGGATTTAAGTCTATTCAAATTATAATACGCCCTGCACTTAACAAAATATTTTGTCACTTTTTGCTGTGCATGTTCAGAAAAACAAGATACATAGTTGTTAGCTGCTTTGTCATTTCCAATGTTCACCATCATTTTTTAACTTTAAGATTCATTTGCTTAAATTTAAGCTCTCAATGCTCATTTAGGCTCAGGCAAAGACTGAGAGAATAAAATGAAGTCCTGATCATATTCATCACTGACAGAAGTCATAGGCTCTTTAATATGATGCATGCAGCATGTGCTACCTGTCTTCATTTTGTGGCTTTATTAGCATGAACTTACAGCTTCAAGCATTTTCCTGAATGTTTTACATCAGATGCTGATCTGACCTGTTTGTGGTGGACAGGGTCATTTGATAATTGTTGGTTTCTTGGAACTTTGAAGCCTTTTACTCCTTTTATTTATCTCACTGACTCCTGTCACCTGTTTGAACTATATGCCATTCAATGGCTGAACTCCCCTGATTGCGACATTAACCAAGGGATCAATATTAAACACTGAAATCAGTGTAGCACAGTGCTCTAAATGTAAAATTTTTTCAATGGTTCGTGGAAGACTTTAATATAAAGAAAAATGTGAATGCCTGAGAGCGTATGTGTTTGACTTACAGCTCTATTGGTTATTAATGGTTTTCCTTTTCTATGCATTTTAATACAGTATTGCAGTATGGTGAAAAATTAAACAGGATCTTTGTGGCCAGTTGGTCCTGTGCCTGCTAACACATTCTGCCATTGGGAAGGGGAGCAGCCCCTGACCCACTTAATGTTTTAGAAGCTCGATGAAATCCAGCACAACACACAAGCTCTGATCTGGGACCAAATGAAAAACGCTTATCCTAAATCAGACACACATAGGGGAATAGACTGTATATGGTGATTTAAAGGTGTTTCAGACCTTGGAGTGATGGATGGCTTTTTTAATGCTTAATTAGGTCAGGCTTTTCCATTTATGTATTTAACACGTCCATGCAGGAATTATTCCATAGCCATAGCTTTTCTGTCATGTGTTACAAATAACAACATGCAACATCATGCTGATTTTTATGAGTATTCTTCTTAATCAAAGTTTCAAGCAAGTTACACAATGGCCCTCAAGAGTCCCCAAACTTTTTAGCTGTGACCCACAAACTAACAGTGCCAGTGACTTGGGACCCCTACTGTTCTTGGAGATGGTTAAAGCAGCTTAAGTTGCACACAGCCATGTAAACTCATTAAATGGCCTTTCTGGACATGGACAGCATGGCATATGGACAACACAAAAGAAGACATTAGCATTTTTAAAAAAAAAAAATCTATTCTATTATAGTTATTTAGTGTATTTGTGTATCCCCTTTTGTCCATATTTTTATCCATTATATGATATCAAATCTATCATATTAGATTCTTTGATTTTTTTTCTTTGTTACTTGGAAGGCAGGGCTGTACAATGGTGCTGATTCCTCAAAGCGAGAGGGTTGCTAGATTGATTCCCTGGCTGGGTCGAGCCTTTTTGTGGGGAGTTTTCATGCATGGGTTTCCTCCCATAAACCAAAAACATGCTCATAACATTACTCCAATTGCCCTGAGGTATGACTGTGTATTTAAATTTTCTCTGGCTGTCTATGTTAGCCCTGTGATTGGCTGGTGATCAGTCTAGGGTGTATCCTGCCTTTTGCCTATTGTCAGCTGGGATAGGCTCCAGCCCCCTGGGACAAAGGGTGCAGATAATGGTGATGGATGCCTTGAATGCTGTGTCTTCACATTGAAAAGGTGCTTTGGAGGCTAAATCTGTAGCACACTCTACCATCCCTTTGTTGCATCAGTCAAAGTGCCGCACAGTGACTACCAAACAGAAACAAAATGGAATAATATAAAAAATAGGCAAAAGAAATAAAACTAACAAAAAAACAAAAGCAAATGAGTAAATACAATTAAGATGATAAAAATGTACAAAGCATAAAAAGCACATGAACACATAAACATTAGTTCTTTGTTTGGTTCTTCTTTGGTTTGATTGGCTTTTGCAGCCACCACAATCTGAAATCTGGTCCATTAAGAAGCGAACTGAGACCCCTGTTTTCTGGTGGACCAGAGTTTGGTTTTTTGGTCCACAGCAGAGTTGCTATGAGCTTTGACACCACCCCAAATGATCTGAAATGTCCCACAAAGCATGTCAGGTGGGAAGGCACCCTAAGCAGGGTACACACATAAAGATTATTATGCTGCATTTGTCTCGACTTTCTCCCTTCCTGACCAAGGTCGGCAAATGCCAGATTATTTTATGTCTTATAAGATTATCCTAAAATATTATCCTGTGGTCTGAGGTTTGTTAAGAGTGAATTTGTTCCAATAATCAGCTCCAAGATGGGTTAGGGCTGACAATCATAAATATTAAACTTGTTCAATATATATGACCAAAAATCTTTGTGTGTGAGGAAAGCTGACGACTCCCGAGTCATGAGTCCGTGAATTGTGACGTGGAACAGAATGCAGCCAATCAAGAAGCGAGCTGACAGAGGAACAAGGAAGCAGGAATAAATTAAAAAACCAGCATGGCCAACCTTAAACATAAAGTTCGGTGGACCTCAGAAATGGAGGACCAGCTCATGTTTTCATTCTGTCTACAGGATTTTTTCCAGTCTTTTCTTTTATTCCGGATTTTCCAACAAAAATAGTCCCAAGACTACCATCATTCCCTCTTCTCGTATGTCCTCTTCCATATCGTGTGTCGTGTTTTCCAGTTGTTGCTTTTGTTAGAGGGAGAGCTGTATTTAAAATATAATGGAACAGGAAGGACAATGACAAGTTAGATAAGGTTGGAAATAGGCATAGGCATAGGCATCAGTCCATTTATTGAAATAAATCAGAACAATAATAAAGTCACTCAGCTGAGGTCTCTCTCTGGGCCATCCACCTCACACAGGCAATGGATCAGAAAGAGCCTCAGATTACAGTGGCAGAGTTCTTTTATAGAAGCTGAGAGGAGACATCATGCTATACAATAACTAATATCGCAAGCTGGTCTTATGATTCTTGACATATAGGGCTCTAATTTCGTAGACCAGGCGCAGGCGGGGTGCACCTGTCCTGCGCCACGCCAACAGGGTGTGTCCAGGGCATTTTGCAAGTTTCATGCAAGGCACAGTCTGGCGCAGGCAGGCGCACCCACACCTCCGTCTCTCCTACCGGTGCACGTAGCAGAGAGGGAGGAGATAAGACTTGAGTGGGTGAAGGTCAGAGCCGCTGTCACTTTTACAGCAACTGGGAGAGCGCAGGGGCCACCGGGCCGCGCATCGGAGCCATGATGCGCGTCACCGTGTGGACCACCTCACGGGACAGATGTAATCTGTTCCTGTGTCAGGAGTACAAAATTAGGTGACAATTACATTTTAACACAGCAGCAGGCTAATCCATTCATAATGCTTGTGATCCACCTGCATTCCTGGTCTGTCATCGCCAAATAGCAGCGCCTTAGGTGAAATTATATCTCCTTCCCATCCTCCTTGCAATAATGTACTCCATCTTTTTAGATTACATTACGAATAAAGATTAAAACAGAGAAATATGGGCAATCACAGGTAAATCCTTAAGATACCTGTGACAGGACAATTAATATAGATACAAATGTATGTGTTGGTTCAGACGGTTACATTAAATAGTGGTTGCTGTGATTGTTTATTGCATTGAAATGTGCCTGACACTCTGGACACCTGCCTGTGAGGTTTTGGTGACGTGTGCGCACTGTGCGCCTGCCAGCCAAATTACCACCAGTGCACCTTGCCTGCACCATAATAGACCAAGTTGGAGCTGGCGAGCTTTCAGTGCACCTTCTGCGTGGTTTTTTGGCACGAAATTGTCACTGCGGCAAGATGAATTTTTAGACACCTCCCCCTGGTGCGCTGTCACACCCATCTCGGCGCAGCCGGTCTACCAAATTGCCAAATTGGCTGTGCACGGCGGTGCGCCGGACAAGATTACCACTGCGCGAGATGCGCGGGGTGCACCAGGCTGCGCCACCCTGCGCCACCCTAAGTTGCGCCAGGAAATTAGAGCCCATAGTCACATCAAAAGTTAACATTAAAGGAAGACATTCAGCTCAAATTGAACTGACCTAGATAAAAGCCAACAGGTAGCAAAACACATCTCTAAAGCCCTGTTTACACAACACAGAAACAGCAGAAAACAGAGAGTTTTCATTGCGCTCATGTTTACACGAGAACAGTGCCCGTAGAGCCTGAATCCACAAACTTTTCAAACCAGAGTCCAGAGTGAAAAGTATTAAAACCATTTTCGTTTCCGTCTCCGTGTAGACGAGATTCAGCGTTTCCACAGAAAACGCTGACGTCGGCGCATTCGTGTTCTAATGCTGCTGTTTCACTACAAACTGACAACTGGCCTGGCATGCATGCTACAGCGTTTTCAGTCGTTCTCACATCTCCATGTGAACACTGAGCGCTTTTGAAAACGTTTATGGTGACAACGTTGTCGTGTAAACGGGGCCTAAAAATGGGCATGTATTTGTCTATCACTTGTGAATGTAAGCTGGTTTTAATTAGCCAGAGCATGTGTGTGTGTGTCTCTCCCTGGAACCAATCCTGACTCCCTCGAAACCACTGATAACACACCCACACATATGACCTTGTCTTCATCCAATTGTTTTAAACCGTAGCTTTTGAAATATTTACACTGTTTCTTTTTCTTCATTTTTGTTAGATCACGTTTGATCACACAAGATTTCTGACTAAGACTAAGGACTAAGATTCTAGACCGGTGATGGGACAGAATCATTACGTGTGTGGTGTGCTGTGTTGAGATTATCAGAGCACACCAAACACAATACGATCAACTGTTCAATGCCTGATTTTTTATCTTTATGTGTGGGATCTCTAACAGATAAAAAATCTCTTCAGATTTAGAAAATCCTTATGTGTGTATTCCTCTTAAGATTAACACTAGGATCAACATGCCTGAGCAGAAAGGCTCCTGGATTCAATGTTATTACCATATCTTTAATATACCTAAAGGTCACATCACTACCTCAATAGAATATGTTACCTGAAAGCTCTGTTTAAATATATTTCTGACTAAGCAACTGATAATTAAAACTGTATTTCCTTAAATTCTTCAAAGCCTCTTCCCTGCAAAGGTCTCACACTGACACTGTTCTTGTATTGTAACATGACAGGCTGTTGGATGACTCCTGCACTGACACCAGCTGAGTGTAAGGTGACAGATCGCAGGTGTAAAAAGGGTAATGAATGTTGAGCAGAGGCAGGCACTCATATGAACCCTGTGAAAAGAGCACTGAAGCTTTTTCAGCGCGGTATTTGCTCTCATCGTGTGCCAGAGCACCACGTGGCCACACTAAAACACACTCTGTATTCTCAGCAAAGGTTTATAAAGGGGATATGTTGGAGCCTGTTGAAATCTGAAGGCCTTCGCTGCGGAGATAAGAGACCTCGTGTCGCAGTGAGGAGGGCCGCTCACAGAGATACACATGGTCAAACTAAAGGAATAATGCATAGGTACCTGCAGAGAGAGGGAGAGAATGGGGAGGGGGAGAATATATGCATGTTTTTGATTTATAATGCACCAATCAATAATTCTGTTTTATCAGGTTGTGCTGAATAATTCATGAACCATTATGTTTTACTTTGACTATTCCTTAGCAGTGGACCTCAAGCAGATTCTCTGGTTTAGGAAAGAAAGCAAGTGCTTTGACCAGGTCACTAATGTGTCTTTGGAAAAGCAAATGTGTCTAAAAGACTGATGTATGGTAGCAATAAGTGCAGTCTTGTGCAGAAGTTTTTCGCAGTAACTTTGTAAAGTGCAAATTCTTTCCAACTATTAAGTTCAATAGTTTAGTCTTGCTAATTTGCAATATTTAAAATGAGCCAACTGGTGAAAATTTTAAATTAAAGTAATATTGGGTGTGTCCACCCTTTGCCTTCAAACTAGCATCTATTCTATTTGTACAAGTACACTTTCACAAAGTCAGAGGTTTGGTAGGTTAATATTCTGATGAATGATAAACCAATGAGAGCAAAAAGGTGCTAATGGTCATTATTGTTATACTGAGATTGACCAGACTTTGCTACCAAGGTGAATTTGTAGGAGACAGTTCTATGTCAAAGGTTATCAGAATCAGAATCAGAAATACTTTATTAATCCCCATGGGAAAATCTGGTCATTTCTGCTGCTCTTATACACAGTATAGCAGTGGGAAATATTAAATAAAGACATTAAAACAGATAAGAGCATAAAATTTAAATAAAAAAAAATGAAAAGAAATAAAATGAAATGAACTCTGGCAAGGCTGAGCACAGCAACAAGACACCAAGTAGTTTTACTACATCAGCAAAGTCACTCTCCGTCAAAAACTTCAGATCAGACTGGGGTTTCAAGATGGGCTGTTCAAGCTATTTTGAAGAAGCACAAAGAAACAGAACAGGTGTTGGATGCTGTGGATGCTGTGGTCAGTCAAGAAAACTTGGTGTAGCAGATGAAAGACATGTCACGCTTGTTTTCATTCAGTGAAGCCAGAAAAAACTCAAGCAGAGAGACCTGTAGTCACCCATTTGTTAATTTTAAGTCGCATCATTTATTTTCTCATCCTGCCTGTCTTCCTACACAGGTTACTCAAATCATCAGCTGATGGCATTCACTCACCTAAGCACTGAGCCAACAAGATTCTGCCATGGCCTGTCTGACAAATCATCCTGCTGCCGTCAGATTACTTAATTGTTTCTTTGCTCCCTCATAGTCAGTGTTTGTGGTGTGTGATCTTAGTGACCCTCCTTCACCCAAGGCATCTCTAATCATCCCATTAGTGTCCAGGTTCAGCTCTACACATGTATAGACCCTCACCTCATTCTGCAGACCTTATCTGCACTTTAGTCCATCGCATGTGGGTTCCTGCAAGCTGTTTTGAAGTCTACTCCTCATCTTGTCCTGTATTCTTCACCACCACATCCAGTGTCTAAACTCCAGGTGGATATCCTGTCGTACAATCGACCCCAGTAACCCTGAAGAACGTTAAGACATCATGATGGGGTCCAGTCACCAAAGCGGTGCTAGCACTGCCATTTGCTCAGAATATTACAAAGTATTGGGGCCCAGGTTCACCCATCTACTGTCTAGAGGCCATGCAAAAAGCCAGACCTCCAACTTGGAAATGAGGTCAAGCAACTCATGAAAACATAGGGACTGGGGCGAAGAGAAATGTCAGCATGTGCTCTGGACTGTGGAGTCAAAATATTTGTCTGGAGCAGGAGGCAGTTCATTCACAGAAGTAATGGAAAATGGCACGACAGCGAGTGTCTGCAGGCAACAGTGAAGCAAAGGGGAGGTTCAATACAAGTTTAAGGCAGCATGTCTTCAAACTGAGTTGGGTATTTTCAGGATTTGCTGTGTCTTCATGACACATGACATGTTTCATATGTTTTTTTAACAGCTACTGTGAAAAAGACATTAACTAACACCTTTGGCTCAAAGTCACAAGTTATTCTGTAACTCTAAATTGGGTGTGGTGCAAGGTTTGCGTGAGCCATCCGTGGGTAATCAGTCTAATCTGATCTGGTGTTACCATTGTTTATTGATGGGTTGACAGAAAACAGACAATCAGATTTCATGTCTTTAGACACAGTTGGACCACAAGCAAGATCTAGGTTGGCTCAGTAAACATATCCATTATGTCATGGAAAGGTGACCACTAACAATCAACTGTTAACAAAGAAAGGACATAAATCTACCATTGCTAGTGGCGAAAATCATGCCAAAAGGGTCATGCAGGATCTGCAAAAGAAGATAAGGTGAAACTTTATTGATCTCAAAGGAAGTACATCTTTTAAAGGATAGGATAACCTTCTTTTAAATATGATCATTCTTTGTCCCCAGAGTCTGACTTCTTCATGACCCTCTGACTCTTTGTCTCTCTTTGTCATCTTTAAAACTGTCTTTTACGTCTCTTTTGTTCTTGACACGATGTCTTTAAAATGGATCACTGCATCCTCATTGACTTTGTATGGATTTTCATGGTCCCAGAGGAAAGATCCTGGACTTTTTGGGTGACACTGTGACCTTTTCCCAAATGTTCAGCCATGCAAGAGTTTTATAACAGATGACACTCCATCAAATCATTTTAAAGGTCCTCATACTTTCACGTCATTATTTTCATTCTTTCTTTCAGTCTCATTTTTAAATTTAATTGATTTAATGTTTGATTTTTTTATTTTCTTATCAGCGCTTAATCATTTTTTATATATTTTAAACAGTAAACCATTTGAGATTTTTCAACTATTTTTAAATGATTGATTAATTATGTTTTTTTTTTTTTTTTTGCTAATTCCTCTTTTTTCTTTGGCTTCTAATGTTTTTACTTAATTGTTACATTAATTAAATTATATCAGTGATGTGAATTGACCCTTAAACCTTTTTAATGTCTAACATACCGGTCAGTACTCTTTTTAAATAAAAAAAATAGAAATAAAAGGAACATAAATATGAAGAGGAAAAGAGCTATTTATCTTAAAGTGGAATTTAAAGCATATTTGTTTTCCTTTTATAGCAATCCTTGCGTATAAATGTAGGCTTTATTAGTTTATTCTTGAGTGTAAATGTTATTTTTCTTTATTTGAGAAACAGGCACGGACTTTGAGGGGAAGGTTCCTTTTCAGAGTGGTTCCTTTTTTCCCCATCTCCTGTTGTTTTATTTGTCTAAAGGAGATCAGATTCTCTTACTCTAGCTTAGATTAATGTTCATTATTTCTGAATGGTTGTAAGTATTAAAATGTGTCACTGTTCTGTTTGTTTCTATTTCTGAAATTTCAGCTTGGAGGGACATCAGCAGTACCAACCATGGATAGAGAGATCATTCTAATATTAACATTAATAGCTATAATTATTATAAAGTGAAGAGGACTGATGCTGATTAATATAGCATCATGTAGTTAATCAGCAATTACATTGGGTTTAACCAGTGATGGTTGATATAGGATAAGGCAGATGGAGTCAAGTGGGTCCACAGCAGCAGGTTGTGCATGTTGGTTTTCATGGCTAAGCAATATATGTGTGATATTTGTAGGAGCTACCATTTATTTTAATTGGTTGATCACTAGAAAGTTAATACTAGGAACTGCCTTGGTATTGGAATGGGCCTTAAATGTTCAACATAGCTTGGCTCTTGAGAAATCCAAGGGGAAACATACCAAGATGAACCCAGAGCTTACTAAAGTATTAATTATAATATTTCATGTCTGATATTCTTTATTAATATTTCTCCTGCAAATTATTTAATCAGGCTTGCCGACCTGCAAACTGCTCCTGAAGTCTTCAACCTTTCATTTTCTTACACTAACATTTTATGATGGCCGAAAGATCAGTGAAACAACACTTGGGCAAAAAAAAAAAAGGGAAATTATTTAAGATCACTGGTGCCATAGTGTGTACTCATATTCTCTTTTTTTTATGTTTTCTTTAAGCAAGCATTTTTTTATGTCTCACAATCTATATTTTATCTTTAATGCCTTTTTTCTTATTTGTTTTTAACCCTGTTGATGTATCGATGTCTCCATTCTACTCATCACTATGTTTACGCTTTATCTTTGATGAAATATCTTTAATTGTAATTCTCTGTCTCATAAATGCAGTTTGAGAAAGGCCTTCTATCTTTTATTGATTTTAATTGCCCGTATGTTTAAAGTTGTGCACTGAACTCTGATCTGTGACTGTTTACAATTACTATATTATTTTGTCCATCAATGCACTTTATATTTACTTTTGTTTTTAAAGGTGTTATATATTGTTGTTATTGTTACAATTAGACAGACCTACAAAACTGCTACAGTTTTTACTAATGACTTATTTCTTGTACCTGCCTCAACATGAAAAGAACAGACCGGAGGCAGGTAGCATCAGAGTATAAAACATGAAGTCCGGCCTGCCCCAGGTGACGTTTTGATTGATGTGCGCTAACATCTTCACTCACCTGTCATTAGTTTTTATGTGAAGGTAAGCAGCAGAGCCACAGTTGACCTCTGCTGCTCAGGTCCACTGTTCACACAGGCTTTATTGCTCCGAGCTGCCATGATAATTTATGTTGTCCATTTAACTTCATCACACACAGCTGTGTACTCCCAGCCTTCATTTAGAGAAGCAATAGACACCCCAGTGTAATATGTTTAATGTGTGAGATGAGCGGTGAAGTACAATATTATACTGCTTTCTGAACAGTGTGTGTTTTATTCTATATTATTTTGTAGTTATCTGTCCTTATTTTCAGTGTGTTATTACATTATACCATCATGAATGTCCTTATTTATGATACAACTTTACACTGACTGTCTATCTTTATATGTTTTGTATATACTACCCTATTTGATCCCACATGCTAAGCACAGTAAGCTCACTTTGTAAGGACTTGGGCTGGAGGGTGGCTTGCTCAAGTACCGATCATGCTTAGAGTTTGGTTTTGAAGCTCAGGAAGAGCCAGCTGACCTCCGGTGGAAGTTGCCCATGCAGCTGAAAGATGGCGCTGTCGTATAGGGTTTACACCCATGCGCCCCAACGTCATTGCACGTAAAACACCTACGAAAGCAGTAGGGTTAATGTTTCTGGTGGTGCAAAGGTGTCATCAGAAATGTTGAATGGTGAAGTGGCAAACCAGTGACTGGTTGCTCCCTCCCTCTCTTTTCAACCATCAATCCATCCATCCATCCTTGCATTATTATATCCTTCTTTCATTCCTCCTTTCTCACCAAATTCCTTTCATTCATGCATTTATCCATCTACCAATCTTTCATCCATCAATCCATCAGCGTTAAGTCATCCATCCTTCCATATCATCCTATTCTCCAGTCTTTCTCCCTTACATCCATCCATTGATCCATCCTGTTATTGTCATTTTGTTTGTCCATCCATCCATTGCTCATCCACCTAATGTTTCTTTTTTCATTCCTGTCTTCATTTCTCCTTTTTCTCCTATTATCAATCCCCTATATTTGTCTATTATCCATCATCCTCCATTTGGTCCACCCAACTATCAATGTATCCATCCAGCCATTCATGCATCCATCAATCCTTTCTCCTTTCCTTCATTTCTTCCTTTTTCCTTTCCTTTCGGTCCCCTCCCTCCTTTCTTTCCCTCCCTTTTGTTTCTTTAAATCTTGTTCCATTCCCTCCTTTTCATTCCTTTGTTTGTTCCTTTCTTCCTTCCTTTCATCCATCCATCTATTGATCCACCCACCCTTCCTTCATCCTTAATTCCTCTATCCATCTTTCCTTCAGCACATTATAACTGTACATAAATAATCTTAACTTACCTTTGAAGTCATGGTTTGCCTAAAAGTTGGCGAAACTTAATCACAAACAAAGCTCTCAAAAGGTGACATAATAAATCGTATGTTTTCTGGGTAATGTTGGGAGCAAGTTTCATAATATATTTTGTTTCATTCTTTGTAAGAGAGCAGTCTGTTTTGCTGCAGACAGATTTCACTCTTTCCTCGGGTGTTTCATGCTCTCACTGTGTCTCTCCTTGGCGCTCTCAGTCCCAGCTGCTCGGGACGCGTTGTGACACCTCGGCTGATGTTGCCACTGATTTACTCTCTCGCTGAGGGATGCGAGCAGAGTGCCTTTTACCAACAGTTGCGAATCACAGGGGCTTTTCATGTCGTTCCTTTCATCTCAGCGGCAGAGCAAAATGTATTCCATTAGATTACCATGATTTCCATTAGATTACCATTAGATCATCGTGCAGACAATTGTACTCTTTTGCCAACACAGTCCATAGGGTATGAGAAGAGTTGTGTAAGACACCCTGAGTTTCTACTGACTGAGAATAATAAGTTATAAGACCCCTAAATGTATTGAAAAAGCACTAACAGCTGTATTATGATCATTTCCTGCATTTAAAATTCCTTTTTCCCCTTTTCTGTCAATCAATCTTTGTTTGCATGGCACCAAATAATAACAAATGTTTACTCAAGACACTTTACAAAAGAGTAGATCAATGCCATTCATGAATCCACCTTGAGTGCAGCACTTTAAATTGATTATCAAATTTACAGTGGCATGGAAAACCCCTCCAGAAATCTCCAACAGAACCAGACTCATGTTGAACAGCCATCTGCTGAAGCTGTGTTGCGAATGTGAGAAGACAGAGAGGGGGGCAGGCAGAGATTGAGATCTATTGACTGTGGAGACCACTGGAGAACAGTGAACTTATTGTCATCAAGAACAAACCAGTTGGAGCTCATTTAAGCTCTATGAAATAGTGCGGTATCCAAGCTGGACTAAATCATCAGAAGTTTGGTAAACTCTGGTTAGAAAGTTTCTTGCCACATGGCAGCAGGAAAGAACTCCTGTTTAGTGTGCTCTACCATTGAAAATACAGTGTTATAAGTGATCAGCAGTTCTAGTGATGTATCTCAGTGTGATCACATCCCAAGAGTTATCAATCTTCTGAGAGTGAATGCAGCACCAAAATCCAAAGCCTCCAAAAAAGTAACCATCTTAAGACAACTTAACACACTACACTAACTTAAGACATTTTTTGTCCTGACTGAAACAATTTTTGTTTGCAATGACCTTTTCCTCTTTCATTTTATGATTTATTTTCATGAACTTTGATTAATTGTTCAAACACAAGGTATGGCTATTAAATAATGAGACTACACTTATGAGGATAAACCACGTGGTTCACAATTTGAGTGTTAGATATTAAAGGCTGGTATTCATGCATAACTGCTGTGAGTTTACAATAAATGGCATCTTAGTTGAGCAACCCATTGACTTGAAAATATTGGTGAGACTGGACAAAACAGCAGCCAAATCTTTTCGTACACTGATTGAGGTATAAGGGGAACACTGCATGTCACGCGTTTTTGTGTTTGAATGGCACAAAAGATTTTTTAAAGGCAGAGAGGATGTCCAAGAAGACTGACATCCTGGGCGTCCATGCACATCAAAAACCTCTTAAAAATAACAATCAACAGATTGAACAAATCATTTGAAATGATCGAAGACATGGTATAAGAATGGTAGCAGAAATTGTCTCCAATGTTAAAGAGACAACTGTCGCAAATTTTATGCGACAGTTTAAACGTGACAAAAGTGTCACCAAAGTTGTCGGAAAACATATGAAAACTGATCAAAAGGAAAAACACAAGCAAAGTTGTGGAGACATTTTGGAACCAATTTTAGGCAATCACAGTTTTCTAGGAGTGATTACATGCAATGAAATTTTGATCTTCCAATACAATTCTGGGACAAAACAGCAGTCAGTGCATTTGTAAAACACCATTGTCATCAAGGAGGAAGAAAGCTCAACAAAGCAAGTCCAAATTCAAGGCCATGTTGATTGTTTTCTTTGACATCAAGGGGATCATTTTGGAGGAGTGGGTTCCAGGAGGATCAGTGGTGAATCAACAATATTACTAACAGGCACTAGAAAAACTGTGAGAAAAAATTCTGAAGAAAGAGACCACAGCTGTGGAAACATTGTTTCATTCTTCATAAAGACAATGCACCAGCTCACACTGCATTCTTGGTAAAACAGTTTCTGGCTCAAAAACAAATTTGAGTTATAGTAAATCTTGTATTTTTTCATTCCTTTTTATCTTGTACTTTATAATTCTTACATGTGATTTTGGCTCATTGCCATGTCTTTTAATGCTCTTAATGTCATATAAGCCCCTGTTTTAAACTCAGAAAAGCATTCTGGATTGCTAAACATATGAACAATGCCCTAGAAATAAGGCTCACTTATTAGTTAAACCACATCTTTCACCAAAACCTCTGCTTCATGATTTCCCTAACCCCTCAATTTATATCATCTACCCAACAAACCAATCATTTTGGATATTATTCTTTCCCTATTGTCTTAAATTTGTAGTCATACCTTTTTAAGAACATTTTTTCTCAGCAGGTGAAGTCTTTTACCTCGAACTGTTGACACCCCAGTGTGTGTACACCCTGCATTTTGAAACATGCCTCACATGTCCTCTGTGAATGCACAGGCAGGAACTTTGCCACTAGATGTAGCTGAAGCACTCAGGTACAGAAACCAGAGCAGAGCAAACATGCTGCCTCTGATGCCAGCGTGTGTGCAGATGGTTTCTTTTATTTCACACATGCAAAGACAGTGATAAAGCTCAGCTTCTGGATTTCCCTTAAGGTTATCATGCCTTTATGAACATATGAACATGTATCCCTCACACATACTGTTTTCACAACAGGGTTTCATTTCATCTACACAAAGGTCCACAGAGGAAAACAAGGGGTTCATGACTGGAATGACTGTGTATTCTGTTATAAAAGGTATTAAGGATCAAGGTTTTTGCTTCATGCTTCTGATGAAACTACACAAACGAGTTTTATTTTTCTAATTAAGATTGAATACAAATCAATAGATGTTAAGCTGGATTTTGGGAACAATCCTCTGATTCAAGACATGTCAGAGCAGATAATTTATCCACATAATTGCCACATTTCTCGTGTCAATATGATCATCTTTCTGCTCCTCAGTGCCTCCTCAGATGTTCATATAAAGATGTTATTACATTTGTATATCCAGATAAAATCTAAGGCACTTTGGACCCTTTTATAACAATTGAGAAACTTTCTTAACATACTATAATGGTGGAGAATCCTTCCCCACACACTGTCACCGGTAGTAATACCTGACTTTTTCAAATCAATAAAATAGCAACACTTTTTCCTGTAAGTTTTCCAATACTGATACCAATACCAGTCTTCTACAAGGAATATGTGTTTATACCTTTTTGATGTTTTTTTTTTTTTTATTGACCAAAAGCACTTTTAGGAAACAAGTAGTCCAGACTCTAGACCATCAGATCTTAAGGTTAGTTTGGTTTTAAGACTTAGTCCAAAGAAAGTAAATGTAGCACATATTCCACCATTAGAAACTTTAGTGACATATGTTTTTTGTATGACTTGATAATTATTCCATAAAACAAATACAAATAAAACAACTATACTGGCTCATAAATCATGTTAAACTAAACATAATCAACATTTCAAATTATTTAAAAAAGTAGAGATGTACAAACTGTGTTTCCTTTAAGTCATTCCTACATTTGTCTTAGCAGTCAATATTTGTTAAACAAAAAAAAAAAATTCTGAACATTTGACATATATCTTTTATTAGAGAAGGCATATGTAAACAGCTAAGATGCTGGTTCACACATTTTTTGGTTATGTACTGTTCCTTAAACCTTTTGTTTTTGTTGTGCTCCTTTGATCTAACCTTGGAGTCTACAGTGACTGTGAGGGCCCCAAAGCAAGACGGGCCAACCAGCATCCTTTGAAGCAGGAAGAGGTGGGAGCTACAAGCCATTAGCATGGATGCTAACAGCTTTAGAAGCAGCTTTATCAGATCTGGACTGCATTTTTGTATTAAATGAAAACACAACACAACAAACTTCACTGTAGATAGAATATTTTCGCTCCACTTCTTCCACTTTATGTTTTGCAGGGAGCTTGTTTTATGTAATTGGTCACGTTCTGCCCTACACCGCAGCAGTAGCCCCTGCCTACTGCATTATCTGATTGGCTTGATTGAATGTGAGCAAAGGAACAATGGTCCAGTCACATGCAGGATTTGCCTTTGAAAGGTTCTGCCCATTCCCAAACACTTTCTGTGGGCCGTCGCTGAGATAGACTAGTGAAATACACTGCCAGGCCAAAAAAAAAAAAAAAGGTCACACACTCTAATATTTCATTGAACAGCCTTTAGCTTTGATTACGGCACACATTCGCTGTGGCATTGTTTCGATATGCTTCTGCAATGTCACAAGATTTATTTCCATCCAGTGTTGCATTAATTTTTCAACAAGATCTTGTATTGATGATGGGAGAGTCCGACCACTGCTCAAAGCCTTCTCCAGCACGTCCCAAAGATTCTCAATGGGGCTAAGGTCTGGACTCTTTGGTGGCCAATCCATGTGTGAAAATGATGTCTCATGCTCCCTGAAACACTCATTCACAATCTGAGCCTGATGAATCCTGGCATTGTCATCTTGAAATATGCCATTAGGGAAGAAAAAACACATTGATAGAATAACCTGGTCATTCAGTATATTCAGGTAGTCAGCTGACCTCATTCTTTGGGCACATAATGTTGCTGAACCTTGACCTGACCAACTGCAGCAACCCCAGATCATAGCACTGCCCCCACAGGCTTGTACAGTAGGCACTAGGCATGATCGGTGCATCACTTCACCTGCCTCTCTTCTTACCCTGATGCGCCCATCACTCTGGAACAGGGTAAATCTGGACTCATCAGACCACATGACCTTCTTCCAGTCCTCCAAAGTCCAATCTTTATGCTCCCTAGCAAACTGAAGCCTTTTTATCCAGTTAGCCTTACTGATTAGTGCTTTTCTTAAGGCTACACAGCTGTTCAGTCCCAATCCCTTGAGTTCCCTTCACCTTGTGCGTGTGGAAATGCTCTTACCTTCACCATTTAACATATCCCTGAGTTCTTCTGTTGGTTTTCTTCCATTTGATTTGGCCAAATGTTTAAGTGATCGCCGATCACGATCATTCAGGATTTTTGTCCGACCACATTTCTTCCTACAAGACGATGGTTCCCCACTATCCTTCAAGATTTTAATAATGTGTTGGACAGTTCTTAACCCAATTTTAGTAGATTCTGTAATCTTCTTAGATGTTTTCTCTGCTTGATGCATGCCAATGATTTGACCCTTCTTAAACAGACTAACATCTTTTCCACGACCACTGGATGTGTCTTTTGACATGGTTGTTTAAGAAATGAGAAGCTACTTATTGCATCAGCTGGGCTTAAATAGCTTGTTGCCAGCTGAAAGATAATTGCCCATGCAGTAATTACCCAATAGGAGGCTTGTACCTATTTGCTTAGTTGACTCCAGGTGGCAACTTTTTTTTTGGCCAGGCAGTGTATATTGAATGGTCCACCTGGTGTGTCTGGTTACCTATGATCATTAATCAGTGGAAACTAACTCTGCCAAGATGGTTATGTTTTTGTTGGTACTTGTGAGTTTGTTTGTTGACAGGATACGGTTAAAGTTCGACATGGTATTTTCATGGGAGTATTGGGGAAAGTGATTAGATTTTGGTGGTGATCCAGGAATTTTTTTTTCAGTCAAATAGTGTTGGAGGTACTTTTAGTTTATTTGCAGTTAGCTAATGTATTTGAGCTTTATGAGTTGGAAAATAACTTCAATAAAGTTAATTGAACTAAACTAAACCTAATGATGATTATCACCACTGATGTGTTGTTTCAGGGTCCTAGCCCTTCATCAGACAGCCCTTCATTAGACATAATGAAGGACTAGGTCCTGAAACGTCACATCAGTCATAGCAGTCATCATTTAATTGACTTTGGAGCAGCTTCTGGTTTGCAGACCTCTTTTTGCAACTGTTTTCATGTTAAGCAGCGAGAACTGAAGTTTCTTGTGAGTGTGTTCTTTTTTTCTTCATGAACTAAACTAAACCTATCACCCACCTAAAACCATGTTTAGCTCTTTCAGGAGTAGATTTTTTTTTTTTTTTTGTTATGCTAAATGTCACCTTTTGTTATTGGTGTTCTCAGAAATCATTCCTCAGTAAACAAAGTGATAGCCACAGTTCCTATACGCAGCATATCTTCAGGGAAAGTACTCTCCTTCCTTCCTGTCTCCCTCTCCGTCCTCTGTGTGTCTGGATTATTCACTCTTGGGCAGATTTCAAAGAGACAGTGGGGGTGTCGGGGGGCTTGGGGTTAGCGCTCTGATTATGCCGTCTCTTTTCTTCCCCTTCAAATCACCAGCTTCTGCTCTCCAAAATCCAACAATCACCGAGAAGGGTGGGATGGAGATGCCGACATTTGACCTGATTTCGCTCAGATCTATTACTGCTGGCTCGGCGCCTGGTTTTTACGTGCTGCGTGTAACTTAAAGTGACACTTGCCCTGAGCTCCCTTGGAGGCGCAAAGCTAGGTTGGCGCTCTGAAACCACATATGACAAGCAGAGGAAAGGAGCATAGGAGGGAGCTTGTTGGGGCGAGGGGTGTGTGTCAGAGAGCGAGGGTGGAAAAAAAAGAGCTGGAATGAAAAAGTCTGAAGGAAGTGAAAAAGAAATAAATGGTCTCTCTCTCACTCGCTCCCTTGCTATTCCTCTGGGTGGGTTTGTTATAGGCCACATGCTTCTCTTGCCAGTTGCTTCACCTGAGCGATGTCCTTGGAAAGTTAGCTCCTTGAGAGTAAGTGACACAACTGCGAGGAGAAAAAGAGAAGACGCTGGGAGAGGGAAAGTAAGGTCAAACAGGCAGCTGCAGAGATATGGCTGCCTTTATACTCAGTTTCATTAAAACAGTATCAGAACCATGAGAGACAAATGATGGTGTTATAGCTGACTTTAGTCTCTGAGATTTTACTGTCAGTTTAAGCTCGCTGACTGTCCAAAGATATTTACTGCAAGAACATCTCTTATTGGATAGTTGGCGTTTCTGTCAAATCAAACAAGCATCTCGAGCCTTGACTGACCGTTTACTGAACTCTCTCATTCTGTCATTGCCCAATCTGTCAGTGGCACCCATATCTTATCAAACAGGCCTGTCAAGCTATGCAGTCCCCTTTAAGCTGAAGCATCACGCATTGGGCTTTTAAATGATGCAATTTGTTTGATACATTTGCAGTGTGGTGTTTTGTATATTATATTGTTACATTTTAAAAGCAAAGTTGTAGTCATGTCTAGAAACTACAGTTGATCGATTTCAGTCATGTAACCACAGGAGGGCAAAAAGTGTGTCAGCAAGTAGGACCACTTTGTGGGCACAAGCATTTTAATTTTCACCTCTGTAACAGAAAAAATGTTTATACGTTGTGAAAATTAGTGTTGGTCAGATCAGTGGAAATATTGATAACATCGATATGAACGTTGCTATTGATATTGATCAATACCAGTGTAATGATATTAATACATCAGTTTTAGCTTCTCTCCTGTCTGCACTGTTGCAGTTTCATCAAAGAGACGACCTGGCTGTCTGTGACTGTACAAGCTGCTCCCATCATGGCATGGAGAAAGTACAGTATGCCTCTCCTTCCCTCTCTTGTGTTTTAATTTTCTACTCTTACTGTTAGGGTTCTATTTTTCCTAACAAAATATTTTATTATGACAAATAAATATTTTCTTTCTACCTATAAACTTTTCCCAATTCTAGGTTTGAACTAATTAATAATCCAAAGGAAAAACCAAAAAACACTCAAAGGTCATTAAAATTAATTTATATCGGTATCGATAATACTAGCTTTGTATTTACTTGGTATTGGATCAATACCAGATCTTGTATTATCACACACCACTAATGAAAACCAAAAGAAAACTGAGACATACATGATCACCCCCACCAGTAGGCAAGAAATGATGTCAAAAATATGGAACTCAGTGATCATAGCAGACAAAGCAGTAGAGCTTTATGCTATGATCAAAACGTATAGCCTAATTTTAATGATTCATGTAAAAAAGCGTGTCAACAGCACTAGCGAGAATTTAAAGGGGCAGAAGTGCACATAAAGCAGCATGATGATTACAGAAAAGAAAAAGTGAGAAAGAAAGCTGCAGTGTTTTAGCCCTGTATTCACTAGCAGTGTGATATAGCTCTTTAAATGCACAAGGGATGTGGTTGGTATAGTTTTTTAGCAGATGTACTACAGAATTTTAATGATGTGCAGCAGAAGCAACACTTTCAAATTTCCAAATGCACATTTGAGTTTGTGTTACTTTCCTTATGGTCAAATGAAATTTTCCTGCAACTGTTTGCATTTTTTGTTTTTATCCATCCTGTCAAGAACCCCTTTTCTGGTTGTGCTTCTGGCTGTGCTTCACGCAGGATGATGTCATCACCCCTCCCTTTGCCCTCAGTGAATTAACCTGATATTTGCTGCTGCATTCACACTAAGGCCCAGCCAGACTTTTTGTTGAAAGAGTACTAGGTGTGCGCAAGGTAACTACCTGGTCCAGCTAAGAAACTTACCACACATACAGATGCAGCCTCTGAAATCTTTCCCACTTTCCCTGATAGGATCTTAGCCAGGCCATGGCAGGCCCATGGCAGGACCTGCCCATCCTGAAAGTTTTAAATCATCAGACCATGTTTGTGTGAATTTGTGCTGTCAAGTTTCATTGTTGCTTATTTGGCAGTTACTCTAATAACCACGGCAAAGGTTGGGGCTATGTACTCCTGTGAAGAAAGCACCACCTCAGGGAGCTATCCTGCAAATGCACAATGAGCATGCCTTCAGAGGAATTTAGGGACCTAGAAGTTGGCTGGTAACTGGCTGGAAGTTGGCAGGCAGCTGACTGGGAGGGAAAATTGAAGCAGCTTGATCTGTACAGCTCATTTGAGCAAAGTCAGAGTAATTTCATTTTTATGCAAGTGTGAATGAGGTTATAGGGTATTTCCTTTCATCAGTGTTCAGAAATAAAGCATCTGAAAATGCAATGCCCTGCTATAGTTTGAAGCTGCACTGTATGCAAAGCAAAACAGAGGTGAGATTTAAAATGAGCACGTCAGCTGGGTGAACTGTAACTGACTGATGGAGATAACATAAGCTCTATTAGCTTAGCTGTGGATGATAAAATCTGCCTCTGAAAGTCTCAGACAAAACACTGGATAAGCAGTTTAGAAACAAACATTGTAGATGATGGATTTGTATCATACAGAGTGGAAGATTAAAAAGACAAATAAATCAGGGGAAAAAATGGGAGGCGGGACACTGCACACTGTCCAACATGGTTAGTTGTTCTGTACGCCTCAAATACACAAGAGGACTTTACTTAAACTTTCTAGGACATATTTAATTCATTTACTCAGAACATCAGGTATCAAGGATTGACTTTTATGGACAGACATGATGGATTACACGTCATGCATTTTAAGAATAAAGGGCCACAGCAAGTATTTTCCTTCAAATTCTTTAACATTTAAATGTTTGCAAAGTAATGAGTGTAGTGAGTGTAAATGATTATGCAGTCCTTTAACATACAATAATTGCTGCAGTTTGTCATCATCTGGGAGACTTTACATGGTTCAGTTGTTGCCTAGAGTTTGAAAGTGGAGATGAATACTGTACACTCCTTAAGAAATGAGCCCCCACCCACAGAGCCACAGTTGACCTCATCTAAAAGCAGAAGTATTCATCTCTTTAATTCAGCAGCTGAAGGCCTACATGGCTTACTGACCTGCAAGGACAACAGGGCGTGCTCATACTGATTGTTTATCCTGTGTTTATCCCGAGATGATCATTTTTCAGCCTCATATCATTACCCAGCAGGAAACATCATCTATGTGTATTTGTGAGTGCTTCATCTGCTTATTATTCACAGTTCCGCCTTCTTTGGCTCCACCTTTACTGTGTGATGGATGCTGTTTCATGACTCTCCTTTTCCTCATTGGACTCTCTCAGGAGTCAGCCTTGGAGATCACTTAAGGTAAGAGCTCTCAGGCTGACTGAGTGAGTGACGGCACATGGTGAGGAGAGGGAATAGATCCTCTGATGGTTTCCCAAGGCTTCTATTTAACCTAACAAGGACAACGACCTCATAACAGGATGATCCTGCAGGCTGGTAAAAGGTGTTCATTTAAGAACTATTGTAAGAAAAAGAAAAAAAAAAAAACTTAGATAATTCTATTCACATTTTTACCTTTGCCAAGGAGGCTGTGTTCATGCAAGTGCTGTTTGGTATTCTGTGAACAGGACAACACTAAAAGTGCTGAATAACATTTTCAGGATGTTGGTCATGACACAAAGATGAAGTGATACGGTTTTGGCGGTGATGTGGATCCAGTTGTAGATCCAGGAATTGTTTTAAAGAGGATTTTGTTAACAGTGCGAGACAGGGCGGTTTATGCTCCTGAAGAGCTTCTAGTCATTACTGATGTTTTTAATAAGTTTTTTTTTTTTTTTTTTCACACAGTGGAAGCCTCTTAATGTTAGCTTATTAAAGAATTAAAGAAAAGAATAATCTAGAAAATCAAAGCTTAAACCATTACGGTGCCAATAAAAAAAAAAGAAAAAGAATAGAAATACAATAAAAAACAGAGATCATGTCTGGCCACTAAAAAAATAAAGCTTCATTGCAAGTAATAAATTCTCCATTTAAAAAACCCTCAGAATTCAATCATATTGTAAATCGTACTAAAGTGTATCATACTCACGTTGAAAACCCTTTGCTGTATCTTAGGTGGTGGCTAGTTCGTGGCTACCACAGACATTTTTCACAGGGTTTTTGGGCACTAAATGTTTGCAAATGACGGAAAAAAATATATCAGAAATATATCAAAATATATCAGACCAGGCCTAAATGCATTGGGTTGATTTCATATGATGGCAATACAGGTATCTGTATTTATGTGCACTTCCAGTCCTCACTGATATTTTCCTGATGTTTTCTACTTAGGGGAAACATTGGTTTATTTAAAGGGATATGCCAACTTTTTTTGTTTTTGTATCTTGCCTCACTCCCGAGTCCATGACAAGCAGACAGACACCACTCTTTCGACTGTGCATGCAGTAACAAGGAAGAGACAGGCAGAGCTCACTGACAGCTAATTAGCTTAGCTCAAATACTGGGAGTCAGTTGGTAGTGTTTGCCTGCCTCTGCTTACAGTCATCAGATAAACTCTTCAGCAACTCTAAATGGTCCCTTGTGCTTGTTGTGACTTGTTTTTTTAAACTGAGTTATGTTATGTTATCTATTTTTAGACTAATATTAGCACTTTATGTAATATTCAAAAGAAAACCACTCAAAACTGAATCGCAGAGTGCATGCAAAAACCACTGCGGACATGCTTTGTTTTGTTGAACTACTTATAAGCATGTCTGCACGACTTCCAGTGTTTGAGCTAAGCTATTTAGTGGTGGGCGAGCTCTGCCCATCTCTTCTTTGCAACTACACGTACAGTCAAAAGAATTGTGTCTATCTGCTTGTCATGTACTCAGGACTGAGGCAAGACACGAAAATAAAATGTTGGCGTATCCCTGACAGAATTTAAGAATGGAATAATATAGAAAATCAAGCCTTAAACATTTACTGTACATGAAACATGGTAGTCATGTCTACTTTGACCACTAAAAAGGAAAGCTATAATATTTTATCTTAAGTGGTGGCTGGTCCCTTGTTACCACAGCAAATCTGAACAATGACAAAACAAACAAACAAAAAAAAGCTCCTGAGCCACAGAGCATGCCTGAATTATAATAAACATACATGAATCATAAAAATGCATTGAGTTGTTGCCTTATGTTGGCATAATAGGATAGGAAAGACATTATTTATTTACCCCAAGAGGAAATTTGCCTTGGACTGTACAGTAACTGCAGTATAAAATCAACACAGACATTAAAACACACTTAACTGCAATAAAAAAAAAAGTAAATATAAAGGTATTTTGTTAGTCTGCAGTTGAATGGATGTACTTATGAGCAGGCTGGTGAGTGTTTATGCGCTGTGAGTGTGAATACATCTTATGGACATGTGAAAGGGTCCAACCAGCATGTGAGATAATTAAACCTAAACTGCAGACTAAACATTGTCTTAAAAAACTTAAACACATTCACCTCTTGTACTAAACCAATCACATTCAGATTGACTGTTTCCTAATCAGACTAGTTTCAAAACAAGACGCAACTGGATGGGCCACAAAGATTGTAAAATACGGTGTCTTATAAAAGTTAAATGTAGTGTAAAACTAAAGCTATCAAGTAAACAGTAGAAAAGAGCAAAGCAGTGGTTGCTATTTGAATGTAATGTAGCAGACATAAGGAGCATGAAATGTGAATACTCATATGGAGAAGATGCACCAGACTATTGTATTTCTGCACACAGCAAGAAAATGTACTGATTTGCTTTCCAGCAGTGTAAAGGAGAAAAGAGGCGGTGAAAGAAATACATACATCAAAGATAATCATGTTTCATTAAAATGTTGTTACACGAGCAACAAATAAACTAAATGGATTTGTCACAACAGGACCCAAATAGACACGAAACGCCGGAGAATTTCTGAACCCATAATCCAATAATGTCTGCTGAAATCATATGTACATTATGTTTGAATTACCTGCCACTGCAAATATACAGTAAGTGTAGCTCAAGGCAAGGCTGTGTCTTTTGCAAGCTGCTGGCAGCCGCAGAGATTTTCAGCAGCATTAATGGACTGTTAATATGTTGATCTGCTCATTTCCACAAGGCTTTTCCCTGCCAGAACAAATAGGCGTCAAATAGCGAGACTGATAGAACCCTCAAATGACAACTACATTTATAGCTGTAGCCATTTATTCTCAGAGCTGAATAAATTAGCGTCTTTTTAATGCTGAAAAGCCCAAAATGGGATAAAACCATTACACACAAAGCAGTTTAAAGCTTTGCTTGTCTTCCCCTCCTACCTCCTACTTTCCTCTCCACCTTGCTCCGTCTCTCATCCACGCTATCAGGGGACAAAACATATCAGGGTGTCAATGAAGCTTGTCATGAAAATGTAAATTGGATTTGGGAATTTCATTTCCATTTTACAAATTATCTGCTGCTTCTAAATAATGCCGAGTGCTACTGGGGATTAAAGTCAGAGGCGATAATAAACAGGCTGATTCTGTGTAGGCCTAAGTGCACATCTGGTGTCAGTGTAAGGGCGGACCGGGCCCGATCTAGTGTCTCTAAATTCAGCCTGTTTCAACACAAGTCGGTGCTCCAGGGAACAAAGACAATGCAAATTCATCTTAATCTGGAGAATTCTGGCTGGCAGCCTCCCCACTCCGAGCCCTGTGGGAGACAATAATTAATCAAGCTAGCATTAAGTAGGTGGGGTGCAGGGGTAATAGATCAATTGAAAAGCTGATGATAAGAATCGATGGAAGAGATAACCTTGGTGGAGGTGCAGAGTCTGGAAGGTGGGGAGAGAAAGAGGCAGGGAGGGTGGAAGGGGTGGCTGGGACTTTATTTAGTCTCTGGCTCATACACATGATTGTCAGACACAAAATGGGCAGGCTTTACATTTTTATGAAAGATAAAATCTGCTGCCCCAAAGCCTGGAGTGCAGATACCATCATATTTACTGAAACTTGCATCACATCCTCACTCATAAGGGACAGCAGTCTGTGTCCCTAATCTTCAGAAAACGAAGATGGAGGTAACGCTTCAGTGCCATCGTGGCTCATGAATAGCTCAGCAGTTAAGTTAGCATAATAATAAGTTTACCATGTGCAGCTTGACATTCAAAGAAGAAAAAGGTTTCAGCAATAACAAATGATCCACATATTATAGTCACGCTTGCTGAGGTTTTATTTTTTGTGTCCTTTTGGCATGCAGCAAATATTGTAACTACACAGTCCTGAGGCAAAGACAAAATCTTTGGGGTCCTACTTTGAAGGCATAAAGTGCGCTGTCTTACGTTGAGGTCAGGTGACACAATTTATGCACAATAATGTGTCAACCCAGCCATTGTAGGGTTTTGGATCATTTTGCTTTGTGTGTCATGGGTACAACAGAAGACCGGTCTGGGACTCAGGTTACAAAATTCTGCGATTTTTCAAAGTTGGAAAGTTGTCATGTATAGAAATGAGGGCTGTCAAAGTTAACACATTTAATTTGGATTAATTCATCATCATGATTAATCTGATTCAGGATTTTAACACAATTAACCCAGAATGACTTAAAATCCATGAAACTTCTTTGGCAACGCATTTCAGGCAGTTTGTCCAAGTAGACTTGCCGTAGCGCATGCTGCTGCACATGTGCAAATGGGCAGTTGATCCGGCAGAACCGAATCGAATCGAACTGGAAGACGCTAGACTGCACGGTGGCCCTGGCCTGGAACGGTAGACTGACAAACAGTTATATACACACTCTGCAGGAAGGAGTTTTCTTTTCACTGAAGCACTTCCAGCTTAAAATACCTCATTAACGCGAAGCATGCGTCAAGCTGTTAGCACTTCGTCCTGCTTGCGACAAACCACCCTCGTGTGATGAATATAAATAAAAATAAATAATATTTCATCGGGATTAAGCAAAGTTAATCCACAACACCCCAGTGGGGGCATCTGTGGAGCAGCTCCTGAGTCCGGGACAAATTTCCCTGAGCGGGCCAATAAAGTATATTTGATTGATTGATTTGATTGATTGATTGATAATCTGATAAAAAAATTTTTGGCAGCCCTATTATTTTTTATCTTTGCTATTCCTCAATCACATGCACATAGCACACTGTTTACTGCAGGGGTATTGGGGCCCATCCTCTTACTCTTACAAATAACTCAGGCCCACTTTGCATACCACATCACAAACACCTAAAACTCATCTTAGAGTTGTCCAACCTAGTCATATTGAGATTTGATGGGTTTCTGACCGAGCCCTGTTTCATAACTTCGGAATAAGAACCAGCTGGAGCCTGTGACATTTCCAGCTCAGCATTACATTTCAGTACCAAGGTTTTTTTTTTTTTTTCACTATCAACAGTCAGACATCCGATAACATATTTATCCTGATGTCAGTCCGGGGTAGTAACACAATAAAACTGTGACTCCTGTAGAAAATCTGGCCTTGGGCTTAATATTTACCACATTTGAGGATTTTGTAAGAAAACATAAGGCACATAGACATATAAAAGGTTTGATATTGTGCATGGCCACTGTCTGTCACTAGCTTTTCCTTCCCTAAGATTTACTTTCAAAGCAGCCCTTCGTCACCTCCTTTTTCCCCAAAAAAACATTTCAGTGTTGTACTGCAAGACTTGCATATTTACTTTTTTCTTACAATTCCAGTTTCTTTATCCCTAATTTTAACTTCACTTTTTTAACTTTATGACCTTTATAACTGAGGCTTTAAAAAAAAAGTTACATTTTACAGTCAACCTTTTCCCAAGTCTGAAGTTAGGATATACACTGCTGCAGGTGAGGCCAAACACCAAGCATCCAGCTGTTAAGTAAGCTCTGAGCACACTACACATTAAAGAATCTGACACTTGATCTGGCTTATATGGTCATGGGGTGCTAAATGGTTTATTTACATGTCTATTATTGCCTTATTTTTCACTCTTGACCAATTGTTTTTGTTGTTGTGTGCTGTCTTGTGTGGTTGTCAGTGTCTTCTGTATTTTGTGTTTTATGCTGTCAGAGCAAGACAAATTCATTTAGGCGTAATAAAGTTATGCAAAATTTCTGCATAGTTTATTGAATTTTAGGTGAAAACAAACTTAACTGGGGTCATTGCTAACTGTACAGAACACATGTACAATGATTTACTTTTGCAGCCTACATGCACCTTTGTTTTGGCTCTACTCAAACACTAATGTTCATGACAGTGTACAATTATCTGAAGACTTTTTTTTAAAATAAAAATTTTACCTTTTTTTGCCTAAATTTCAGTGAATTAAGTCTTGGCTCCATCTGCAGCAATGCAGGGCTAAGCTTCAGTTCTTTCAGAGCTGATCAAAATGACAATGTTTATCCAATCAATCATTTAAAGTTCATTCTTTCAGTACTATTAAAAAAAAGAGCCTTTAAATTTGACAAAGTGAATAATAATAAATGATAGCAAAGTGAAGAAGTAGATGCATAAGTACAAACAATAACAGCAATAAAAGTGATAAAGGTAAAGAGTAAGGGGTTAAAATGAGTGAATGAATGTAAATTAACTGAATTAAACAATAATAATATTAATATGAATAATAACATTGATTAAAATATTAGTAATCTAATTTTTAAACTTCTTTTAATTTGAAAAGTAAATTGCACATCTTTAAGTCAATGGCTACATTTACACGAAGTCATTAAACCTATCATAACCAGAATATTAGCAATAATCCGGTTGCGTACAGGCATGTAAACACCAGAAAACCTTTTAAAAAAACAGAATATGCTCATATTCCGGTTTTTACAAACCCCGAAAATCACTCCTGGGTTACTCCTTTTCTAACCCAAATATTGGGTCATGTATACACCAATCGGGATATCCCCATCGAAAGGAACATTAAGTTGTGTCCTGCGCATGTTCGTTTCACAAGGAATCTTGGTCTGTTGAGTACAGGAAGTACTTGTTGTAACATGGCACAGCTTGGGCTCGATTTCCTAATTCTTCACGTTCTCGCCTTCCATTAATGAAGAAACTGACAAAAAATAGTGTCAAGTGCTGGTGGTGGGTCAGTACCAGCACCAAAGCACAAACGAAGCCGACTGTTAGCTGCTCCGGGCCGTTCATTATCCGCTGTAGCCACTGTCATAGCAGTTCACCCCTTTAACTGATAAACATTTCTACTTTAGGTCAGTTTATATGGACTCCCTCTGATTTCAAACAGCTTCTGAATATTGTGGCAACTTAAATATATATTTTTTTCACACTGAAGTTGTGCTGTATTGACATTAACCAAATCATCAAATTTTAGAGCATATGATTGGACAATAATTTATTGTGTCATGGTGCTGTTATTGTTTTACAATTGTTATAGATCTGATCTGTATCTTCAACACAGAATAAGTGTTGGCCCAATGTATTTACTACTGAAATGAGTCTGAGGTGACCCCACTTTAAAAACACTAAACTATCCCTTTAAAGTATAAGAATGGGGTCGTTAACTCCTGCAAGTAGTGCTGTGGTTTTGCTGTATATCAAAAAAAATGAAGCCACAGTCCTTCTGTTGCAGTTTAATGGTCAATATTTCTGGTCTGAAGACTTTTCTTCTTTCTATTCTGTAAATGCTGTTTCTGTTTCTTTTGCTTGAGTTTACCACACTAACTCAGACAGAGGGGGAGGTACTAAAGATAAAAACGGATGTTTTATAACTGACCAATTAAAGGAAAACACACGTAGTGATGATCTGCTACCCCTGCGATTTTCTACTTCTACTCTCTGTGATGTTCATCTTCTGATCTTCAAACCAAAGCTGAGGAACAAAAAGTGCATGAGAGGAAATATTTATAGAGAAACTTGTTTAATGTGCAGGAGCTTCTTTCATTTCAGAGGTTGACTCCATCAGATATTTATGTGTTGTCAAATAAGCTCTTTGTGTTCTTCTGGTAATTCTTCTGTCAGTTCAAAGAGGAAAAGTTCACAAACAACACAATGGCTCCTCTGCTTCTCCAACATTTATAACGCAAACATACAAGGTCACATATAAGGGAGCAGATTTAACCCACCAGAGTGTCTTCTCCTGGTGCGTCTTTGTTTACTCTGAGGAGTGATACTGTTAAAGACCAAATGAAATAAAACAGAGTTTGTTCAGGTATTTTTGCTTTATGTGGACAGTGTTGTCTCCCCAGATGCTTCACCGCTGAAGTTAATAAGAAGTACTCCTGTGAGCAGAAACTAAATAACCAGAGCTGTTTGTAACCAATAAAATCTAATGTCTCACTTCTTACTCCTTCAGCTACCATCGTTTGCATTGTTTATGCTTAACCTGACTCTACCATAACACAAGCTCTTGTCACAGCATGTTGGAAGTGGAGCAAAAAATGTCCTTACTATAGAGAAGTTTGTTGTGATGATAATTGTTTTTCATTAATACAGAAATTTGGTCCGGATCTGATTAAACTGCTACTGAAACTGTTAGCATCTATGCTAATCTTTGTATAAGCAATCACTTCCGGCTGTCGTCTCACTCGTAGATCGTTCCTTTTCCTGCTCTAAAGGATGCTGATTAGGCAGCGCTGCTTCTGGCCAAGCACAATCATTGTAGATTGGAGCTTGGCAAGATTACAGACGTTGGATCGTTTGGATTCGGCTACACTACAAGGCTATGCTTTCATGCTGTTTATACCAAATTCAGACCCTACCATCTGAAATACACAGCAGCAATCGAGACTCATGTTGTCCTGTATCTGAATGTTAACAGATTCCTTTTGACAGTATGCAAAAACTCCTCTTCATGGAAAAACTGTGAACATTACCATGACTGGAACAAATTAAAATAGATTAAAAGAAATGAACTAAATGAACTCTCGGGAGATTACCTTAGCTTGCTCCCAGAGTTGTATAGTATAATCAGCACTCAACTGGGGTGCCTGCAGTTTGCCCTACAGTGTGTCGTGCAGACATGGGCAACTTTGGTAGCCTAGGGGGCCACATGAACTTTATTCTCAGTTCTATAGGGCAACACTGTTATAATTTCAAAAACATACTCTTGACTATTAGAGTGTTCCCTGGTTATTCAATTAAATTTCATTTGCAGTTTTACTTTTATTTTAGCAAATGCATTTATTCATACATAATAGAGAGTCTTACAGAAACAAACAGCTAATTTTAGTTCACATTTCTTAGAAATATTGCTGTTTAAATGTTTGCATGGTAGATTTTGTCACTTTCTCTTCATTTATATGCATTTTCCAAAATGCTTTAAATTGACTGGCAGGCTGCTTTAAGGAGTGGGAGGCCCTCAAGTCGGCAGTTGCCAACCCCTTGTGTAGTGAAATAAAGCAGCAGATGGATACAACTCTACTCTTAGAACAGCAATTAAACTATTTAAGAAGGGGTAATTATAGTTTCCAGCTGCCACTCTGCTACAGTGCTCTAAAGGAGAAATATTATACTAATTTTCGGGCCTTTGTATCTGATTTTTGGACTCCTATAGAGCAGCTACACATGATTGCCCACACAGAAAGCTTTGTAGAACTTCAGGACGCGGTGCCTATCACTGTATCACCGCCTTGTATTTCACTGCATCCTGCGAAAACAGTCTGTGTAATTTACTCCACCCCCGCCGAGCGCACTGGTTACACCCCTGAGAACTTCCGAAGAGCTGCCTAGCGCTGCAAAGCCCGACCTCCTTATTTTGCTGGTGCAGGAAACTATAAGACTTTCTCTTTTAAAAACGTCACGTTTTGTAATACAGCTGTACACCGATAATATGTTACTTACAGCTTGCTCTTCTGACCATTCAACATGACCAAGTTACGTTAGAAAGGTGTCTTCCTTTAGCAGCAGTTTACCGGCTAATCCTGCTTTGGACACACCGATGTTGACAATACAGTCCCATGTGAAGTGCCGTAGACAGACATACGTGAAGGTTTTTTTCTTTTGCTGGCCAGGAAAAAGGATCTTGCCTCTTTAGGAAGGTTAAACAAAACTAACTTTCCCTCACACCTGAACAAACATTTTCTGTGAGCCATTGCTCAACGTGCTAATGCTGTGAACTCGTAGACAGCAGAGTAGCGCACAGCGATGTAACTTCTGAAGCAGAACGGGGGAAGGCCTCGAGCATATGCCTGGGAATGACCATGTCGAGGAAACCAGCACACATTAGCGTCAATGGGACTGAACTGTTGAAAAAAGACTGTAAAACACAGCATTCAGAGCCATCCAAAACAGCTTGCAGGGCTCACTTCCAAATGCATGATCCTCATTATTGACGCTTTGGCATCGTTTAACATGAGTATTCAACACTGTAACATTTATAGGTTCCCCTTTAAATGTTCAAATATCATGTTTTGAATTATTCATTGGGTTTAATTGGTCAATTACAACACATATTTTAATGCTGATTTCACTACACCTTTCATCTTCTGGAATAATTGTAAATATTTGATTATTATAGACACAGCCTGAACCCTTTGGAACTCAGAAAAAGTGAGACCAAGGCGAAGAAGGTTGACGACTGCCTCAGAGATGTGTCTGAAATAGGAGTAGCTAAAAATATTCAATAATTTGTGCCAAGGAACACTGAGTTCAATAAGCTACACAGAAGACTGCATTAGTTTGATATTTAACTTACCAGACTCCAACAAAAATGTCTTTACAGAACCATTAAATCAGCACAAACAAGACGACATGGGCTGAGAAAATGTTTAAATGTGCAGAGGGACTTTTAAGGGAAGTAGGAGAGTGAAGACAATTACAACAATAAGACAAAGGGTAAAAGCACAACACTTACGCTGGAGCTGAGTGGTTGATGGATAAAGCAGAAACATCAGACCTATTCTGTATTGGCTTTGACAAGTGTACCCCCTTGCCCTCCCCCAGCTCCACTCCAGCTCAGCAGATGGATCCAAGCAGCTGCCTCCCCCTGCACCCTGCCCTCTTCTCCCCGATCACAGGTCCACAGGGCCTCCTTCCACCTGGATCAAACTGATGGGGATCATATGTTCAGCTCCACACGTGGGTTTAAAGCCATTCAGCCCCCCTGAGCATGGTAACAGTTTGGGAGCTTTGTCTCAGTGGTTAAACACAAGGTCAGTGCGGGTGTGTTCATGGCTCTGTAGCAGTAAAAGTGCAGTCAGATTCTGTAAGCTTTACCATAAAAGCTTTGAGAAAATGAAATTAAAAAAGACCTGCAATGCTAAATATTATGCTGATTGCCATGTTATTTTACAGTGGCTTTCAATTCTGAATAGCCAGTTACCAAACATTTGCAACAGCTTACTGAGGCCTTTTTTATAATGATGACAGGACAGTGGATAGCATAGGGAATCTGGGAGAGTGTGGGGAATGACATGCAGGAAAGTATCCAGAGGTAGAGATATAAGAAACCAGGTGGTCTGACTCCTTCCCTGACATCCATGTGAGTGCTGACCCTGCTGCTATAGGCCATAAGTGCCGTGGGGGAAAACATTCGACTGTTTAATTGAGGCAGACCAATACAGAGCATGAAGTCATTTAGATCAGTCTGGATGAAGAAGTTTTCAGGTTTGGAGGGAAACTAATAAACTCTCCTCCGAATCCCTCTTTGTGCTATCTACAGTCAGAAAGTAGGACGAGAAATAGAAGCTTTAGTTATCAGACCCCTCTCCTTTTGAAACAGCCACTAGTCAGTCTTAACCATACTCCTCAAAAACACTTTGAAAATGTTATTTTGGGCAATTCTGTCCCCCCTTTAGTAATGCCAATTGATATTGTACTTTATGTTGTTGGAATGTCTGATTACTAATCTCTACAACAACATACAAGGAGATACAATTAATAATTTTTCATTCATGGAGTATTTAAATAATTAAGACTTACACTTTCTATCTCCTACATACAATGCAGTTTTGCATTGCTTTCATAAATAATTCAAACATCTCCACCCAGGAACAAAGGACCAAACAACATGTGACTTAAACAACCCGGGAAATGTCCAACGGTCATGATAGTGTGCTTGATCAGTGATCGGAAAGTTGCAGGTTTTAGCCCAGCTCCGGGTGTCACATGGTGGTGTGTCCTTGGGGAAGACACTCAAACTGAAGTTACTCCCACTGATGTGTCAGTGGTGTATGAAAGGGCTTGAATGTGTTAGTTGATACTGATGGGCAGTTGAAATAGAAACTCCAACCATCAGTGGGTGAATGGGTGTGAAATGGTAGATATGACAGGTGTAAAGCTGCTTTGAGTAGTCAAAGACTAGAAAAGCGTTATTAAGGTCAAGTCGATTTACCATTTACATCCGGGAGAAAGGGGTCCTAATATCTAAACTAAGCTAAATAAATGCAAGAAAATATGTTTACAGCTACTCTATGACTTTTTCAAAATGTTCCCTGACACTTTCACTGTATTTGCTCTTTAGACATCAACATCAGTTTCTCTGCTCTTAGAATACAGTATTTCATGAATTTCCTGTCATTCTGGTGGTGAACTTTCATACTAAGCACAGCTTGAACAGGTTTGATATTATGGCGTGTTTAGTATAAAGTGTTTAAGCTTGCTCTTTGATTCACCTTAGCTGGTGGAAGTACTTAAAAGGGCCATTTTATTCAGGAAAAGAAATCCTCCTCTAACCTCATATTCTACTATCTAAATGTTATTTTAAGTCTGAAAAAATCAGCTCATTCAACAAGGCGCCATGTAGGCAGATCAAAGAAACCATTTAACATTTCTTCTTAGCTCCAGCTAAAAGGCCTTGTCCTTTGGGCCTCCTCTCTGCCCTCCCCATTTCCTGACAATTATTGTATAGCTAACACTAAACACTCCAAATTAAAGTTTCCCTGGCAAGGAGCTCACATTCATCAACAAAGCTCGCTGGAACGTGCCGCGCTTTCAAGAGTGAATAACGCCAAAGCAATGATGCTGTAAGTGGATTTTCTGCCTGCTCCCGCTGCATGGCACTCACATCACAGAGCTCATTTGAAGTGTTTAGTCGTGGAAACATTAATCCCTGTAATTTCAGGTCTGCTGTTCCTTCTCTGTCAGGTACATTAGGGCTGCATTGGAGAACCAGTAAAACAGAGAGGAAGCCCCGATGCTGTCCGCCCGTAATTAGAATGCCATGTGTTCATCCTTACGAGGTGAAACAGGACTTGTTAAATGAAGACCTGTCACACTTTAATTGTCTCCGCTGAGGAAAACAGAGGGGAGAGTGGCGGGGAAAGAGAAAGAGAAGGAGATACGAAGGACGAATCACCCTCATAATTTTACAAATGTGGTTAGTTAAGGTAGTGAGGAAAAGGCTGTGTAAGAATACGCTCATGTTTGAAATGCATCATTGTCACCTGGAAATGGATCGTTCCTCTGTTTATTTGCGTAATTACCTCCAGCAGGGAGGTTGTGTCGTCGGCTTGATTTGTTTTTTGTCAGTTTGTTTGTTGTTAGTCAGTCAAACACTACTTAACAGATTATAATTGAATCCTGACGAGGGTAAAGCCACAGGCCAATGAAGGAACAGGTGATTTGTTGCGGATGTGGAACAGTTTCCAGGCATGGATCCAGACATGAGTTACACTGAATTTTAATCTTATGATATATATGTTGCCAGATTTAAATTCGAGACTTCACTAGAACATGGTACATAGTCCTCAACTGTCTATGTGTTTTGATGCATACATTTATAACGCCTTTTTCCTCTTGGATTTTAGTGTTTTCACTCTATGGGCTGCAACATGAACAGAAATCTCTGTGAATGGCATGGGTATGACTGGGGAACATATCAAAATTAAGGGTGTTACTATTTTATTAAACTGGGCTTAAGAGTTTACATTCCTATATACGTGATTTCAAACTAGAACTATTAGAGCTATGGATCACTTGGCCTCTGAACTTTTACCCATGAAATTGAATCAATTCATTGTCAAGCCAGAGAGAACATTTGTGCAAGCTCTGACAGAAATCCCCTTGAGGAAAAATAAATAAATTTACAAGCGAGGCGTTATCACAGGGCAGTTCGATGCCACCATAGGTTAGCGTGCCTCACAGCAAGAAGACTGCCTGTCTGACTCCCTGTGTTGACCAGGGTCACATGGTCTCCCTGTGCCTGCATGGGTTTTCTCAAGTTTCCTTCCATAGACCAAGAACTTGCTCATTTCAGTGACTCCTAATTGCCTATAATTATGAGTCTAAAAACGAACAGTTGTCTGTCTTTCTATGTGGCCCTGTAATTGTCATCTAGGATAGGCTCCAGCTCCTGCCACCCGGAAGGGATAATTGGTATAAATAAAAGATGATTATGAGGCCCTAATAAATTTGAACTTGATCCTCAAAAGTTTTACCAATGTGTCTTTGAGTCACAGTGCCCACTCTCTGAAACAGGCAACAACATTTTTTCCTATTGTAATAATAAAGGGCAAGTATTTAGGTTTAAAATAATAGAAAATCATGACCTAAATTTAGGATGGACCATGTCTTTACTAACCCTCTTGGGCGCCTACGTGACTCTCTGACCCCTGAAAGCTCCTCCATTTACCCCCCCCTCATGGGTGACCTTGTTCTCCACTCTTCAGTTTTCTAATACATCCTCTTAAATGAAGTAAAAAACAAAAAGCCTAAAGTTAATTAAGACAAAACAGGGCAGCCCTCCATTAGGGTTGTAACATATGTAAAACATTCACAACCTATAAAAAGTCACATTTAACATATATTTTAAAAATACTCAGAAGGGTTAAACCTAAGCCAAACACACACTGCATTTCTTCAGTCTGGTCATAAAACTTGCTCAAAAATATCAAATTAGTCTGTCAGCTAAGGCTGGTTTAAAAATAGCGAGTCCTGTGGAGTAAGTGCTTTCTTTAGTAGTATAAATCTCAATCTGAAGGACTTTGGTTGACTCAAATATGTGAAGTTTTTCAACATAAATAAATGAGTCCTCCAGCCACTGTGTGAGCACCAAAAAAAGCCTGTTTTTCTGTCACAAGCCAAGGATCCATACGTATTTCACAGGAGAGAATCAGAGCACTAATAAAGAGTGGGTTAAGGTCTGCTGAGTGAAGGATGGAGATGGAGCAGGTTGTCACTGTGGATGTCTTCATTTTCCGTATACTGAAGTTTAAAAATGGAACCATTGGTTACCACCTGGGTGTACCTTGAGCTGTCTGAGAAGAAGCGATTACCTCCTCACAGTGTGCTATAGAGGCCCTGGGGGATTTTTGTCATCAATTAATCACAAAATCCCAAAGAGGAACTATTCATCAAAACTTAATAGTTCCTCTTCTGATGAGTAATTTTGCAGAGAAAAAAGGCTGAAGACTTCACCAAAGGTTCAGCTCCAGCTTTCTCTCCAGCCTAACAAACCCTGACTATAAAGATATAACATTTTACCACTAAAATCTAAAATCAGATAAATCAATTTAAAAAATGATTTGTCCTTCATAAAGCATGCATTTGTTTACAGAGGAAACACATACATATTTCTTCCTTTCGGTTTTCAGGATGTCAATCCCCAGAGCCAGAAATAAAAAGACGCTAACAGAGAATAGCATACAGAAAGCAGTTCCTCCATTAACCACTCGAGGTTTGCTCCAAAAGCTAAAGAATCTACTTAGACCCCATTATAATAAGTGTATTTTTAAGGCAGGGCTGGATGATTTGGAGAATAGATGTAACACGATGTGTTCAGTCAAATCATTAACAAGCAGAAGGATGAGGTACTGCTCATGGCAGGGACATACTGAACAAAGGTTGGTCTTGTGCAAATGAGTGCCTGCTTCATGAATTGCATTTGTGTACCAGTCTGAACTTGCATGCAGAGGATGCAAACTGTTCAGTTCTCTGAACACTGATACTGATATCAGTCAGACTAAACTGATTATTAATTATGGCTGCAAGAAAACTGGCAGTTTATTTCTGCATTTGCCAACACAGAAGAGCCAGCATGATGTGTTTCAGGTCAAGTGGCTAACACCATATGCCCTGCAATGGAAATGTTGTGCATGCATACATCACAAACCCAGTTGGAAACTTACATAAAGTTTTCTTTTATTCAATGCTGAGCTTTAGACTGTTGATGATGTTAAAAGCCCACTTCTTTCATCTTCAGGACTGGAGTGGGGTTTCTTGTCATTCATTTATTTTATTAATGTGGGGAACATAATAATTTTGCATTAAAATGTCTTCATATTTTAATCAACTGAAGGAATAATCCTATGTCTTTTGGCTGTGTTATAATGCTTCAAATATATTTAACAGTTTTCTTATTCAGAAAAGTCATTAACTTTAATAATTATAATGTTACTGGTCTTGTCCTTGTCTGGTCACCATAACAGATGACAAGATTTGATATGTTCATAGTTGCTGTGAACACTTGTGATTCACCACATTTATTTTCCGCCATTGGCTCAATGTTCAGTCACCAAATCACCCTTGATAAAATGTAAATGAGAACTCTGCAAAAGAAACTGCACTGCATGTTGTTCTAATAACAACAAATCTTTGATAGGTTTCACAAGTACAATTTTCACATAAGGAAGAAAAGCTGTTAACTGAGGAATAGCTGGTTTGTCTCAAGCCACTAGTAAAGCAATTTAATGAACAAGTTAGCATCAGAGGTAAGCAAAGATGAAAATAGCTTCTACACATCATACTTCATTGTTTTGTTTTATTATTCAAGTTCCAGCTGACTGATTTGCTCTACCGGCAGATAAATTGTTGAGGCCATATTCTCCAACTGCTGAAACAAAAGCAATGTCTCACACAGTCCACATCATCTACCCGAGGAGCGTCACCTTGATCACAGTTCTCTACCAGAGTGCTTGATTAGAAAAGAGTTTGAACCACAGAGCATAAACTTTAAGTGAAAATGACTCAGTCACTGTAGAGCAATGCTGAAATTGTCCATCTGAAGACCACCAGGCCAAGGAGCACCAAGTGTTCAGAATGTAATACCTGACTTTGATGAGTGAGGCTTCTTAATCAAAGATTTTGTTGATGCGATTTGCTGTCGCTAACCAGCGGGTGTTGCCCTAATTATTTACAAAAGAGCAGACAGCATGATAATTGCTTCAGCGCTTGAATGAGCTGGTTGTCTGATATGGAGTCAAGGTTGCAGAGGATATGCTGCTGTGTCCTGCATGTAGACAAAAATAGATATGCAAGGGATTTTTTTTCTATTTTTAATCACCACTTTCTTAAGGCAGAAATATTTTTGGGGCATTATCTCTCTCTATTATCGATGTCACTACTTAAATCAATGTTCCACATAAGTATTCTGAAACAAACATCCTCCTATAGGTTTGTGAGCTCTCCTCACTCATAGATTCTTCTGGACTGTTGGTGTGGATGACCTACACTTGTTGACCTGCCTGGCTGCAACTGCTGAAACTGTAAATGTCTTTGCATGGAATCCTGTTTTTCTGATGCTTTTTTTTTGTACATAATTTGACAAAGCATGCCATTGTCAGGAACCCTGCACACTGAATCCAATGTGTTTAAAGGGGTCATATCATGCAGAAACAAGATTTAATACCTACAAATTATGTTGTTAATTGAATTGCCGACTCTACACCTCCAGAAAATCCCACAACATGAGATCTGCTCCTGTCCCCGATATCCGGGAGCGAGATTTCCGCCCCTGAAAACGTCTCATAGCGAGATCTTTCCCGCAACCTGACGTCAGGTACTTTCAGTCTCTTCTCACTGGACGAGCCTGAGAAAGCAGCTCCTCCCTGCAGCTCCTCCCCGGTAATGCCTGAAGCACCGAGCCGCAGCTAGGACATGCCCACCAAGCTCAGCCCTTGATATTCTCTCCAGGACCAGCAGTTTCAGTTGTAGTTTCAGTGTTTGTTTTCTGTTGTTTCCCTGAGCTATATACTTGAGAGAAGACATGTCTGGGAAGGGTCTTCATCTGTGTTTTTTTGGTTGTGGATCAAAATCACAACTATTTTCACTTCCAAAGAATGAAGACACCAGAAAGCAGTGGGCAGGTTCAGCCGCTGTCTCAGCTGTTTCTGTGTGCTAATCATTTTACCCCAGAGGGCAGTTTGATGCAGGATTTGCATCTCAACTGCTGCTCAAACAAGGAGCAGTTCCCTCCATAAAGACTGTCCACAGAGACCCGGAACCACAAGCGGTAAGTAATGTAATCAGAGGAAGTAATGTAAATAAAGCCATGATATAATGTCGAGCTAATGCTAAGCTAGTTAGCGTTAGCGTCAGCTGTGTTATGTAAATTCAGACTTGTAGAGCTCTTTTACGACCACACGGTAGCTAAAACAGCAAAACTCACAAATGGTGCTTCATCCTCTGTTACTTACACTTGTAAATAAATATATGATATAATGTTGAGCCAATGCTAAGCTCGTTAGCGTTAGCATTAGCGTCAGCTATGTTGTGTAAATTCAGACCTGTGGGGCTCTCTTACGACCACACAGTTGCTTGAAAAGCAGAACTCACAAACGGCGCTTCATCCTTTGTTACTTAAGTATCTATCTTTTAATTATTATGATGAACATGTCTTTGAAAAGGTCTGCACACCTCCCTCAGCTGCTGAAAGTAATGGGAAGCTATTGTTAGCGGTTTGACTCACTGTTGTGTGTAATCACATAACTAATGTGGGCTTTTTTCTACTTAAAAACACCTCTGTATTCATGGAGATGTGCATGATCGATCGGCGAATCTCATAAGTGGCCGTTTTAATCATGTAATAAAGGCCAAACAAAAGTTTAATGTTAACCCTTTAGGCGCCAAAGTCGCAAAATTGCGACAAGCAACATTGCTGGATGAAACAGGCCATAGCTGCATATATAGTGCTGAATAGTGTTACCACTTTTCACCATGAGATAGTGGACATGTGTCACTTTAATCTGAGGAGCATTTGTGGGCGTGTTTCTATTCAAAGTTTTGGCGTAAACTTAGTTTGAAACACACACACACCAGATCGGGGAGACGCGCAAGTGGTGGTAAAGCGGAGCAGAGGGAGAGACACGCACAGAGAGAGAGAGAGAGTGAGATAGAGAGTGAGTTAGAGTACTGACAATGCCGAGATTACTTCGTCAAGTACTGACTGACTCTGATTCTGAGGATATTTACCCTCTGAGATGACGTTCAGTCGTCCAGTGAGGACGAAATTGGCGGCGCGTATGCACGCAGCGGCACCGGGTCCGAGCGCCATGACAGTCGCCAAGCAGCACATACCGAGGCCGATGCTTTGTCTCTCCGTGGCCGGGGTGAAAGTAATCGGCGAGTGCCGAGGAGGGGACATGGCCTGGGAGGCAGGGGAGCTCAAAACACCGCGAAAAATGACGGTGGTAGCAGGAATGAGAAAAACCGCAGAGCCGGCAGACGAGGGAGAAGCCGGGAGATGAAAAGCACAGTCAGAATAGCGGTGGGGCATTCGTGCTCGGCCCGTAAATTACAATGATGATGCCCTGGGTTTACTTAGGGATGAGGAAGAGTACCAAAAGTGGATCATACATTTTGATGAGCCTGTTTGGTATTGTGGAGACAGGGATCTGACAAATTTTGAGCCCAATGACTTCTTGTCTCTTTTTTTGGATGGTGAATTCTGGCCTAATCACAAATGAGACAAACAGATATGCCCACCAGTTCTTATAGAGGGAAAACCCCAAACCAAACTCCAGATTTCATGACTGTTTTGATGTTACAGTCCCTGAGATGAAAGCTTTCATGTTACTTCATTTGCGTACATTTTCCAATATGGCCGCCACTTGGTGATATCACAATATGCAAATTAAATGAGTTTATTTACTTCCATTCCAAATTTTGGGTCATACTGAAGATTTTTCTCAATTACAGTCTGCCTTTATCTCTAACCACTTTCAAACTACAACCTTTTGAAATTTTGATATCAAAATTGAATATTTTCCAATATGGCTGCCATCTGATGACGTCATAATATGCAAATTAGATAAGTGAATTTACTTCCATCCCAAATTTTGGGTCATACTGAAGATTTTTCTCACTGACAGTCTGCCTTTATCTCTAACCACTTTCAAACTACAGCCTTTTCAAATAATGATAGAAAAATTTAATATTTTCTTGAAAAACTCTGGCGCCTAAAGGGTTAACTGCAAAGTCTATACAACGATCCGCGGACAGCCGGGGCCAGTAAACAATGCACTTCCGTATGTCACGCCTCCGCTCGGCCTCGGCACCCCCTCCGCTCTCTCCATGGCTCAGCCCTCTCAGGACTAGCCAATCAGAGGACAGAGCACACGTGGTCTCGGTTCTCACGTGTACTCTGTCTGAATCAGAGAGTTTTGAGGGAGAGCCTGGAAAGCGGCTAGAGAGAGGCTTTTGTAAACACGATTTTGAGGCGAAGAAGGAGCTTTATGACCTGCAAATCATCCAGAAGTACCCCAAATGCATCCCAGATTGGCATAATGACAAGGAAAACAGCATGATATGTGCCCTTTAAGTTTTATACTCATTGGGACCATTTGCAGTATAAAGAAAAATATTCCAGAGCAACACGGTCATCACAGTCTATCCATTCCTCATAGAACTGTAGATGCGTCAGGCTCATTTCTAACAGTGTTGTGCGAAGTAGTAGAAAACTCATTGGACTGTTAGCACAAACTTTATCCTTTTCTATTGTGTTCAATATTTTATGGTTTCCTAAAGGGTACAGCAAGGAGTTAAAACTGAAGGTCTGATTCAAGGAGGAGAGCAAGAGAAAGCGAAGGAGGGAGAGAGAAAGGAACAGCAGCTCCAACAACTGTCCCGGCAGCAGCTCAAAACAATTAAAAATCCCTCTAAGGATATGTCCACATGTAGGCGGGTGTTTTGAAAAGCTGAGTTTTTGTCTCTGTGTTTTGGCCTTCTGTCCACACCTTAATAGCAATTTGGGTCAGTGAAAAGACACATTTTGGAAAATTGCAGGTGCAGATTTTTTAAACCACCCTTTTTGGCATCTCCGTGTGTGCAGAGAAAACATAATTTTGGGCCTGAAACATCACACTCTGCTCTGACCTCTCTTCAGGGGATGTTACTATGTTGGACATCTTCTCTGCTGTTTACATGTGTAGCAGCTGACGTTGCTAAGCTGTTGCTGTTTTAAGGTGCTGATAACTGGACCATTCACATGCCAGCACTGACTCTCTGATGCTGGATCGAAAACACTCAGATGACATGACACCAGTGTTATTGTTTCTCAAGTGGCCGTGTTGATCAAGATTATCAGATAAGTCTCAAACTGAAATATGAGCAATGAAATATTGACTCAACACTCCTGCTTTCACCAGGTAACATAGCCACACCTTAAACTGTAACACAATTCCGACATGTTGGTGGAGAAAGTTAGACAGCTTTTACAGAGAAATTGCTAAAACAAGGTGTATATAATATGGACATAGTTTGAAGTCTAACAGTGCATTTTTGTGTGGACTGGGAGTTTTTAAAACAGGAGGAAAACCTCTGTTTTAAAAAAAAAAAAAAAAAAAAAAAAACTAAAATGACTTGGACAAAAGCAACAAACCACACAATAAGTCAAACTGATCTTAATGTACAAAAGTTAATGGACAAATAAAGCTGACTCAGTTTGCAAAGGCCAAAAGTAATTGCTTCACTGACCACCACCAACTAAAGAAGTTGCAATGAAACTGTGGTCTTGAATTTGCATCTTTATTGTTGTTAAAAGTTGTGCTATTATAGCCTGCACAAGTGATCAAGGATAATCAATGCAGGGAAGACCTTCATCCTATTTTCTACACTGAGGGTCAACTGTGAAAAGAGACTTCACAAGAGGACCAGAGTGTGGTAGATGACCACGCTGTCTTCCAAACCTCTGACAACCACAAACAAATACATTTGCTCAAAGCCAAAATGTGTTGGCCAAATATTTTGTATTTTGTTTTGCTTGAATTCATGTGTATATTGGGTAACACCTGTCACATAATTCAAAGAAGAAAAGCCTGTCAAAAATATTATACTTTTCATCACTATGCAGCACTGGTGTGCAGCTGACTTGCATTGCAGGGGCTGTTTACCAAAGGAAGAAGACGGATCTATATTGTACTCTTATAGAGCAAAGTGGATCACAGACTACATAAGCGAGGGCATACTAGTTCCTGCACTTACTAGAGTTTATTAAATATCCAGCAGAAATGTTGTCCAGTTAATAAATCAGCTGTAAGCATACTGAAGACAAGGCTTAGCGTTAGGGTTAGTATCCAACTTTGCAATTTTAGAAAGTCTGTGACGAAAGTTGAGAGGAAAATACAAATGTAAAACTCTTTTATTTACTTTTTAATCAAATTATAAATGCAGCAGACTCTCTTGTGAATACAGCCTCTTTTAGATGCTAAGTGAGGGAGTTTCTAACACTGGATCCATTTTTCTTGTGATTGAGGGAGCAGTAAATACAAAATGACAGCTCATCCATCTGTGATGATCGCCGGTGTGTCTTGATTTCCAACCCATTTTCTACAGGTGTAGTCACAATGGCATCAGGCCAAGGGCAGTTTGAAACACAAAAACATTGTTTAATAAGTTGTTTGGGTCTTTAGAAGTTTGGAGAGGTGTTAAATTATTAGCTGTGGGGATAACAAGCTGTGGCAGAGACAGAGTACAAGGTAGCTCTGGCGTTGTTTTTTATGAACAGGGCAAAACTGTTTTCTAATCAAGAGGGGCTTAAAATGTATACAGCTAATTTTTTTTCCTCTGATTTTATGTGCTTCACGTATGCTCTGTGACAAGCTGCCATTTAGACATTTACCTCATTTCCCATTTAACACTGTGTTGCTGACAGAATGTAGAAGACCAACCTATGGACAGGCTGTTTGTCTTCTTATTTCCATCAAACACTGTTGTCATTTCAACACCCAGCATTTAGGTGTTTTAAATTATTAACAAACATGCCCTCCTTTTAGCACCCAGGTGTGTGATCATGATGAAGTGAGTAATGGCCAGGCACAAAACTGGCATGTTCCTATTTTAATGATGCACAAAAGGACTGCACTTAAGGTCTGGTACAAACAAAGAGAGGTTTTAAATCTTGACTGATTTTTAACCTTTCAGAGAGCCCAAACATGAAGGCACATAAAAACAGATTTTTCAGTTTTGACCTTGTAGTGTGTGGTGTGCCACAAAGAGAGAGACACAGCACACCAGACACCAACTGATTCATTCATCCACAACCAGGGCCTCTACTTTTGCAGCTTGTAATCTCATGTGATCAAACGTAACTTTAATGTGAACAAGCATGAAACATGCTCAGTTAAATGGGGCTAGCGGTTAGCCTCCCATGATATCTTTGGCGGTTGTGATTTCCATGGGACTCCTCTCATCAGTTTGTTATATATAATTTACAGGTTAGCCTGTATAGATGCTCATGATTTGCCACATATCAACAAGTTGGGGCTCAATTTTGCCTTTATTCTTGTTGCCATGGCAACCCCTGATTGGCTCTGTTGTGTCCCACGTGCATAACACAAAGAACGTGCTCAGCTGTTCTTAGCGCACACCACGCATAAGAAGATTACTGATCTTGTTCTAATATACACTTGGGTGCAACTTAGACACATCATCAGTGATGTATCCTGGGTTCATTGGGTGTTTCGGGTCTCACAACATCAGACACCCTCGCCCAGGTGACCCAGCCGGGGTTGATCAGTCCCCGGCTTGTGTCTAAGTAGCTGTTACGGTTCACGGATCTCCCCTCTTGATCCACAGCCATCTGGACGCCTTCTCTGCTGCGTCTGTGATGTTCTTGATGGCTCTTCTGTTTTGCAGTCCCTTCACTCCCAGCATCTTGAGTGCCCTGACGAGAGACTGGCCCACGAATCCTCTGCACCCGACCTCGATGGGGTTGCATCGGGTCCTCCATCCCCTGCTCCGGCACTCGCCTGCCAGCTCCTCGTACTTAGCCCTCTTCCTCTCAAAGGCCTCCTCCATCCGGTCTTCCCAGGGAACAGTCAACTCCAACAGGACCACTTGCCTTGTTGTTTCTGACACCAGGACTATGTCTGGCCTGAGTGTGGTCACTGCGATGTTCTCTGGGAATCTGAGCTGTTTCCCTAGGTCGACTTTCAGCTGCCTGATCTTAAATACTGAACACGTTTAATATTAATGATTTCAAGTCCAGCAACAGATGTGTTCAGGTGACATTTCCTGGTTTGGCAGTTCAAAATAAATACACTCTGTTAGAACTACAACTAGAGAATTTTATTATGTAAAACTTGTCAGAAGTTACATGTCAATGAATGACAGAGATGCCTGCAGCTGCTTTTCTGACCCACTTACATCCTCTCCCATATAGAGCCTAATTCAGTGGGTTTGAACAAAAATTTAGAGCAGTTCTTTATGCATTGTTTGTAGTTTTATGGAGACTTGAATCACTGCAGCACTAGAAAGCCAAATTCCATAGGCTAGATCGATTTTAGAACAAACTCACTCAATGTGCCAATATTTGCAGATGCTAAAGTGCCAGAGTAGAGGGCACATGGTCACCACATTGCTGTGCTTTAACTTATATTCACTGTAAACACACACCTACACATGGGATAGATGAGGTACCATTTGGTCAGTGTGTGTGTTTTTTGCCTTGTATGCTGATAACAGGGCTGTCTAACATAGCTTTAACATAGCTTTGGATGGTAGTTTGTGGCCTCGGAGCACAACAACATGTGGGCTTTTCAACAAGTGACGACTGTGCAATCAAGATCCACTTCATGGCCCAGAAATACCAGTGAAGGTGTTGTCACTGGGTTTGTCACTAAGTTTACCACCCAGTAAAAGCTGTTGGCCAGGTAGACAACTGAAGGATACACCACAGAAATATAAAACAGTCCATCTGCTAGGTCAGGCTATTCCAGGGTGTCAGGGAATCAAAATGATGGCTGGCTTTGCTGTACAGGATTAAGCAGATGTGTTTCTCAGGTTGAAACATTTGATCCAACAATGATATCCTCACTTTCACACTCACTTTTCTGTCAAAAAAGAGAAACTATTCAAAACTGAATAACCTTCTATGGGAGCAGGGATGTCAGCATACATAACATTAAACCTTTATGGTCTCTAAAGCACATTCTTTGTATAAACAAGGATTATTAGTATGTGATTGGTCAGTGAAGTGCTCTTCTACACAATAAAACTAGAGAACTACTCATGCTGAAAATCCAGAACTGAAGAACATATCTTAGAAGCACAAGTACACTGACATTACAAAGCCCATACTATTGGGTGTAGACAGTTTTTACACTTGATTTTGCAGTAATGTAACACCCACATGGTATGCTCTCAAAATTCACTGCGATTATCCTGTAGCAAGCACATATTTTCATAGTAACTCAGTGACTGTGTTTAATGCTGACTATAGCCTGTATTTAAACTAAGTAAAGGGTTTCTTTCAGGTCACATTTTCAAAGTCATTTTCCAACATATTCGCTTAATACAGCCCAATTCAATTACCACAGCAGCACCCGTGAGTTAAGTGTGGATCAGGGGAGCAAGGAGTGCTCCAAAGAGAGAGAGAGAGAGAGAGGAGACCCCCGTGGGCATAGTGTGGGATGACCGGAGTTTCCCTGTAATGCTGCAGACCTGGAGGGAACCCCACTGCAGCAGATTTACTAATCAAGCCACCAGCAGAAAGAACCAAAGTGTGCAAAGTTTTAGGAAGGATCCATCACCGAAAGAACTCACTGGGCAGAATGCTAACATTAGCCATGGCAAAGTAGCCTGTAGTTATCTGTTATGCTTAAAGTATCTGAGTGCTGCTTTTCTGTTTGTTTGTTTGTTTTTTTAACTTTGAAAATGACTGATTGTTCCTTTGATGCCCTTGTCAGTGTGCCCAACTTCCCTTATACCCCTCCTTCTTACAATGAGAAATAACACAAATAGTCCAAATTTAATGAAGTGGTTCAATGATGATGTATTTTTGTAGGCTAACGCAAAAGTTAGCATCACACTGGCTCTCCTTACTAAAGATTATGGGATATTTACTGTGTTTTGGACCATTACTGAGAATAAGCCTTGTAGCAAACAAAAAGTAAAACCTACATGTGCGTTTTTTTTTGATAATCCCTACCTACTTTTCACAAAATTTTAAGCTTGAACATTATCATCAAGAGTAAAAAACTATTAGTAAACTACTATGGAAGTACAATATGGCGGCTGGACTGCGTAGAAAAGGCAGTATTTCCAATGTATGTCTTGTTGTAGCCTATAGTTAAAAAATTTCCTTTAATCAAACCATCTCATCAAGTTGGTCCATACTGCTGTCGCAGTTGTGCACGAATTACTGTTTATAAAAATAAATATCACAAGTGCTTGCTTTAGTATTCCAAGACATTTTTTGTAGTCCTCATTAACAATTCCTTAGCAACAGTCCTTTTAAACACACAATGCTTTAACATTCAAAAATGGACAAAATCAGCTGCATTTTATTATTTCAGATTAAATATTAAAATCTTACGTATTCATGAGGAACTTTATTTAGGTATTTATCTGAAACCAGTATTCTAAATCCTATTTAATTCAGGGTTGGTAGGCAGGAAATTCTAAATGCTAACTCACTGCCTCATTTTGGACTAATTCCTGCACCACTTTGTTTAAGGCTTAACCATCTACCATCTAGTCTTTACCCTCATCTCCTCTCACTAAGCCTGTCCTCTAGGCTTAACATTAATGAGATGAATAAAAATACTGCTGGATTACGATGTGGATGTCTCGAGTCACATTTGCAGTCAACCCAAGCACATATTGTCAATGCAAAAGTAACACAAACTGGCCAGGGAAAAAAAAGTTTGGCTTACCCCAGTAAGCCTAGCAACTGTGCTGTAGGAGCATTCTGACTGAAGGTCAGAGCAATCAGGATGTCTACAGAGGATCACTTCTTTTTTCTGTTTTTCATTTTAGTTGTTGTCAGGAATATTTGTGTCATAGTAGAATCTTTTTGATGCATTTTGGGGAAATTGTTGCCCCAGATGTGTTTATGCAACACTGACAGTCAAAGAAATCTTCCATACACTCCAGGGTAAGAGAGGGTAGTTCAATACTAAAGATGTAGTTAGTAGGAATTGTTGTTTCATTAAAGGCACTTTGTTGACGTGGGCAGTTCATGTAACCATCGCTGAGATCATGCACTAATAGTATTTTGAATAATTAAATAAATTTATAAATCTTTGAGCTTTTTTATTCCTCTTTTGTCCTTATCTTTTTACTGATGTCACATTTGAGACATTTGAATAAGAGTCTCCTTAATGAAATGTGAATAAAAAATTGTCAAATGGCTTATAAATGGGAGAGAGGTCTCCAACAACAGATTTTGGTAATAGTTACTATGAAGGGTGGAGCATTAAGAGGATTACTTCCTAAAAGGGGCAGGGCTTGACAAAGGGTGGATAGGACTAATGTTGTTTTTCCAGTTTCCTTACACTAGAAGGGAATCATATTTCAACTGAAGTTTGTCCAAATCTGCTAGGTGGTAAGATGCCTTGCTATTTACAAAGACTCCTCTTTGGCTGGTCTGGTATGTCACATCCAGGCGAATACTGTTTGAAATCACGTTAGCAAGACATAAGGTGCTTTTACTTCCATCCACATACTACAATTCATTTGACTCATTCAGCTGACATCAGATATCTTAAGGGGCTTGTTTCTCATTCTATCTCTCTACATTGATAAGTTCATCTTTTGTCTCTGGCTTTGTTCCAAGCATGTGTGCTGTTTGACTCCTGGGTCAAAGCCAGGAGCAAGAACTGCGGAGCATGCTCAGCATGCCAAAGCTAGTCAGATTGAGGTGTGCACATTCAAGAGCAAATTGATCCCCTAGAGTATTTACAATCAACTGGCAGCTCGGAGGCCCACAGGCCCCCCATGAATGTCCATCTGGCCCCCAAAAAAGGCTTTGTCAATTCCTTAAACCCTTTATCTGCAGAATTTAGAATAAAGTCTAAACAGCATTGTTAATGAAAATAAATAAATAAAAAAAATTGAAATAATTAATTTTATTGCCATTTTCTATGTGCCATTGTAATGTATCTGTATGTGTAAATGTATGAGCTGGGATCTGTTAGTTATTTAGAACATTTTAGATTTAGGTAACTATTGGGTTGTGGGTCAAAGTTACATGTTTTGATTGCGTACATTATTTTTAGCTGGGCCCCCTCTACAAGCTCTGGCTGGCTTTTGCCTATTGACAGAAGGTGTAGCTGTTCTTAATTTAAATTTAATTCATTTTATGAATAAATAAGTTGAATTGAATTGAAATTACTTCATGTTTGATCTCTTCCACAGAAGTCCATCCGTCAGCCATTTTTGGACATATGCAAGCAGGAGTGTCTCCAAATTAAACTTGTGATAGTAAGTAGAAAAAAGTAGGAAAAATAGCTGAGATATCACAACTATCCCAATTGGCTGGCAGTAGTATGTGTGAAAGGCAATGATCTCTCAATTTATTTATTTATTTTTTCAAGCTTGGCCCCAACAGCACATGTACAGTTAAATGAAAAAAATAAAACTATGACCCCGGTGTGAATCACGTTTACATATTTAAATGTCATTTTTTAACTCACAAACACAGACAAGACTTTTTTTATAGTTTTTTAACCAAGTTTTGTTAACATTCATATGTATTCATACAAATATTTTCTCTTACATCAAATTGTTCCACATACATATGAAAAAGAAAGATTGTGGAAGAAATGTATAATCTAGACAGTTAAACTATTTACAGTCCAGCAAACAACTTAGGCCCATGAGATCAGAGATGGCAAGTAACGAAGTACAAATACTTCGTTACTGTACTTAAGTAGATTTTTCAGGTACTTTGTACTTTTAGAAGTATTTATTTCTCTGATGACTTTTTACTTTTACTCAGTTACATTTTCAACATAAATATCTGTACTTTCTACTCCTTACATTTCCAAAAAAGGCTCGTTACTTTATATGTATAGCTTAAGCAGCGCCGCCCCTCCCTTTACGCAAAACATCCATTGGGGGCTGCATTTTGCGCAAGAGGACGCATTCTCCGCTGTCTGATGCAGCCACGATCCACTCTGTGGACTACAGACCTGATATTTTCCATTTAAAGTGTGGCTTTTACCATTTTTGTCATACCATTTTTGTCATGTCATTTTGCAGTGCAGCCGATGTACATGTGAACATTTGATCTAAATCCCTCCCAAATCGCTCAGCGTCTTTGGGCGCACGCTCTTCCATCTGCCGGAGAGCGTAAAGACGCAGACAGACGTGCATGGCAGGGACAGTGAGGGATCATCGGTCACTTTGTGTGATTTTATAATTCCAATGGTGTTTTGATAGCTTATGTGCATGGTTTAAGTGAATACAAAGGCTTAAAAAAGGCGAGTCAGCCTGTTGATGAATCAAAACTCAACATTCTTCATCAGTCCAGTCCAGCTCTGACCCTCTGTTTCACTCACTCACTAAATGATAAATTCATCCTGAGGTTTCCTGCATCACGTATTGTCCATGATATATAAATGAATCTTTGATGGATCAAGCTCCAAATACATCTACTAGTGCTGCGGTTCTCAACCTGTGGGTGGAGGCCCATAAGTGGGTCTCAGAGCTGTTTTCAGTGGACGGTGTATAAATCAGGTGAAAATGTGGCAAAAATGTCTTCAGTGTATGGAGGCCCTAAGAGGACAAACATCCATCACAGTATGTCAGAGTGTACCCACTAGAATAAACCAGACGCAGGAGGAGACACTGCTGTCTGTGTGTGTGTGTGTGCGTGCATGCAAGCCTGCGCATGTGGTGTGTGTGTCAGAGCAGGTCTGCCACTCCGCACAGTGAGAAACAACTGTTGCCTGATGTGCTATTAAAAAAAGTGCTATTAAAAAGGTTGATTAAGAGTTGGGCCTATGAGCATGATTTGTGACACCATAGTTTAGAAGCTAATCCTGGTCCAAAATTCAGTGTTCAGAAGTGTGATGTGTTAACCTTAAGTGTACAATACAAATGCCTAAAGGACTATATAGTGAAGTACATTGGGATGCTAGGCAGGTAGTTGTTGTTCAAACAATAACATTGCAAAAGTAGACTCCATATAAATTACCCTGTGTTTAATAGCTTTGCAGCCAGTGAATCGTGCACTAGAAATACTTTTTACTTTTAAAAGTACTTTTGAGTACACTTAAGAACCTGTACTTTTTACTTTTACTTGAGTAGTTATTTGGATCAGTACTTTTTACTTTTACTCAAGTCATTTTTTTACATAGGTATATTACTTCTACTCAAGTAAGGAATCTGGGTACTTTTGCCATCTCTGCGTGAGATCTTTTCTGATATTCCTCTGCACAAATCACAAATACACCCGAGCAGTTCTCCTAAGACAGCACAGTTTAATAGTGATTCACATCGGTCAATTTAAATATTCACTTTTGGGAGCCCTTCATCTTCTCCATTTCATATACCTTCTTCACTCTCTCATGCCACTGAGGTATAGTAGGAGGAAGTGGTTTTAACCATGACTGAATAATCATCTTCCTGGCTGCTAATAGAAGAACTTGCTATCGATACTGCTTCCTGTTTTCCAGTCTTCCTAGGGAGTGCTCTAATAATATACAATTTTGGGGTCAGAAGTAAATCAATGTTCTATATAGAGAATAATTCTTTCTGAATTCCCTCTCAAAAATGTTTCAACTTTGGGCAGTCCCAAAATATGCGTGTGTCGTCTCCTACCTGATGACACTCCCTCTAGTACAAATTTGGTAGTAAAGTTGTAAGTCATAGAGGGGATTTTGCAATATCTCATTTTAATTTCCAATTGAATTCCTTCCACATTGGCCAACTGGCTACTTGACTTTTCTTAAAAAATCTCCTACTGTCACAAGGCAGAGGGATGGTTTTATTGATTTGCATGTTTTTATACAGGTTAACATTGTAGTGTGTTTTACCTAGTTTTAATTGCTTGGATTTTATTGCATGTTTTTATAACCATTCTGCCTCGCACTGAGCTGCACACAGGAGTAATCAGAGCACCTGCGAGGTGCAGCAGGGAGCTGCAGCAGCCAATCAGAGGCCATCAGAAGGACTCAGCACGGCCAGAAAAGCAGGTCAAATGGAGAGAAGAGGAGACAGACGGAGGCCACAAACGAGGTGGAGAGGATGCCAAGGAGTTAGACGGAGGCATGAGAGGTGCTAGCGACAAGTGAGGAGGATAGGATGCTGCAGAGCAGACGGGAGCGGACGGAAGGCACCAGAACGGGGGAAAATCCAGAGTGTTACGACTCGGAAGACATGCAGCGGCAGAGTGAGGAGCTCTGCCGGTGTGGTGAGTATCCTTGGTTATAGTAACACTCTGGTACTTTGAGCATGACTCATCTGGTGATGGTATTGTGTACACTGTACTGGCGAACCTTTTTCCTTGTCCTCGCAGGTGATGAAGGACAAGGAAGCTGCAACCAGGACAGTGGCATCGTGACAGAACCCTCCACGTGGAGCAGCCGCACTGGGTCTGTGACCACGTTCCCACTGGAGCGAATGACTCTCCCCCCTCCTGATGTCCTTCACTTTTTAGCCTCTTCGCCCTTTTTAAAGGCTCTTGGCCCTTGTGTTTTATAGACATTTTAGGAGTGTTATAATACATTTTATTGGCTTTTATGCGGGCTGTTTTATCAAGAAAATAAGTACATTAAACTACGGGGTTCCACCAAACAGTCTTTGTCTTTGATCACTGTTTTTAAGTTGTCCTCATCCGATCTTATAAGAACTGAGAGTTTTCACTCCATTGGTCACACTAATATACTGGCTTAGCCTTTCTCATCAAAAACCACCTGTTTCAGCCTTAAGGCTGATTTTGTAAGCATGCATTAAAGCTCTACCTAAATACACCACAACTTTAACTTGAAATACTCTAGCAATGTAAGGATTTTATGTTAACTTGGATAAACTGTTTTATGGAGATCAGGATGTTACCTTTCTCCTTTAATGTTTTGTCTTGTCACCTTGAATCCTTGCTGAGTCTGAGCCTGTTAGACCCTGAAGCTGATCCCAACACTCTCTGCCAGCCAGAGAGAGTTAAACAACTGGAACAGAGGGAATATATTCAGCATACTGCAAGCTGCTCTTGGTGACATAAGTTTGGATAACCTTATAATGTTATCTGGGTGCAAATGTCACGGTGTTGATGTTTTCTGGGGTTAGAATAAGATACAATGCTTATCATGCATAAACACATCAGGTGCTGTGTATGTCAACTGTGCAGAGCACAATTAGAAGAAATAAGTCACCTGTGAGCACTCTGGTGATTATTACTTTTAACAGCCCTTCCTATTTTTAGTAAATGTGTATTTGAACCTTAAAGAATACAAAGACATGACCTAGAGTCCACAGACATTCATCCAAAGAAGTTTTTCCTGTGTGCACTCAAGTGCATATGAGTATCCTCAAGAGTCCAGAGTAAACAGCTGTCATATTCACTGAAAATATTGCCCATTTATCAAGTTTGATTGCTGTTGTTTCAACTTGTGAAGCTTGTACCAAACAGCTGGTCAGCCTGCAGCTGTCAGAAGAACACAAAGGCTGTGTGATGTGCCAAAGTAGAGCCAAAGAAAATGGCTTGGTAGTGGTAGAGGAAATTGTTAGAAATCTGTTGAATAAGGTGTGTAATCACCCTGCAAGTTTTTATGTCTTCACCTAAAATTGTTAAATTAAGAGGAGTTTGGATTTGAGGCAATACTTAGCCCAAGCTTCCATGCAGGTACTTTTTTTCGAGGAGCAGAGCTGATCTCTGTCACTGTAAATGTTTATGCAATTGCCATGTACCTCCATGTCAACAATTCAGAACTTATTCCAAGGCTGTGTTTTTTTTTTTTTTTTTTTTTTTTTTATTGGCTACTGGGTCCCTACGTCAGATTAGGTGACCACAGAGCCATAAAATCATGCTGTGACTTGCCCGACAAACATGACGGACTACATGATTGGAGTCGAAGGCATATAATTACCAACATGATGACATTAAAGACTGAATGGGAACACCAAACAAATATACAGTATTTAGAGTACTGCACTTTTCCTTGTCCCTCCAAACGTTATGGTGGATGATATGTTAGCTTGGCGATGAAGTCACTCACAAACATTCTCCTGCTGTTTTCTCAAGCATTACTATACTGCCTGGCCAAAAAAAAAGGCGCCATCTGGATTTAACTAAGCAAATAGGTACGAGCCTCCTATTGGATAATTACAGCATGGGCTATTGTCTTTCAGTTGGCAACAAGTTATTAAACCCCAGCTGATGCAATGAGTAGCTTCTCATTTCTTAAACAACCATGTCGAAAGACACATCCTGTGTTCATGGGAAAGATGTTTGTCTGTTCAAAAAGGGTCAAATCATTGGCATGCATCAAGAAGAGAAAACATCCAAGGAGATTACAGAAACTACTAAAATTGGATTAAGAACTGTCCTGGAGGAAGTTCATGTGGTCTGATGGGTCCAGATTTACCCTGTTCCAGAGTGATGGGCACATCAGGGTAAGAAGAGAGGTAGGTGAAGTGTTGCACCCATCATGCCTTTTGCCTACTGTACAAGCCTGCGGGGGCAGTGCTATGATCTGGGGTTGCTGCAGTTGGTCAGGTCTAGGTTCAGCAACATTATGTGCCCAAAGAATGAGGTCAGCTGACTACCTGAATGTACTGAATGACCAGGTTATTCCATCAATGGATTTTTTCTTCCCTATTCCAAGATGACAATGCCAGGATTCATCGGGCTCAAATTGTGAAACAGTGGTTCAGGGAGCATGAGACATTTTCACACATGGATTGGGCACCACAGAGTCGAGACCTTAACCTCATAGAGAATCTTTGGGATGTGCTGGAGAAGGCTTTGCATAGTGGTCAGACTCTCCCATCATCAATACAAGCTCTTGATGAAAAAATTAATGCAACACTGGATGGAAATAAATCTTGTGACATTGCAGAAGCTTACTGAAACAATACCACAACGAATGCATGCTGTAATAAAAGCTAAAGTTGGTCCAACAAAATATTAGAGTGTGTGACCTTTTTTTGTGGTGGCGACTTTTTTTTTGGCCAGGCAGTGTATTTTCACAGTCAGGTTGTAGCTCCACAACATATCCTAAATGCAGGTATGTTGTTCTAAGAGCTTAAAAAACGTTTTCACTGCCTCGTAGTTCTCAAGGAAACAGCTTCAGTCAGTCTACATCAGTGATTGTAGCACAAGGCTGAGGCGTCACAGACAAGCACTTTTTTGTTGATCATTATGACACATTACACAAGACCCAAGAACTGGTTTTTATGGCTGATGGGTCCCAAAAGACTAGAACTGTTGGTTTGGACCATAATTGTGCTTGAGTTGTGTAGTCTGACCTTTGCATTACTCATATCTGTTGCAACAGGCTACAGGGACTCTCCGGTCCTTTTTGTAGGGCACTTTCTCGTCTAAATTTCTGCAGACTTGATTTGGTTCATGGATGATTTTGCAGTATTGCTTACCGTTTCATTTGGTCTAGTTTTCTTTCACACTTCACTTAGTCAGGCCAACCAAAGTCTGTCTGATTTTGTAGTATAGCCACCTGCCACTAGTTCGAACTTGTAGCTGTGGCTTTGCCAGCCAGCTCACTTTGATCCAAAAAGACACAAGCAGCTTTCAGTGATAATGATGTTCAGCTCGAAGCAGCTCGACAGTATTTTGAGTGGTTAAATAGATAAAGTTGTATTTAGGCTGCTCAGTTGAAAATATTGTATTTATTGTCGTGTTTCGTAACATATTCCACATCCACTTGTAGATTTAAATCTGTTGAGAGAACTGGCGGCTGGAGGTGCTAGCAATGCTAATGCCACTCCCTGCTTGAAATTGTCAGTGACAGCACTGCATTACTACGTTGCTTTGTCAACTGTTGTTGTAATTGTCCAAATTCAAGCCACAATTCCCTGATTTTTGGTTTGCTTGCCCTGTTTGGGCAAGCACGTTTGTTTGGTAGCAAACCAGAGTTCATGTGAGTTTTCACACCACCCCAAATCAACCAAACGTAGACCAGAGTTTATTTGGCCTGGACCAAACATGTTAAGTGTGAAAGCGACACACAACCAGCACTTTGGAGCCACATGACACTTTTGGGAGGCTAAGGTATAGTGACTGTCACTGATGATTTCACAACAAAAACTGATAATACTCATTTTGGATATGATGCATTGTTGGAAGTACAATGAGCTGGCACCAGTGTCTGTGACAACTGTTTCAGAAAATATAGTTTGAAATAAGATAAGCTGATCATCAAAGTCTTTTGGATTTATTCTCTGGGGTCTGTGTACATCTGAAAAATATCAATGAGTGGCGGCAGGTGCAGCCATAATAGCAGAATTCCAGTGAGCACGGTTTAATATTCTCTGCTTCAATGATGAATATCCCCCACGCTGCCACTTTAGCTGTGCTTTTAAGGCTTAGTTTTTATTAAGCAAATTCCACAAATTCAGGACTATCCAGTGATATTTCTGCGTCCACAGGTGTGCTGGAAAATGAGATTCTCAAATTGAGATTCTGTCGCTTTTCTAATCTACCCATCTTGTATTATTGTGTAATCAGCCAAGCTCTACCTTCTCTAAATCACCATGTAACTGTCTGTGCAGAGGAGCAATTAGGTGGTGGAATTGAGCTGGAGACTTGACTGCGGTAGAAAGCAGCGTGAGAAACAAATGGAGGGGGAGGTTTAGGAGGTGGGAAAGCTAAAAGTTGGCTGGTGGGTTTTAAAAGTTTGCACACAAAGTAAAGAACTGCCACTCATTTATGGGGGTAGTGGGAGAAAAGATGCTGAGTGTACAGTTTTTGCCTAGAAAGGGATTAAAAAATCTATTTTTTTAGTGAGGACATTTTGGCTCAGTTCTTCGTCAAAAATGAGCCAATGCTTTGAAAACAAAACTTTTCATCGTTGGGTTAGATTTTCTTAATGAAGCTCTCTGATAAGGTTTACATCACATTTTGGGGCTTGTGGGTAATTGTTAATGCAGAAAAGAAAGATAAAACAGCCATACCCTACCGTTTATTCACCGTGGAACAGTGCTATATACTGAAATATTGTTACGGACCAACAGCCTAAAGATTTAACATGAAAAGAATCAGTTATAAAGTGCATACCTTACTCATTATACAGTCAGCGTCAAGGGATGCACCTTCAAAACATCTAGTCAACGCTAAAGGTAAAAACAAACGACAAATAAGGCAGCTTTCTTCATACTGTACTACAAATAACTGAAATCTGAATTTTAAGCACAGAGTCTTCAAGCCATCAACTGGATGTCGTGTTTGTTTGCCTGCTATATCAAAAATCCAGATATTTGTTATCTGTTATCATGACAGACAGTGATATTCTGTTCTTTGGAACAACTTTGGCATTGATCACAACAGATGTACCTAATTAAAGCAATGGTTTGATTTTGCAGGTGTGTTATGAAAGTAATTCTCCATATTTTTCATATGGAAGAGGATCTTTTTTTTTTCTTCCCCCGAAGATTTGTGTCTTGAAATGTCCTCCTGCACAGTGAAATTTATTTTCATGAAGAGTGAGCTGGGAATATGTATTGTGATGCAGAAGCAGGCTGGAGAAAACAATACAGCCAATTGTCCTCCTCCTCCTGTTCGTCCCTTGTGTTCGTGCTCATTCCTCAGCCCAGACTTATCACTGCTCTCTGCTGCCGGTGGCCCCTGGGCCCCTGAGCCGCTGGAGCCTGCAGGCCCACTACCCTTAATGCAGCTGTTTCCTCTACTGGCCACTAAAGACCTGAGTCCTCCATTTGTCATTGGTAAACATGCAGAGGAGCTCTTGTGTGCATTACATGGGTAAGGAGGAGGAGGAGGGGCTGAGTGAGGAAACAAAGAAGATGCAAATTTCAACATATTTACCAGATATGAGGCTGCTGGAAAATGCACAGTGTAAACTCTCAAAATGTTTAAAACATCTTTGATGTTGTCAGATTTTGGTCGTATTATATTATCCTTAAAATGACAACAGCTGACTGATTCTGAATACAGATGCAAGACTTGACTAACACCATGTCACTGCTGAATGTTATGACAAAATGAGGCTAATTACATTGAATCATTGTAAGTGTGCTTACTACCCACAAGTGATGCGGTGCGATGGGGAGCAACACAGCGCAACGTTTTTTGCTTCCATGACTCAGCTCTATTTTTCCCTCAGGGCAGATGTGGAGCAAGAAAAGAAGGATTCAGGAGATATTTCCTTGTTTTTCTCTGGCTGTTCTCAGAGCTGGTTTGTCCCTTTCAAAATATCGAAGACTTCAGACCATTCATCTATTTCAGTGAGTGGAATGATGTACTTTCTGTTTCAACATCAAGAGAGAAACTTTTTTTGGCTCACAGAGAGCTGAGTATTTATAAGCCTTTGAGCCCACCTTCATCAATAAAAGCACTTCACATCTATTTCTCCAGCTGTACAGTATCGCTGTATTGATATACTGTTTACGAGGGCAAAAATAGGGCATGGAATAATGGATGCGTTGTGAAAAGTAGGCGTGCAATGTTGCCTGATTAGATGCAATATCAAATGCTAGGACTTAGTGTGAGGTTGTCAAAATAGGCATTGCCCTTGATGAACATCATGAAGAAATGATTAGACCTCCAAAAAATTCAACAAACATAGCACTTTTCAGGTACACTAGAATTGTTCAAGGAGCACATACAATACCTCCGGCAAGTCACTGCTACTCTGAGAAATGTTAACAAAGCCTTTTAAAAATCTCTTTATCGGTTTCCAGATCACCATCAAAACCTACTCACTTCTTCCTTTTACCATACCTAACTTTCTTGGAAATTGTCATCAAAATCTGCAAGGAACTTTTTGGGTTGTCTTGCTCACAGACAGACAGACAAATGACAGCTAAAGCATGACCCCTTTTGGCAGAGGTAATGACCTGGGTCAACAACAGCAGGTGTTAAAAACCCGATGCTCGAACCCCGACCAGACACATTGATCTCATTTTTAATATGTGCAAAACCTTGCAGATGGAGGGTTATTGTCACCACAGGGCTTTATCCAGCTTGGGTGAATTTAAGTGGTTTAATACATAATTTTATGGCTCCAAAAGCTGTATGTATATTTTAACATACATCAACTGAAGATCTAGATTGGCTGTGACTAACATCAAGGCATTCCTAGCAAAATGTTGCTTCCTTGCAATGTTATCAAATACTTAAAGACATTCGATCTACATGTGGGTTTGGAATAACCACCAAAATCTAATAACTTCTCCCATGTGCTATTGTTAACTGAAAATTTCCCTGAAATCTGTTTGGCTCTTTTTGAGTTACCAGCTCACAGCCTAACACACAGACAAATGATGGCAAAAACAAAACCTCCTTGGTGGACGTAAGGATAATGAGGTGCACAAAAATGACTTAACTCATGGCACTTTTCAGGTCATCCCTCTATTTTCTTCCTATTGATTCCTGTAACTAGACACTGGTATTTGCCCCTAAGTGAGTGGAAATTATTGTGCAAAATAAGATTACGATACTGTATCTAAGCATGCCATCTATTAGCTTTAGCTAATATGCAGATAATCACAAAGGTCATCGTTGATATGAAATGTATTTTTCTTACTCTCAAGCATGGGCAAGTATTCTTTGTGATTACCAGTGGGTTAAAATGCTGGAAGTCTAGTAATTGTCATAATCAACTTTTCCTTTTAGAAATAGGATGAAGAGCACTCCTGGATCCTGTTGGTCAGTCACTCTTGCAGATGCCTGAAGATGTTAAAACATGTTGAAGTAAGCTTATTGTGATCCAAATTTTACCAGGACCCAATGAAAGGACTTAGACCACCTTAATTGGTTGATTGGTGGACCAAACAAGGATCATTTAAAATGTTGTAAGACCACTTTAGATTTGAGTATTCAGAGGCAAATGTGAATTTAACAAAACAAGAGCTTTTATTAATTAATGCTGCATTCAAACACACTAGAAGTGTTGCCACTTCTTAATAGGAAGAAACAAGTGAGGTTAATGAATGAACAGAAAACATCATCATTAATCCATAGACAACTGCTGCGCCCTGCCCCCTTCATGAAAACCCAGCCAGTTCATCCTAAAAACAGTTTTTAAATATCCATACTCAATGGGGAAGTTGATGAATGGCCTTCCTGACGCTTTCGGACAGGAGACAGGGAGAAAGGGGAGGAAGGTGTTGGGAGGAGGTGGGGAAAAACAGAGGAGAGATCCTGATGAAATTACCACACCGATTGATTGATCTCCATGGATGCATGTTGCAAAGGAGGGTGGCCGTTAAAACTGATGGATCTAGATTAGTGTCAGAGGAGCAGCTGAAGGACAATGAAAGCCATCGCCAGGAGACGTGACCTTCTCAGCATACGAAGCCCCCCCAGCGAAACCAACCTGTGCCACATGGCAGAAAACCAAAGGACCAGAGGAAATTTTTGTCACCACCACCACAAGAAAAAAAAAGGACAATGTGAGGCAGGAATGAAAATGCAGATGTTTCAATTCATATCCATTAGCATGGCTTTCCATTATGAAGTGGAAATTAATGGTTACATAACAACTGGTAACACGGAGAGGAAGTCAGATGGTGTGGTACAAGCTGTGCAGCATCAGGCACAAATCACATTCACTCACATTAAGTTGTGCTTTAATATAGTGCTTTTCAAGAGGCTTGTTAGAAATCTGACTGATGATTGGGCAATCAGAATTGGGTGTCAGTCTGATCCAGACTTAGATAGCTAGATTGTGTATTGTGTATATGTATGACCTTCCCTTAGGCTGATCCATAAAGCACTCTGGAGCTCATTTTCATGCTGCACTGTATGTGTTATTGTGGTATGTGTGATGGCTCCTGCCAGAGTGTCTATTTTAACAAGTGCAGTGATGTTGCTGGATGCACTACAGAGACTATTTGGTGTAGTCAGATAATGTGGTTTACTTACCACCAAAAGGTTTAGCCCCAGCTGCCACATGTCAATGTGTCCTTGGGCAAAACACTTTTCCCCAATTTGCTCCCACTGCTGTGTCAGTGATGTGTAAATGGGTATGAAAAGACGTGGATGAATTAGTTAATACTGATGAATAACTAACCTAGAAACTCATAGCCATCATTGTGTGAATGGATGTGAACAGGTACATGTGCTTTGCGGAGTAAAGGTGCCTTTAACAATCAGAAAGACTTGAAAAGTGCTATTTAAGCAGAAGTACATTTACCATTTAGTGTGTATGTCTTTATTCTGATGTGCTGTGATGTTGCATCAGATCCTAAAGAAATTGGACAAATTACCGCTATCAGTTAATATCAACTCTTTTAAATGGTCTATATGGGTCCACACCACAAAGAATAGGATTTGTTACTATTGTGTAAAAAAGGGCATTTTTTACGTTTTCACTAACATACTCAAAAAAATTCTCAAAAAATCAGCAGAAAATTTTCTGGGAATGTTGGATATAGTACACGGGAGATGTCCACAGATTTTACTGGTGTTTTGAGTTCTTGTGCAGATCCAGGATTTTTAAAATGACTTGTTAACATTGCATATTAGGGCAGTTTTTCACACTTTCACAAACAACTTGACCAACTATGTCAGAAATGCCTTGGCAGAGGTTTTGTCAGGGAGCACTTTTATTTTCTTTTACTCTACAAACAGACTATAGTTTGTACACCAGTTCTCTGCTTACATTGGCAGGACTGAACAGATCTGCAAAGGCTAATGATTTTATTTTCAACATAAACCTCATACAGCCTCACTTCAAAAATACTTGTATATCATTTAAGTTGCATTTAGGCTGTATCCACATGAAGCAATGATGTTAACACACATATAACACTGCCAACATTAGCATTATCCTTACCACACTCTGCAAACCAACATCACATCATTTTCTACAGATGCTGTGTTTAAGTGTGGAATATGTTGTGATCATTTTGTTTTCTGAATGTTAATGTTGTTGACATAGTTTGCACAAAAAAACTGAAAACCCCAAAAAATGCGAGCAGAAGGGTGTGAAGTTCACCAATTCTGCTTTTCACTAGGGCTTTAAGTTCCTTGGGGGGTAAGGGATAATATACTGATTAGCTTGAACACATGATCTTGTTTCCTGTTTGAACCAGATTAAGAGCTGTGGGCTGGGGTGTATTGTTACACCTTTAATTGTTTTTGCAAAATTATTAGCAACAAAATAAATTCCTACCTCACATTACTGTTGGCTAATACAACCTACAACTGGTCTGGGAAATGCTTGTCCATCCTGTTAATGAACAGCAAAATTAAATGGGGGAATTCATACAGCAATTCCTGTTTTACAGAGTTGAAAAGAAAGACAATGTGACATCAATAGGAGTAAAGAAAAAAAAAATAGCAAAATAAAGACAGTAAAATATACCTACAAGACTAAAAATGAGAAATATAGCAACAAATACATAAATATTTAATTCAAGGAACAGAGGATATAAAAGGAGAAGAAAAATCAGAGGAAGCTGAACTTTTAAGAAGACTGTGGAGAATAGAAGGGTTTTAAGACCTGTTTTAACAGAGTTCATGGACGTGGACAGTCTTAAGGTTGTCTGGTAGTTTGTTTCAGAGATGAGGATTGTAAAAACTGAAATCTGCCTCCCCCTGTTCAAGCCTGACCCTGGGAACAGTGAGCAAACCTGTCCCAGAGGACCTGGTGGGTCTGGATGCCTCATAGAGGACAAAGAGATCTGAAAGGTATCTAGGCCCAAGACCATACAGTGCTTTATAAACCAGGAGAAGGATTTTAAAATCTATGCTCTGACTCACAGGAAGCCAGCAGTATAGTGACCTTAGGCCTGTAGTGATAGGATCTACTTTCTTGGTGTTGGTGGCAGACCTGTCTAAACACTGTTATAATAATCTAACCTGCTAAGGTTAGGCTTTGGAAGGTTGAGCATTTTGATCAAACAATTGTTTTACCTTTGACCTCTTTTTTTCCAAATGCTGATAAATGTAGAAACAGGAAAACATGTTTTTTTTTTTCTTGTAAAAGTTGTACATGCAAAGTTACAAGTACTAAAACATTTGTACTCCACACCACACATGTTGGAGGAAAATATGTGCTCTGTGAAATTTGTCAAGTGGAGAAACAACTCTTTATTGAGCTCTTAGATTGTGCCTAGGCATCATCTCTACCGGAGCTGAAGCCATGGGAGGTGACAAAACATTGTGCCGATTTGTCTCTGATGCCAGATACAAACAGCAGGAGCAGATGAATCAGTGAGCGTGCTTTGTTTCTTCTCACTGTGAAACTAAATATTAAAGGATAGTTGGTAATTTTTCAAATCTGTCCTAAAGTAGTAGGGAAGGGAAGAAAGAAAATTTGTTATAAATCGACTCTTGCAAGGAGTTGAACTCGAGGCACTTTATCTATTTCTGACTGCAGAAGTCTCAGACAAGTGCTGGATGAGCCTGTATCATTGCCTGTGGATTCTGGCCCTTATTATTCTCACTGAAACCTGATAAATAAGAGCTTAAATAAAAACCTGATTCAGATCAAGTTGGAACAAGTTGTGTAAATATAAAAACAGAATATTTGCAAATCATATTTGCACTTGAATTCACTGCAAAGGGAAGATATTTAATATCTGGTTATCTGTTTTGCTTTTCTACACATTATTTCTAATTTTGATGCCTGTAACACCTTCCAAAGAAGCTGGCACACCTTACCTTTTACCAACACACAATAAACTTTTGGAAACTGAGGACGCTAATTATTGTAGCTTTGTAGGTGGTGGAATTCCTTCCCATTCTTGATTGACGTACAATTTCCGTTGATCTACAGTCCAGGGTCTCTGTTTTTTATTTGTGTCAATCAATTTTTCTCCATAAAGCATAAAACACTGCACTGCTGCTGTAAACATGAGCTGAGATTCACTATTTCTTCATTCATTGTGTTATTACAAGCAGGTTCTTGCTCTTCCATATTATGCATTAAAACAAATATGTCTGTAAAGGAAATTGACTTGAAGAAAGATGAGTATGATATTAAAATGATATTGCCTTTGGAAGTTATGGGTTTTTTTATATACTGCTATGTGTTCAGTCCAAAGGTATTAATGCTAAACAATAGCAATTTCAACCAGACACATTGTAAATAAATATATCTTGGAATTCTAGGTTGTCAGTCTTGCAGAAATAAAGATATATGCAGCATCTACTGAAGTTATAGAAAGGAGATGATTGAAAATGATACAGAAACAGACCTCTACAAACCACTGTTCAGTTTATATGTAAGGCTTTAAATGTAACACCAATTTTCTCTTACTACTTTCTTCATTAGATACACCTGTTCAACTGCTAATTAAGGCAAACTGCTAATTAGCCAGTCACATGGCAGCAACTCAGTGAAATTAGGCATGCAGACATGTTCAAGACAAGCTGCTGAAGTTCAAACTGAGAATCAGGGCTGGGAGAATAAAGGGGATGTAAGTGACTATGAAGTTACCAGTTTCCAGATCTCAGTCCAATAGAGCACCTTTGGAATGTGGGGGAATAGCAGATCATGAATGTAAAATCATTCCATGTCAATAGAAAAAAAAAAAAAATGTCAATAGGGACCAAAATTCTACATGCAAAAATAAATGCTCATTACTCTGATTAGTGAATCTAAATTAGGTGTTATTAAAGGTTGTCTGTCTCTCTATGTGGCCCTGCGATTGACTGGTGACCGGTCCATAGTGTAGCCTGCTTCTCTCCCAAAAGCAGGCGGGAAAGGGTTAGCAATCCCCATTTAATATTACTACAAAGGATACTTCCAAATAGGTCTATATAGTTTTTTTTTCGTTTTGTTTATGTATATTGTTATTGCATATTGTAAATGTAGCTTATGTATAGAGTTATTGTGTGCAAACTGTGTGGTTTTTAAATTGTGTATTGTGTTGTGTTATTGTTCTCTGATTTATAGGATATTTATTTTGTGTTAAGGGTAATTAAATTGTTTTTCAGATTTTTTTGTATTTATTTGTCAATTGTAAAGCACGTAAATTGGGTGACACGTTATTACATAAATTAATGACAAAAACATAATACTGTTCGATTTCTTTTGTAAACATATGTTAATCTCCGATGGGCGTTGGGGGGGCATATAAAGTCTCGCCTAGGACGCCACATTGGGTAGGGCTGGCTCTGGGCACCAACAGAGCAAAGCCCGAGATGCAAATTAACACGAATGCTTCTGGTCTGGAGACTCTGTTGAAGTTATCACATTACATCTGAGGCCACTTTACAAAGCCTTTCATAATTTTTTTTTTTTTTCTGTGGGCAGGCCTGGCTATCAGTAAAGAAAGGAGCCTTTTACTCAGATTAATGCTAAAACAGCAGTCAACTGTCAATATAACAGGCATTCAAGCCTAATTCTCCAAAAGTTTAGACAGGTACAAATGAGATGTTTGTTTTACTGCTGTGAAATGCTATCAAGCCAGTATGCTGCAAAGGATACAGCGCTTAGATTCAACAGTATGCTGATTCTCTGCTCGGTTAAAGCTTTTCATAGCTTTGCAGTCAAATCCATGACCACTCCTCTGCTCCTCCCTGTATTCCCGCTGCCAGAGGGCCTTATAGAGTCTGAACAGCCAATTAGTTTCAGTGGAAGTGGTTTATAAAAGCCACAAATACAGCATGACTAATTAAAAGTTATGCTATTATATTATGCCACTGTATCTGAGAGGCTGAATCATCTCCTTCTGTGAACATTAGCAGTTGTCCAAATTTAAATTCATATCAGCCGAGAGATTACCATCATGAATCTCTCACAAGTTTGTTGCTTTCGAATGTCTTCCTCGTGTGATCTTTTCATCCACTGTATCTCATGAACCCTTTAAAAAGATTAACTAAAGGCATATGAACAACCCTTAGCCAACAATCAAATAAGTCTTTCTGTGAAAACCCATGTGACAAATGATAAGGGCCCGTGAACTACCCAGCCTGCCTCTAATTCTCCGCTCTCGCCTATCTGCTCTGTTTGAAGCGCTGTATTTGACGTCCACCTGATAATCCCTCGTCCAACATTAGGTGGTGTTTTTTTAAGAGCACTCTCTCTCCGCCTTCTTCTCTCTTTCCTTGAACATTTCTTTGCTCATTTTCGTTAAGATCCCAGGGCTGATGTCTGCCACAGATAAAGCCTGATCCGCAGTAATTACGGGGGGTAAGGGAATTGGATCTGTCTCTGGCTCTGACTGTGATTTCTGCGATGCCTCATCCCCCCCTCACCCCGTGCTGCGCCTTTTCTGGTGATGACAGTGATTACAATAGCAGATGCAGATCCCCTTTTGTCCTGAGCAGCACTGTAATCACACAGAACGCTCTTACATTTTAATTTGCATTCATGTATCTGGGCTGCGTTTCAAGAGCCTGAACTATAGGCTTCAGCTCTAATGTTAAGAAGAGGCTCTGACAGACAACTGAGGTGAGTAGTGAGGGAAATTTAGGGCCTGATTCCCTGAGAAATACGGGTGCTGATGATCTCAAAACGTCACATAATTTACTCTTACTGCTTTGTGCTCTTGATTTGAATCTGAATGTTGAAAAACTACCTGTACTTGTAACCATTGTTCCAGACTGGATGCATGTTGGCTGCGGGTTGTGGCAATCTTTATTCCAGAAAGCATGTGACCAAGTATGGACTTTAAGACTTGTGATGAAAGCTTTGTTATTGTTGCATATCTCACAGGGATGAGCCACATGTGTCACAGACAAGTAAACTCAGCAGAATTGTACCACACAAACATTTCTCAAGTAGATTTTGAACATTTAAGGGATTTATTTGTGTCTTTGTTTATTTTAGCAACCCACTTCTCAGAGTTACAAAACCTGAAGAGTTTTACCAAATAAAAAATGATGATGACAAAAAGTAGAAAAGCACTCTGATAGCGAAGACCTCCGCCAAGCAGCTGAGTTACGGCAGTGGCTTTTCTGCTCCACATGGACAGCCGAGTCTCCGCTCGCCTGTCCATGTGGAGAATGCTGCGTTATCAGCAAAGTGTGCCAATCTACGTGTGCCAATCTACCCGGTTATTGTTAGCCGTAGTGTTAGCAGTACTCCTCCGCTGGCATTGCAAGGGAAGCTGGGAAATGTAGTGCATAGGCTCGAAAAACGTTGACGTCAGTTTGCAAATAAATTACAATTTCCATAATGATATAAATGAATGGGATTTGCCATTATGAACTTCAATGTTTTTTGCGACATCAATCTGGATCTGATCAGATGTATTGGCTTCTTCCTTGGACCAAACCACACCTTCTGGTAAAATTTTCATGTAATCCATCCAGTAGTTTTTGCATAATCTTGCTAACAGACAAACAAACAGACAGACCCTGGCGAAAACATAACCTCCTTGGTGGAGGTAATAAACTTCTGATTTACACTTTTATGATTTTCTGAAGTCCTTAAAGTCCTTAAATAACAAAATAATGAATTGTACCGATATCTCTTTCGAGGTTTTCTGGGATGGTGCCTATCACAGGTGACATTAGGCTCGAGGCAGGGTACACCTTGAACTAGTCGCCAACTGATCGCAGGGCCACATAGAGAGACACACAATTACTCACGCTTACACTCAAACTTAAGGACAATTAAGAGTCACCAATCAACCTAACGAGCATGTTTTGGTCTGTGGGAGGAAACCAGAGTGCCCAGAGGGAACCCACACATGCATGGGGAGAACATACAAAATCCACAAAGAAAGGCGCTGACCGACAGAGATAGAACCAGCAACCTTCTTGCTGTGAGGCACGTGTGCTACCTGCTGCACCACCGTCCCAAGAAACCAAAAAAAAAATTCTCCCATGTTTCTTCCTTTAGTCTGTCAAAAAAAGTAATTAGGTTCAAAACAAGAAAAAGAGGTGATCAATGGCAAAAACAACAGGTATACCAGACAAAGTACAAGAAGATATATGAATCTCACCAAAATCCAGAGGAGAGAATTCCTTTTATGTTATCTATTAGGGTGAGTCTCTTTGTTACTTTATTCTGTGTCTTCATGCTTAGAGATGTGGGTCAGCTGGGAGAATTCCTTTGTTGCATCATTTATCCTCAACTGATTTTATTATTTGGGATATTAGACACAGCATAGGCTTTTTCTGGAAGACAGTGGTGCACCAGATAGTGCATGTGCCTCACAGCAAGAAGGCTGCTGGTTCAATCCTTGAGTCAATCAGGGCCTTTCTGTGTGGAGTTTGAAACACGTGTGGGTTTTCTCTGGGCTCTCCTGCTTTCCTCACACAGACCAAAAACATGCTCATTAGGTTGATTGGTGACTCCGAATTGGCCTTAGGCAAGAGTGTGAACGTGAATGGTTGTCTGTCTCTCAATGTGGCCCTGTGGTTGGCTGGCAACTGGGTCCAGGGTGTACCCTGCATCTCGCCCAATTCAAGCAGAGACAGGGTCCATACCCTGTGACCCTGTGACCCTGAAAGGGATAAGCAGTATGAATGATGGATGGATGGATATGCTGATCAGAACTTCAAATTCATATTATTTTTACCTCTTGTCACAATGCATCCTCTGTGTCACATCTTCATTATTTAAACGTTGTTCATCATAGACATGAAACAATAAAGGAACACTCCAATGTTTTGGTTGATGAACTGCGAATGGGTTCTCATTGTTTGCTTAAAAGAGCTGTTCAAAAGACTTTTAAGATCTCTCCTGAAAATCACTGCCAAAGTAGTTCAACAAAACAAAGCTTCTGTTTAGGAGTGGAATAAGATAATATGAAGCTCGTTGAAGATAATGTAACATAAAGGGATAAAAAAAAAAGCTGCACACAAGCACACAGGACTGTTTAGAGTTGCTGAAGAGTTTATCTGATGACTGTAGGCAGACGTAGGCTTGCCCACTACTCATCGACTCCCAGTGTTTGAGCTAAGCAAATTAGCGGTGGGCAAATAAAAAATGATGACGTCCATCCTGTTACTGGACGGACGGTCAAAAGAATGGTGTCTATCTGCTTGTCATGGACTCAGAGAGGCAAGACCCAAAAACAACAAAAATTTTGGAGTGTTAAAATACTTTACAGATTTTCTCAAATTTCTTAAAAGAACATTTTATGTACTATCTATATATATTGTCCTTCAGTGTCATTTAAAAAAAAGGAAAAAGTGTCCCAAATTCTAAAATTGGCATGCAACCAAACAAGTTTGATTCATAATAACATGCACATGCAAACCTTCATCCAACCTTCCCTTTATATCCAACTTGTAAATATGCACTCAATCCCTCCTCTACACGGCCACATCCAACCACAAACAGTAAATGCAAATCACCTTATGAATGAATATGTATTCCACTGAGCCAGCTTATCACAGGATATCAGCAAACTACAAAAACCAGAAGGTGCACAATGAAACTAAAAACTCATGATATGCTTCTCAAACCCATCAGGTATAATAAACATGTTTTCACCAAACATCTTCATTGAGAAGCCATTACCAATAATAAAAACTGCAAAGGTTTCATTTTTATTCTGTGTGCAAAGGTTGAGAGTGGTGTAAGAGTCAAAGGTTCTCTTCATGCATTTTTCTAGCTCATAATTAAGTGTGGGCCGTTTGAAGAAGTTTTACTCCTTCTGTTTTAATTCAGTATCTGTGTTCTTGCATTGTGGCAAACCTCTGCCATTATTAATACTGTTCAGCACAACTAAAAGACACATAAATGATCATTTTCTTGTATTTCAAACTAGGAATACTAATGTGGAATAATTTCACCAATTTTTTTTTTTCTGTAAAATAATGAAGAATAAAAAATGTCCTGTCTAAAAAAAAAAGAATAGATTAAATACTTGTATCCAAACATATTTTATCTGTTATAAATTGTTTAATCTGCCTATTTTACACAATCAAAACATCATCAATGTAGTATTTAACTTACTTTTGGTTTGTTTGTAATGTTCTTAATGCTGAATTTACACGTAACAGTTTCTAAGAAGATGCTATCGCTTCAGACAAATTTACAACATGGAATAAAGTCATCAGGATTTTGTCAGGTCTAAGGCAAACTCCTGTGGTCCTGATCTTTGAGGGGGTTATAAAATGTGATAGGAGCTGTTTCCAGTTAGTCTTATTTGTGTTAAAAGATTTATCTAACATGCTTGATTACCTTAGGCATTTGTCTTCTCTTAGCAAGTTGTGTTGTCCAATGACATGCATATCGTCAGATATCAGCCATCGCAGTCTTGACTAACCTGACCCACCAGATGGACCATTCAATGTATTTCACTAGTTCATCTCGGCAAAAGTTTTGGTGAGAGTTTGTTTTACAGAGTGGCTCATGTTTTGTACTTGACACCACAGTAGTAGAAACCATGTACTATACAATATCTGATTGGCCCATAAAGAACGTGACTAATGGAACGATAGTCCAATCACCTGCTTCATATGCTTTTGAAAGGGTTTACCCATTCCCAAACACTTTCTGTGGACTGTTGCAGAGATGGACGGGTGAAACATATTTAACAGTCTATCAAGTGTCTGGTTGGAAATATGAAGAGCTTTTCATAGCATCCTGAATGGACTTGACCCACTTTTTATATATGGGTTGAAAAACAAATGCACAGCTCACCACTCACCAACATATTAGCACATTTACTTGATATGTAGCCATAGCTTAGCCTGCCTATCTGGGATTCTGTGAATCTTCAGCTAATTCTGTTAATCTTTTCCACTCTTGTGTGGAACAGGAAATGTCAGTGTAGATGTTGAAAATTTATTGATGAATAGCCCCTTGAGATAAATCATCTTGTTGTCAAAAGGCTCCAGCATTAATCATACTCAACAAGTGGAGCAAACCCATTCAACATGTACTTAGAAAGACTCTCATGCACCATCACCACTGCTAATAACAATATCTACAAGGACAATGGGAGTCGTACAATTGGAGAGCAGGAGGATGATGAAGCAGAATGCATTTCTGAATCCATTTAATCTACGTGTACTCTTGCATTCAAGGATTGAGCTCTCCAGTCGGCAAAATTTCAGCCTGTGACTCAAATCTCAGTGAGCTGCTGACGCATTGTTTGTAGATGTGAGAGGGTGCCAGATGCAAGTATTTTGAAGGTCTTTTCAAAATTTTTGTTTCTATGTTTCCCATACAAAGACCCCCAATCACGATGAACTGGTTCCATGTCAGACAAGGATTTTATACACCTGTACTCACTGGAGGTGTGGGTAATAATGTGTCATAATACAGCTCATACTAACAGAGAATCAGTGGATCCATGAGCTTGTCTTGCTCTATTAAAACTACATAGAAACAGTTTCAGTGTATTGGTTTGACCATTGAACATATAAACTGGTGACTGTTAGTCAAGTTTGTTGTTAAATACATATATGATGAGTATATTTTGACAAGCCATTGAAAATCTAAACAAAATGGCATCCTAAAACTCAATATTCTCTTTTCAACGCCCGCAGTCACAATGACATATAATGATGCAGATGGCTGAAAAGTCACCATTTAACACAGTCTCTCAGTGCTGATAAGATATGTTTTTGTCATGTCCACTGGTTCCCCTAACCCCCCGACTGTATTCCTTCAACCACTCAGAGCAGCTGAACATCCAGGATATTGTGTGTGACTCCTCATCTCCGGTGCAGGACTGTCAGTTGAACGGACTCTGCAGAGGTATTAAATGTAGGTAACTTGAGTGCTATCTGATCCTTCCTTATTCTGCTTTGGCAAAAGATTGTCTAAGTTAAGAGAGAGGGCTATCCCTACGTAGAAAACTTTGTTTTTTTTATTTGTAAAGTTAATTGGACACTGCTTGCCTAAAGAGGACTCATTTAGTAGATTTTGACTTCTGTACTGGTTCAGTACATTTTTGTTGATTTTGGGAAAGGTGTGTCCAAGTCCAAGGTACTTTGGTTTGGGTTTAAACAAAGCAATCTTTTGTAGTGGTTCAAAAAGAAATCTAAAAAGAATCTCAAAAATATAAATGTTTGCTGAAATACCAAGTGGCACCCCTTATTCAACTATAAGTGTCACAACAAAGCTCAGTACCAGTTCATGGCCCTGTGGATGGAGACCTCTGCTCTGCACCTTTTGCAGACACCCGACTATAAAGATGTCACTCTCTTCAGTGGTGAATGGAAGTACCCCTGCTGTCAACATGTGCACAATGAATTTTAGCAGATGATGACAACCAAGGTGTTTTTTGGAATCCTTATATATATAAAAAATAAATAAATAAAAACTAACACCATGTCCTACAACACTGAACGCAAGTGTTGGCACCGCATGCCTGCTGTCGACATTGCATCCATTAAAAGTGTACTTTCATGCCCTATGTTTCCCCTTGTAAGCAGCATATCAGGCACCTTTACTGTACAGCTGAAACATGAATGGGAAGTGCTTTGTTTTGATGAGGAGTGGTCTAAAAGGCTTATAAAAAAGACTAAAAAAAGTTTCACCCTTGGTTCACTCACCAAGATAGATGAATGCCCTGCTATCTCTGCCATGTTGAACAGATTAACAAGGTCTGTTAAGTGAGAAAAGCCAAAGAAAACCAAGACAATTCCTCCTGCAGCTTGTTAAAATCTTTCTTTTCTCGCTCTTTGTCCACGTTGATGCGCAATGGAGGGAAAAATAGTAACAGGCATTTAAGCAAAAAGTGGTGCTGCACAGCATCATGTCTGTTAGGACAGTGGAACTAGCTTAGTTTTGTCACACATTGTGTTCAGTTGGGACACAGTGTAAGAGTATGGAACATAAATGTCAGTGAGTGTCAAATGAGCTGAGTCAGCTTAGTCAGCACATACAAACTCCAGTAAAGACTTGACGATGAGCTAGCAGTGATAGAACATCCGGAAAGCCTTGTCCTGTCCTCACTAATACCTCCTTGGTAAGAAGCATTGCAATTATCAGGCATGTGTTCAATGAAGAGCTACACAAAGGAGTGCTTGTGAGTTCTTGCTCTAGATGTAACAGTTGTTTTGGTTGAAGGTCACCAGGGTCATACCATCATTAGCTTTAGCCAATTTAGCGCCTCCGTTGGTTCAAAATTAGACTTTGATGTAAAGTCACTTCATAAAATGATTAACAGGCACCTGATAATGACATTTAAAACTCTGTTAGAACGCATCACTACACAATGGGAGATCACAGTTAACTGCAGACACAACACTGTTAAATAAGCTTTCATATTTGGACAGAAATAGAAAGTCACATGCATAAGGTCTATATAAAGCACATGAAAGGGTCATTAGATATAAAACTTACTAAATTTAGGCTGAGCCACAGTGGAAAGCAAAAGAACTCCATGCTGTTTTCTCCTCCCCATAATCCCATATTCTACCAAGCTGTATGGCACAGCGTTTCCTGAAAAGTTACATCTGAAGTCAAGACCCTTTTCCACAGCTGCTGCCTTTTACAATTCAAAACCAATGTGGCCCAGCACTCTCACTGGGCTTTCACACCAGCACAGTTCTGGTTCTGGAACCAGTTTCATGCTGGCTTCTCAGAAACGTGATACTTTCTAGCAAACCAGCCCGCATTCATACCAGTTCAAGCAGAACGAAAGTAGGAGGGTGTTATTCAGGCGAAAGTAAACAACCGACTGGCAAAAGGTGGATGGCATCGTTATTCTAAAAGTGTTTGTCGCTTTACTTAATTTTTTTGTTTTCATTATGCAATCAAGCACGCAACAACTGTTGATGATGAGGAGACATAGAAGATGTACGTAGAAGGCATCTGATATGTAAAAAGTGTGTGTGTTCCTCTACGTCCTCGACTTCCTGCTAATTTTATCAACACAGAATACGACATGCCCACCAATGATGTCACAGTTTGCGAGCTGGAACCAACTTTTTTTGATTGGAGTGGCGAACCAACTTTTCAGGTTCTGAACCAATATCTTTTCGGTCTGAACACGCTGGCCGCTTCAAAATTAGGTTTGGGGACCGGAACCGGCACGGAGCTGTGCCGATGTCAAAGCCCTCTCAGTGCTCAGGGCCCTGAGTGGAACAACGGCCTCAGTGTCAGCTACCTTATGTCATTGCACTCCCAGCGCTCTCACTTGAGAAAAGTTCAGAGTGCTCGTCAATGCCACTTCTCACTCACTGACGAATCAAAATCAAGGAGGAGCAGGACATCTGATGTCTGCCTTGACGGCGATGAAAAGGAGCTTGCCTTGCAGTCTTTGGGGCAGTGATTCCCATCATTTTGTCCTTGGAGCCCTTGCATTTGTACATAAGAAGTGACCCCCCCAAGAATCTACACAATGAAAAAAATGATACATTGCTGCAAAAAAAAAAAAATAAAAATAAATATATATATATATATATATGTATATATATATATATATATATATATATGTATATATATATATATATATATATATATATATATATATATATATATATATATATATATATATATATACATATATATATATATGTATATATATATATACATACATATATATATATGTATATAATTTTTTTTTTTTCATGGATAAAATGTGGATTAAATGTGTTAAGACAAATGTTCTTGCACAAAGACATTTTAAAATATATGTCCTTGCAGTGTAATTAATGTAATGGTTAAAATAAAATAAAGATCTTAACCCTTGGGTACTATTTTAAAACACATCCTGTGGTCCTGTTTTGGCTGTTTTAAGCCACAACTTCAGCTGCTGTAAAAACATAACATAGATAAATATTTTTTTCTTCTTTCTTTTCTTTCTTTTTTTGTTTTTTGCTCAATTCTCTTCATCAACCTCAGCCCTGATCAAAAATAATTTATATTTGAAAAAATTATAGATTTTAATCATTTAAATGCTAATTTCATAGGAGGTGTCACTGATTTGGGGGAAAAACACACAAAATGACCAATTTTCAATATAAAAAAGGATCAGAGGCTGGAGATTTTCTACATGCTATCACAGTCTTGGATATGTCAAATTTGAGTGAAAACATTGGCTTTGGTGCATCATTATTTTATTGTGCAGAATCAGTTTTTAAATTTTACTTCCTTCTGTCCTGTTTTGGCCTGTTTCAAGCCACAATTTCAGCTGCTGTAAAAACATAACAGATTAATATATATATATATTTTTTACTGAATTCTCTAAATCAAGCTCAGCCCTGATCAAAAATAATTAATATTTGAAAAAAAAATATGTATCTGTTATGTTTTTACAGCAGCTAAAATTGTGGCTTAAAACAGCCAAAACAGGATGAAAGGAATGTGAATCTGTCCACAACATATTTTTGATATTTTAAAATTTCTCAAATGATATCTTCAAAATTTATGTAGAATTAACTTTCCTCACCAAAAATGTTTTCACTCTCTTAGATAGAGTTAAATTTATGGTCAATTATCACCTCTTTGTGGCCGGAAAAAGCCAAATAGGTACCCAAGGGACAAGAGCTTTTATCAACATCCATCATTATTTGATTGCAGAAAAACAGAAAATAGATGAAAATTGTTCTGTCTTTCTGTCTGTAGACTTTACATAACATTTGGTAGTAAGACATGTTTTCAGTGTTTGTTTCCATACAGTTTAACAGTTTTACAAGCTCTTAGGGTCCTTTATGCCATGTCTGTGCAATTAATATTTCTTTGTATTCATCTATTGTTTTAATTGTCTGCTTTTTTTTTAACAAAAAGATACATATAAACCAAATTTTGCAACCTAAAAAAATGAAGGAGCAAGTGCAAAACCTGTTTTATTTTCTAACCTCTGACAGCAGTAGCTCCTCAAACTTCACCATCTTGTTGTCATCCATTGCCTCTGTTGAATTTTTGGATGATTTTGCATGGCCTAGCAAAAATCACTGGTATATCTGGTTGCATGGGTCAAGCTTGAAAGAAGCAGAAGATGTTTGAAAAATCCAGCTGAGGCTGATGGGAATGTCTGAAGGGCAGTTTCCTTTAAAGGGTTAAGGCAGTCTTTTTTAGGTGGATTCACTCAATACTGGCTTTGCTCACTTGGGAACTTTTACATTTCCACCTAATTTCATTGCAATCCATTCAGTAATTATGGAGATACTGCCTTCCCTTAAGCCACAAGTACGGTTAAAATAATCATGCTTTGGTTACCACAACCACATTTGTGTTCCTGAGTGAATACCGCAGGGAAGCCAAATAAAAATGTTGTAAGTGAATATTTTCAGATGTGGGGAACATTTTGCACTGTTGCCTAATTATGTTGGTTTAAGGGAGGAAAATCATTACATTTCTCTCTTAACATATGTTGTTTCGAGTTAGTGAGCCTAATTTCTGGAGCACAGACTTCCATGGAGACACTTATGTTAGAATTACACTTTCAGTAAATCGGGTTCATTTGAGGGAAAAAGAAGCTAAAATAGAGAAGAAATGAAAACATAATGATGAGAAAATGTACAGAGAACTGGCTTGAGGGCAGATTTAAACCTAATGGTATCATAGTAACAGCCTCACATTCTCTACAGGATCTTTCATTCATAAATAGCCTGAGCTTGAGGTCTATTGTCAGGAAATGTGAAATAACGTGGCTATTACAATGTCCTAAACAAACTTCTTATTGCAACTGAGACCAAACAGGTGACAGAGTGCTGGAACATCCCGAAACAAGCCTTATTTACAACACAACGAGTCTCCAGGGAGGAGACAAGCCGCTGAGAAATGATTTGACATCCGCAGCAGTGCTGGAATTCAGAGTCATTATAATTGGAGCAGCAGGAGAAAGTTTGTCAGAAAGCACACTCTTGAGGGAGGCTCTCGTACCCATTGTGTCAATCTTTTACCATTCCTACAAATTTGACTTTGTATGGGAAGGCTTATTTAGACATGAATTATACATTAATTCCACCTTTTCCTAAGTTACGTGCATCGACAATGTGCAGCACTAAGTGACATGTCAGAGTGTAATTGGTATCCAGGCTATGATATATAGAGGAAGTAAAATCATAGGTGAGAATATAGTTTGGATGGACAAATATTATTTTGTTCTCTATTATTTAAGGGACAAATAATGTAAATTGTATGTATGTATCTATATACAATGCTTAACAAAATTGTTAGACCACCCATTATAAGGTTTTTGCCAAAGCTGTCATAATAACAGCACTAGTAGTTACCAAAATCATGTTTGTAAAATGATTAATTCACCAATGTGTAGAAGCTCTTTTACCAAAATCATATTTTTAATGCTTAAGTATAATTATCATTGTTATCACTGAATTTTCAAATTCTCTGTTTAAAAAAAAAACACAAAAAAGTCAAGGCACATTATTATTTATCAATTCAAGTGTCAGATTACTGTTATTTACTTGCATTCCTGAACAGAAAAAAATAGCTTTAGGGGTTGAAGGTTATGCTTGATTAATTTCTTAAAAATTTGGGTATAAAAAGGTGAATTCAGTTTGAAATATCACAGTTCTGTTCAAAATGTCGGTCTAATAAAATTCTCAGTTTGAAAATGTTTTTGAAAGATTTCTAAAATAATTGTTTTCTGTTATTCTGACAGGTGATCCAATGAAGTTGTCAAGCACTGTTTATACTGTAACCATCTATTATTTTTTTTATTATTTGAGAGATGTAGAAATATAGACAAGGGACTGGGATATTATTTTATTATGAGTCTCCATTGAATAAAAATTTCTTTGAGGGTAGCCCCTTGAGAAGAGGCATCCCGTTTTCAAGAGGGTCCTTTAGGCTACTGCCTGGTTTTATGTCTTCATGAGGAATAATCTTGTAATCTTGACCTTGTACCTTCAAATTCTAATTTGTTCAACCTTAAAGGTGAACAAGTAGGGAGAAAACGAGTAGAGAGGTTGTTGATATTTTAAGTTTAAACGAAAACAGACCCACCTCTCCCTTCATACTCCACCCCCCGGCTCCACCCCCGAAGTTCACGGACGCGCATTGTCATGGAAACGGCCGTAGAAACTGCGTAGCTGACCAACATGGCGGAGGCCGGACCAGCCAATGCACGAGGGTAACTACCATGTCTCTCTCTTATGCTAACAGCGCACGCACCACAACCTACTACTCCCCCTCCCCCCTGTCTGACCTATGCACGAGTATGAACCACCCCCTGGGCGTGAGGTGGTGTACCCCTGTTTTGGTGGCACGGTCCGACACACAGGATTTACCTGCTGAAATTTAGAGCCTAGGCTTTGTATTGAAACTGGACTTTTTTTCAGCATGATCTCGGAAGTGAATGCTTGCAGATGGTGAGGAGAAATATGGTGATTTTGACAAACAGTGCATCGGATTAAGATCGCTGACTACACCTTTAAATCAAAGTAGAAATTAGTACAAACTTTGACCAAAACCCCTCAAAGTGCTCTGGAGAATTAGTTCACAAGAAAGAAAAGAGCATTGGGAATCATGAGCTAGACCTTTGACCTGTTTTCCAAAATCTAAGCATCTCAGAGTCACAAAAGATAGTTCAGCAAAAAAAATAGAAAATAACATTCCCCAACAGCACACTTAAGATATGACATGGTTTTGACCTCTGACAGATGATCTACAAAATCTCTTTCCATCATCCTTGGGTCAGCATCTTGTGACACATTGCATTCACAAGTAAGTTAACATGTTGACAAGGACATTTTGTGTGCTGCCTGCTCCATTGTCAAGTTGAAGCTGTTTAAAACTTTTCATCTCTGCTGAACAAATCTGCCTTCCTTTTGTTTGTCTCCTTACTGGCTTCCAAGATTTCAGGGCCAAAAACACTGACAGAAACATTAAGCCCTTCTTCTCTGCAGTGTTTTTTTTCATGTCTTCAGTCCTAGCGCTGCCTATTTCTCAACCTTCCACACCTATTATGGACTGAAACACACTTAGACTGGCATCATTTTGCCAAATATCTAAAAGCCTGTTTAAACTTTGCAATGTATTTGCATGGAAATACTTATTTGTCTCCTAGGGATCTTGAGGATGTTTACCTATTTTTTTTCTGCTTTTACACTCGACTCCGCTGAGCGACTACGTGACAGCTTTGAATCTGAGACTATGAAAGACTTTCAGAAAGAAGAGGAGTGAAAGGAAAGAAAGGAAACATTGACTCTAATCTACTCAGCGGAGCTGCTGTGATGTGGATGTTGATTAAACCGTTGCCAGATGACCCGAGGTTTCTGCTGGGCGACCGGTACAGCACTGCAGCTGTTGCTTTTATGCTAAACTCGTCCGTTGAGACGCTGTTGATTGTGGGATTAGAGAACAGGTCTGTTCCCCTGTTCACTTCTCTCACCTCAGCCGTGTTCATGACAATCTAGACAGCTCCTGACTTCAGATCTCTCCTTTAGACATCATTAGGGAGTGCTCAGAAAAATGACCTAGTAGCTTCAAATGTGGGCACATGCCAGAGAAGGGTCTGTGTTTAAAGATGTTTCTTCTGTGCACAGGCCAGCAAATGTTCAAACATTTGAAGGGTGAAGTCTCTCAGGATAAATTTAGTTTGAATAGTCAGAAAGTTTTTTCACCTTAAGATGATCACCTCAGGTGAGCCTGCTGCGACACAGCAGTGGTGCAGATGTGGCTGATAGTTCTGTTTTTGATCATACTTGTGCAACAACTACACAAACTCAGTAATGGATGTTGTGGTCAGCAGTGCTGCAGGTGACTCTATGTCCTGAGCAGCCATGTTACAAGTAACTGCAGCAGAGACATCTTCAAAAAAATGAGGAACAACTTGTGGAATTTTGGAAACAAGAGCTTTATGTACATCATACCACAAAACACTTATCATAAGTTCTCATTTTGATGCTGTTGTAATATTCAACATCAGACCTCTGTACCTTATATACATAATAGATGGTAATGTAAATATGAGATTAGTTACTTTTTTTTTTTTCCTTGAAATTGTTTTTATATAGACGTGTGCTGCTGACCTCTTGGCCAGGTCGGCCTTGTAATGGGATCTTGATCTCAATGTCAACTAGAACAGCACTCAGAGAGCACAGACCTCCACCAAGCAGCTCAGTTACGCCAGTGGCTTTTCCACAACCCCTGTAAAAGATACAATTCTGGATCACCACGCGCTCCGATTGGACGGCCGAGTCTCTGCTCATGTCTGTCCATGTGGAGAACTCCTCGGCTGGCATAGCAAGGGAAGCTGGGTAATGTAGTGGCATAGGCTTGAAAAAAGTTGACATGAGTTTGCAAATAAACTACAGTTCCCATAATGACGTGAAGAGGGCAAAACCCTCACAGCAGCCAAGGAGAAATTAATGGGATTTGCCATTATAAACTTCAGTGTTTTTTATGACAATAATCTGGATGGGATCCAGATGAAATTTACCTTGATGACAGAGTTATATTTTATATATTATCCTGTAAGTTTTGAATCGAATCCATCAAGTGATGTCAGAGATACGACATTTTAAAATTGCGGCTCAATGTTAAGTTATGGGATTTTTTTGCATCCAGACAAATATGCAGATCACCACCAAAATGTAATGGCTTCTTCCTTGGACTAAACATTATGTAAATAGTGAAATTCCAGCTGCCCAGTGTGCACTGATTTAAAGGGAATGGGAGTAGACAACCTGATTGGTTCGATCTACAATACGCTCAAAACACACCCATGTATGATCAAGGCACATAATCTGCTCTTTGCGCCCCTAAGCCTGCTTTGCTCTGAGAACATGCATCCTTAAAATAAAATATATAGACTGACCCGCCCCAAATCAACGCTTTAGACAACGCACCTCCTGCTGTCAAAATAGGGCACTAAAATTGCAAAGGGTATAGATGTCCCAGGAAGCTAACTGTTAGCTACATCTGTCAACAATTATTTCTGGTTGTTGTCTATGTTGGTTTACAAAAAAGCTATGTTACGTGTGTTTCCCTGCTTCAACATGAAGAATGGTATTGTATGTAATGTATGGTTTGAGCACAGATGAGCATACAACAATGTCTGTCCCTTCATAGGAGTTTTCTTTAATTCTGAGTTTGTCTATGCACAGCTGTCTTTTCACACATGCAACCTTGATATTATCAGGATAACGTTCAGGTAGCCCGTCCAGGTAATTCCCTGGCATGGCTGTTGACACTTGCTCCTATCAGAAGGCAGTATGCTGAGCTGGACGGAAGAGAAGTGGTGGAGGGTTGCGAGTAGTTGGGACAAAATCATGTGCCGGAAGTCAGTGTTCATAATATGGCAGACGAAGCAGCACAGCTTTACACTTTGATCCGATATCCATAATAAATACACTTATACAAGATTAAACAAAACAAAACAAACATATTGACAGCATCGATGAAAGTTTTGTAACTTTGACAGTGTATGTGCCAAAAAGAGCTCGTTCTGGTGCTTGAAATCCGAACAGCCTCTGATAACAAAGAGTGTTAAAGCCAGTGAGGGTTTGTGTTTACTTTACACTCAAGTTTTACCCACTGATTACTGAGCTTTCAAAGTTTGTGAAGAGATAATGATTGACCTTGTGTAATGCAAATTGGTTACTCCTTTATTAAGCCTAATCTAATTAAGACCCCCCCCCCCCCCCCACCCCCCTCACGTTATTAAAGGAAGCCAATAAACAAATGTGTGGTAGAAGAGATTTGGCATGGGAGCACAGTCATAAACACATCTTAAGTTTCATAAAAACACTGCAGCATTTGATTGCTGCCATGCTGCTGGCCATATGTCTTTGAAAATAGACAGTAACCCAATCATTTTCTACTTATTAGTTTGAAACCCTGCGCATACAGTGTCTGATGTAAGAGGCTTCAAAAATGCAGCAAGCTTAGACTCAGAAATAGTCCACTTTTTAACTGAATATAGCTCATTTTCTACCTGGAGACAAGAAAAGTGTGCCCTTAAGAAGAAAAAAAATCCCATAAAAAATGCATCCCAGTGTCATAAAAGTGTAAAAGATGAACTGTATCCTCTTTCTTTTTACGAGTGGCTTTTTTCCCCTATGATCCCCCCCCCCGCCCCCATCCTAAGTTTGAAGGAGGGCCTCCCCCATGATGCCTCCAGATTGCACTCGTAACAACGTGACCAGGCCCCGATGCAGGCATCCACATTTTCATATCTGAGTCCAATGATAGATGAGGCAATCCGAACAAGTTGTGCTGAGAGATACATCAGGAAGCAGACAGCCCCAGATAAAGGGAAAAAAGACGACCAGGCCCCCATTGTCACTCGTCGGCCCGCTCCATGGATATATAGTTGCTCCCCCAGGACCAATAACTCACATACATATTCAAAAGGTACACCAGCAGCGTGCCACCCCGGGGACAGATGCTAAAGCTGCTAAACCGAAAAAAAGCTGTCCAGGATTCTGTTGGCTTTGCCTCCCTCTGCCTGCCTTCCAGCTCTGGACTACAGGCTTAATGACCGGTACTGTGGACTGAATTATGGCCTGTTTATACCGCTCTTTATCCACTAATGTTTTGCTAAACACGCAGTTTTATGAGGAAGTTGACAGTGTCATCAACTCACCCCCCTCCAGTCTAATTTCCTACTCTGAAAGCCAGTGATGAATATGAATAATTTATAGCCCAATGTGACTGTCATTTAATGAAGCTTTTGGTGATTTGACCTAACAAATGAATCAATGTCTCATCTCATTTATTAAACGCACTGAAGGGTCAGAACCTTTTCACCCATTTGTCTTTGTCAGAAAGTTAAAGTGCTAAGAGAAGGGAAACAGTTAAGAAGCCCTTTAATGCTGTCTGGGTGGTATCGAGGGAGCCTGGGTAAGAATTTAGTCTGCTAAGCTATGACTTAATTAAGGCAAAGGGAGGAGATCACTTTGGGAATGAAATGAACTAACTTCAAACAAGTTGAATTATATTCAACTGGCTCACTATAGTGCCATTTGAATGTCTGTGAGATATAGGCCAACTGTTTGGGAGCTCTAAGGCTTACTACACACTAAAAAGAAAATATATAAATATACAGTAACACTAGAAGTGCTCCAAGACCACAAACCTCTGCCAAGGCATTTCCAGCATAGCTGGGTGAGATATGGTCAAAAATGTGGAAAACTGATCTATCACACACTGTTAACAAATCCTTAAAAAACTGCCTGGATCCACATCCAGATTTAGATCACCACCAAAATCGAATGACTTGTTCCTTGTGCCATGACCAACATTCCCTTTGAATGTCACGAAAATCACTTAAGATCTTATTGATTTATTAACAAAAATGTGGAAAAACATATCTCACAGTGTTAAGAAGTTGTTTTAAAATTACTTGATTTGAATCCGGATTTGGGTCACCACCAAAATCCAGTTGCTTGGTCCTTGGCCTTTTTCTGATCTATCCTGAAAATTTCATCTACTTGCGTTATCTGTTTGAGTTATCCTGTTAACAACAAACATAGCAAAAATTAAACCTCCTCAATGGTGGTAATGCAGTGTGTCTTGCTAAATTTTATATGGTTTGTGGGAAAATTAACAGTGACTTAGCAGCTGCTTGCCAATGAAGTTTTGTGAAAAAACATCTTAGCAGTTGTGTAACTGTATTTAAATTTACAGCATAATCACTTTATTTCAAATATCAGCATACTTGCAGTGGTTTTATTGTCAGTGTTATTTTTGTATTGTTATTTAAAGCAAATTACTGCATTTACAGTAACAGTATACCTACTGTATCTTTATTCATGGTATCATTACTGCATTTCAATTTATTGCATAATTACTGTTTTCATCATTAATCATGAAAGGATTTCAAATTACAGTATAACTGTATTTTCACTTACATCTGCAGTACCGTATTTCTTTTCTCAAAGATATTTTTTTATTGATTTTTTTTTTTCACACAAATATATGGAACAGGTGTGAAATGTTGACAGGAAGTTTATAAAATACACAGTCAAGTCATATTGAAAATGATAATCCTGTCCATGCACAGTTGGGAGAAAATAAAAACACAACACAAAAAAAAAAATCATATTTAACCCATCCCCCCCACCCATCATTACCAAGCATACATAGAAAGAATCAACAGGACAAATAGACCAATGGTGCTTATTTTTAAATAATACATAAATAAAACAGCTTCAGTAGCAGTTTTATCAGATTTAGACTGCATTTTTATTTTATTAAATGAAAAAAACAACACTACAAACTTCTCTATAGAAACTTACATCATGTTTTGCAGGCAGTTTTTTTTTTTTTATGAAATGGCTCCCATTCTGTCCTTTACACCACAGCAGTAGCACCTGCCTCCTACATTACCTTATTGGCCCGTAACGACTGTGATCGATGGAACAATCGTCCAATCACCTGCTGGATATGCTTTTAGATTAGAGAGATTAGATTAGATAGTACTTTATTAATCCCTTCTCGCTCATTTTTCAAGGTACTGCCTATTTCCAAATACTTCCTATGGACTCTTTCTCAGATGGACAAGTTTAATATATTGAACGGTGCATCTTGTGTATCAGGTTACTGAAATTAACCTTTACATTGAAAAGGAAAATAATCCATCTGTGAGGCTTTCATTTCACAACACAACAGTAATAATGATTGCAACAATAATTTTTGGAGAATACCAAGAATGAGATTACTCATAATTAACTCTGGATAAAGACGCCCATTTGGAAAAATAAATTCACTTTACCTTGACTTAAGTTCTGGTTTAAAGATGGAGTTTTGATCTACATCCATTTATCCTTGTGAATAGAAATTCAGTGAGCTCCTCTGTTCATTAATTTTAGGAAGTTCACTGATAAATTCTTTAAACCTGCTCTTAAATTTGAGTGGGTGACTCACAGGAGTTCCAGCACATGCAATACTGAAGCAGACTTCTTAAATCAATATGCACTTTAAACTGCATTACCATGCAATCATAATGTAACTTTGACAAGAATGATGTTGGCTGTGATGGATGAATGTTTTTAAACAAGTCTGTAAGATGATGTTGACATGGCACTGAATGAGGACATCCTCAGGGCTCTTCATCAGGATACCAGCGGACCTTTTAGCAGAAAAACTAACATCAAAAATAGGAGATGATATAAACTTAGACGTAAGTTGACCCACTTTTGGCCAACTTATTACCCTGTGTGAGCATGGCTTAATTTTTTATTTGACAGCACTGACATTTTGTAAATAAAAAAAAGCCTTGGGTAAGTAGCTTAATTATTGTTTCAGGGTCCCTCTCCAGTGATTCCTGTTTTTTGTACTTACAGGTCTACAACCCCAGTTTTGGTGTGCTTCTTGTTGGCGTTCCCATATCAGTGGATGTCTAACACTTCTGTTTCATTGGTAAGTGATGGTGGGGAGACACTGAATTAAAATGGAGTTGTTTGAAAATTGATGAATAAATATAACAATAAGAATATCTACATTGGTACTTTATGGTGCTGACAATGCTCAAAATTAACATTAAATGAAAAAAACACATTTATAAAATGAGTTAAAAGACTTTAACTCTAGTTTATAAAGTAAATATGTGCTTTAACACAATTTTGTCAGACATACATGTTTTTCTTAAGGCTCAAAAAAACTCATGTGGAAGGTACGCAAAACCCACTCCACGGAGATCCATGTGGACTCAAAGTGGTCCGTGCGCACAAAGCTCAAATTTTACGACAATGCACTGGTGCACTGGTGTCACACGAAACACTGCTTGGCCTGTATTTTTGCACATCGATCTGCACTCTCAGCGCGACAGCCGTCCTCTGTCCAGCATTGACAGGTGAGCGGTGACTCCCAGAGTGCAGAAGGAAGGGGGCTTGGCCTACCTGGATCATCAAACTTTTCACTTGACATTCAGAAGTACTAAAAATGTTTTTCATTGCCAATATTTCGCCTGTCCTTCACCAACATGGCATGCTCCCCTTTCTCATCTCTTGTGGCATTTAATGGCCGTACTTACCACCGTCTCTTAATTTTGGAGCGCTGCAAAGTCAGCAGGCAGAGCAGCTCCTCTTCCTCATCGTTAGTGTAGGACGCCATGACAGAAAAAATGTAAATGAAGTGCAAGGATTATAGGATGTGTAGGCTTTCACAGAAATTTCACAGGAAACTACTACGCGGCACTGTGCTTGACTACAGAAGCTCTGATGACTGTGGACATTCCGCACGGAGTCCGCTCTGCTCACAGTATGCTCAAGTCTGTGAGCACCTTCAGTCTTTAGCCTCCACCTTTGCATCAACCCAATGTTGTGTTAAGGTCTTTCACTGATCAAAGCAGCAGGTCTTCTTCAGACAGTTGTCTCAGAACCTCCATCAGTCTTTTCTTCACTTCTGCTCCGACTCAAAACGTGTTCCTCTGAGCAAAGATTTGATCTCAGGAGAGCGAAAAAGTCACTCGGTGCTAGATCAGGATGATGGGTGAGGGTGATCGCTGTGATCTGTTCTCAGGACAGAAACTGCTTTAGCGCAGTGTGAGCTTGTACGTCGTCTTGATGAAGCATTAAACCATTTTTCCACAGCTGTATCTTTCTTCAAACTTTTTCTCAGTTTTCTAGAACCAGTTTGTTATAGTATTGATTCACTGCTGACCCTTCTGAAATACCCCCCTCCATGATTGTACCCTTAATGTCAAAGAAACGATCACCATGGCCTTGCATGAAAGTATTCTTTAAAGAGTAATAAAAGCTTAAAGAAGGCTGGTCTTGTTTTGATATTGCAGATTTTCTTTACACAGGGATGTCATGGAATATTCCAGTGCATAAAAACAGCACCAACTTCAGATTTACTGCTGGAGTCTTAAAGTGTTTGTTGGTGCTTATTGGGGCGGGATGACTGACACTACAATTGTCAGTTTCAGGTTCAGAGTTCAGAGTAACCAGGTCAGAGTTAAAGATGCTGAAGTGACACATAAACATTTGATTTATTGGCACCTAATTTTTGTTCCTTTTCATAACTCTCACTCTGTTTGTATTGTAAATTTTGAGGAGTTGAATTACCTCTGCTCTTATTTTCGCTTCTCCTTAATTTTCTGTACCAGCTTTGAATTCTCCCATGAATAGTAGGACAAGACATGGATAAATTAAATAAGAGAGATTTAAACATCCAAAAAGCAGTTTGTCTGAGATTAGAGATTTTGGCTTATCTTGTTAAACATCCTAGGTGATTTCTTTCAACCACATAAATTGACAGGGCCATAAAGAAAGCTCCTACAAACCTAGTTACTTTCCTTTAAGGGATGGTTTGGGATTTTTGATGTGGGTTGTATGAGGTGTGTAGCACTAGCCTGAACATAAGCAACAATGAGGCAGATTAGCTCTATGTCTGTAAATGAATAGCTGTTATGGAGGATTAAGCTTGTTGCACATAGGGCCACCTTCTCTGTTTTATTGAGTTTAAGGTAAGCTCCAGCAATATGTTGCTCCAGTTTTTGTTCCTACTATTTTTGTTCAGATGCAGACTTGAGCTCCCTCACTGTGGCCAATGTTCAGGCACGGGCACTGTACCTCAAACAACCCCACTTCAAAATTCCAGAACTATCCCTTTAATTCTGACAGTACATCACTGTGTTGATGCAGGACTGTGTGACGTCTGACACTGATAGAGGAAATGTGTTGGGAGCCTGTCAGACGAGTTTCCAAATATTCTCATATAATTTAAACTGAAAATGTATCCTCATATCTCCATTAATGTCAATTGACATTTTTAGACTGAAAATCAATGGTATATTTTTTTTAAGTGAAGAGGCTGTAAAGTGTGTAGCAACAAGTCATAAGTGAAAGAAAAACCTCTGAATACGTGACTGGAGAAAAGGCCTGAATACAGGGCAGGTGGGGTCACTGAGTGGTTTTGACGAGCAAAGAGCTCTCAACACCTTTTCAATGTTTAAGCCCTTGTGTGCAGCGATTCACAGGCTTTTCTGAAAGTAACCTCGCTTTTCAGCAACTCAAAAAACACTCCGTCTTTGTGCCTTATCTCTTCAAACTCTCCTCTTGCGTGAAGTGATCCTTGAGTGGTGTGATGGATGAAAACGCTCCCCCTGACCTGTCAGTGTTCACTTTGAATGTTAATAATTGGCACATTTATTTCCTAAAAAATGAACCTGTGTGCTGAAGCATCGATGTGGCGGGTTAAGGCTTCAGACCTGCTCCCTTGATAGACGGGCTCTGACAGCAGAGAAAAAGCCATCAAATTAGAAAATGAAAAAGCCACCCACCTTAAACTCTCTGGTTCTTCCCCACTACCTTTTATAGTAATTACAAAATATACAATTGAGATGCAGCCATCAAACTTTCTCTCTCTGCCAGTGCTATTGTGGAATGATATTCCAATTTTACGCTCCAGTGCGCTGAGAGACAGAAACAAACAAAAAGAGATCTTCTAATATTCTCCTTATGATTATGATGCTCTTTTGATTGGACAGCTAAATCAATGCAAGAGAAGATAGCAGCCATAATTACATTATATTTAAACTGAATGGGTTTAAGCATGTTGCATTATGACAGCATAATTACTCTGTCAGAAAAGTGCATTTACAGTGATAAACGGTTGGTGGAAAGCATAATGCAGCTTAAAAACCATAAAAGAAGATGAAGCAAGGCTTTAGTAGTGTCTCTTTGGCTTTTGGTTAAGTACAAATGAAAGTTAAAATACAGAGCAGAAAATATCAGGCTTCTGCTCCACACAAGATCTCAATAAGTGGACTGATGTTATCCTGAGCAGCCCACTCTTTGGTCCTTCAAAGTAAAGGCGTCTCTATTACTAAGTCCGAGGAAAGTTATTGAAGTCACAAAGATCAAGATCATGGAAATCTCCTCAGAATGTGGGGAACGTCTTTATTACTTAAAAAAACATCAAGTTTTTTTTTTTTTTTTTCTTCAACTGTATGCCTGTGGTGCAGATCTGTCTTGTGTGCCTTGGTTGATTTCTTCATTTCACAAGCTTTTTAACATTTTCTCTTAATGTAACCATGCTGAGCCTGAAAGAACCAAATCTGGGTTATTTAACCCAAGTCCCTCTGGTGGGGTATTGCTGAACTTCTTATTGATTCTGATTCGGGTTCTGGTTCTGTTTCTCGGTTCTGGTTCTAAACAGTTCTGAATTCCGATTCCACCTTTTTTGAGAATAAAAAACTGCCTGCCAATATTTTCGGCCAAGTTAATAACTTTATAATCTAGAGATTTTTATATTCCCTTCTTTATATAACAAACATACTGACCTTATTATGAGGACATATTGACACTAACATTTTTAACGTCACGAAAAAACACTGAAGTTTATAATGGCAAGTCCCATTAATTTCTCCTTGGCTGCTGTGAGGGTTTTGCCCTCTTCACGTCATTATAGGAATTGTAGTTTATTTGCAAATTCACGTCAACGTTTTTCAAGCCTATGTCACTACATTTCCCAGCTTCCTTTGCAATGCCAGCGGAGGACTTATCAACATGGACAGACATGAGCGTAGACTAGGCCGTCATATTGGAACGTGTGGTGATCCAGAATTGTATCTTAGTGGAGGTCTGCGCTCTCCGAGTGCTTTTCTAGTTACCTCCGCCAAGGAGGTTATGTTTTTGCCGGCGTTTATCTGTATGTCTGTCTGTTTGTCTGTTTGTGTTCAAAATAACTTGAAAAGTTCTGAACGGATTTGGATGAAATTTTCAGGAATTGTTGAAAATAGGATATGGAAGAACTGATTAAATTTTGGGGGTGATCCGGATCACCGTCTGGACACAGGAATTTTTTAAAGGATTCTTTAATATTGCCAGATAGGACCATTTTCGCCAAAGTGGACCGAAGCTGCTTGGCGGAGGTCTGCGCTCTCTGAGTGCTTTTCTAGTTGCTTCTGTTTTCTTTCCTTAAGCAACTTCAAGTAAAACATCTTTATAAAATGATAATATGAAAACAGGTTAAAAAGTAAAGAAGATGGTTATTTAAATATAAAATAAGCAAATGTTGAATATTTTTTCTTTTTTTTATTTGACTTCAATCTCAGAATTCTGACTGAAAATCTAACTGTTTTTTCACAAACTCAAATAAAAAATTTTACCTCCAAAAATGGTTTTAACCTCTAAATATTATAAATAAATAATCAATAAATATTGATATTATATATATTTTTTTAAGTGGACGTAACCCCCTTTCATATAAAAGAGTATTGCTGTGGTCCAGAAATAAGTAGTGTGATTTACTTACATAAATATTGCTGACAGTTTCAAAGAGGTTGAACCCTTCATCATAAATCTTCTCTCTCACAGTTTAGTGATATCCCTCCTCTTCTCGATCATTCATCACCACAGAGAGCTCTGCAGAGTCTCTTCACAGTAAACAGAGGTGATGAGGCCACTCTCTGGAGTCGCATCTAAAAAATATGTATTTGAAATGTTAGTCATGATTCATTTACCTTAACAGAAATGTAAACATAAGCTCAGCTGTTTTTCATAATTTACTATCTCAAATAGCCATAATAGCTGTTAGCTTGGAAAAGTGTTGTTTTTTTTTTCTTTATTGGAGGAGAGAAGAGCAGTTGTATAAAAGACAATAATGTGCAAACATGCAAACTTTGCCTAAGAATGATGCAAACAGCAATGTTACACAGTTTTAATAGATATCAAAATATTAATGCAGATGAATCAAAGAAAAATCAAAGAAATCTCATGACAAATGCCCAAATAGACGACCTTTGAAAAGACTGTTTTCTTCTCCAGATATAAAGACCATGATAAATTGATGTTAATCACTGAATTTATGCAGCACTGGAAGTTTAGATCATTTCAATAGAAGACATTTCTTCAGGATTTCAATCCCTCTGCAAAGATAATTTTACTTATTACTCCATATCCTTATGTTACACATCTTATCACCTGCACTGAAAAAACATTTTTCTCACCTCTTAAAGTTTCTCAACCGCCAACTGCCTTTCATTAATTGTCAAATCCATGTTGAATCCTATAACTGTGGCAGATTTAATGTTCTTGCAGCAGTTTGAAATAAAGAAAATCTGACTCACGAACTGTGGCACTTTTTAAATTGTTGCCAATTAAATATTTTACTTCTTCATAAGTTCAAATTAAAACAACGTCACTTTCTTCTTCTCCCTCATTGTATCAGTCACAAATGAAGAACTGTTGATGGGGAGCAGTCGACTGTTACAGAGGGATTTTTAAGCTCCGAGACAAATCAGATGTGAAGTGTGCAGACGGGTCTTCAGCTGAGAAAACTGAGCTGCAGCTGTCTCTCCAAATCTATTTGTGCATTCACTGTGCATGGGAATCATTTTCCAGTCTGTAATGTATTCAAAGTATTTCACATAAATATTCCAGAAGTTTCATTTACATACAGATTTTGTTAGACAACACTTTTTTTTTTTTTTCTTGCACAGGGCTACAGGAAAGCGAGACACCTTCAGTCAAATCCTCCATCTGTTATCAATGAGGAAGTAAGACAAAGCCTCTGAGTGCTGTTCACCCTGGAGCAAACGACAGATTACGTTAGCAACTAGCTAACTTAGTAGAGCATTAAGCAGCTAAAGAGCCAGATGCTTCATCAGATGATGTGGAGGCCAAAATCAGGAGAAGAGAGATTGAACATGAACAAAAATACAACGACAAGGATAAATACTGAAACATTGAAGTGCTCCAGTAAACATTTAGTCAATGGTCAAGGGCCAAAAACAATCTGTCACTTACACTGTTAACCCAGATAAGTTGACTTTACTCGAAAAATTTGAGGCAAGTGAATGCACTTAAATGGTTTAAGTAATGAAATAACTAATCAATTATTTTAAGTAAACTCAACTGCAATTCCAAATGGTCAGGGCTTAACTGTTTAAGTGGAATCTACTAAAAGACAAGTTATTTGTACTTGAAATTTGTTGTACAAACAACCTTCCCTTGTGAACCAGACAACTCAAAGTTTTAAGTAACATGTACTTATTTTCTTAATTACAATCAGACACATTTGTCATCCATTAAACTACATTTATTAACTTGTTAAAACTTAAAATTTATACCATTTACCTCAAATATTTAAGTTGTTTAAACTTAAAATTAATTTTCCAAAAATTTGTGTTGGTAAAATATATACATTCAAAGAAATACAAAAATGCAGGGCATTAATTATATTCTGTTATATTAAACAAAAATAGAAAACATCAATGTACAATTTACACTTTTGTTGATGTATCTTACTTTTAAATTATATTGAATTAACTGTTTTACCGACATATCTGAAGTACAGAAGAATTACTATATCAAAGAGTCCAATAAAGACGTTATTACCCATATTGATGGGAAACTTTTCAGTTTTTTTTCTACGCAAGGACCTTTTGTCAGCTGCACTTTCGATGGGCTTTGGCCCTCACTGTCTTGAAAGCAGAAGATGCCCACTGGAATGGTCGAAGTGTCTCTTTGTAGATCCTACAGAGTTTGAGAGACGAGGAAAACAAAGATATGCATGTCAACCATTTGTCACATGCTTTAGGGCAACTGTACATCCCATTCAAGAAAATTTTTTTATACGTGGAGAAAAAAACCGATCATTCATCAGAAATAAAACATGAGAAAATGTAGCACTGATGAAGAATCATTTTGAGATGTAAAAAGTAAAATAAGATAAAAATACAGGCTTAACACCTGAGATAAAAATTCCCAACTTATTAATCCAAAATATCAAAACACAAAGTTAAAAGTCAAATGCATGAATTTCAAAAGGTAAATGTCTGGGGAAAAGTGAAAATCATGAGTTTACTCAAATGACTAAAATTTTAACCATATTTAGCCAAAACCAAAATTGTCTGCATGAATATCACAAGGACAAGGTTTATATTTTTAACTAACCTTTTATGTATGATAATTTCTTCCCAAACACAAAAAACCCACAAAATTCAACCCACCTTTGTTTTAATGGGTCAAATAAAACTGACCAGCTAGAGTTTTCTTCTTCCTGAAGATTTCCATCAAGCCTGGGCACAGGCCAAAAAGGTAATCAAAGAAGGCTTCCTTAAGGTTTCTTCCAACAACTCTGTTCCTAAAAGACCTAAAAAATACAAAGAAGACCAGTTTGGTACTAATTAAGTGTAATTTATAATAACATCAAATAGGCTATAGCAAGGGTGTAAATGTATACTCTACAGTGTTTGAAATAAAGCGCTCTTTTCTCGTATCTACCAGAACAGTACTTGCATTTCCAAAGCATCTTCTCTCTGAGAAGAGAACAGTGGCATTACAACTGCTCTTCACATTTATTCTACTTTCAGCCAAGTACATTTTTTGTATTATCAACAATGTTAAGCATGTTTAGCAGAACTGGTTAGGAGTGACAAAAAACCTTTGAGATAAACCACAGTTAAATGTGGATAATGGTTCCCAATAAAATTAGCACAGGAAAATAAACAGTACTTTTTTAAAGTTATTAAAGTTACAATAAAGATAAAATGATTTGTTTTAATCAGTAAAAAAACAACCAAAAAAACTTACCAAGTTCCAGAATGTTAACAGTCGATTGAGGAAGAAACTATCTTCTTTGCCGCTGTGACTCAAACAAGGAAAAGGCGCAGTGTTGTCTCAAATAAGCCCACACAAGTTTTGAAAAGCAACTAGCCAATCAGAATGCAACATCTTGCCGCATTTTGGTACAAAGTTGAAATTTTCAGTCAACTTAACTTAAAATTATCAGTAAACCCAAAGTTTAAATTAAAAACTTGAAATTTTAAGTTTATTCAGTTCAGAACAACAAGTACACTCTGCAGTCATGTAATAATAGTAGAATACACCTAAATCATTTAAGTAATGCAACAAAACTTATTTTTTTTAAGCAATATTTACTTAAATATTTGCTTACAATCAACTTTGGGGTTAACAGTGTATGGCAGCTGCAGCATCCACCAAGAAAATTCTGACCAATCACTTTCTTTTGTATTGACAGGAAAGCAACCAATCAAATCCCTCCTTTCCTCTTACCTTCTTGTGGCACAAAGTAGCTCTGACTCAAATGGAATCACAACACCAGAGGTACTCCAGTTAAAGGAGAATTGCTCAAGTTTACAGAAGATGACTGAAAAGCTACCAATGCCGTGATTACTGGTAACAGCTTGCAATGCAAAAAGGGAAAGGAAAATAGAGAGGGAGAGAAACCAGAAACAACAAAGCATTTGGCTAACGCTAGGAGTCAAATGATGGTAAACACTGGAAATGCTTTCAAGGATGTGAGATAAAGGGGCTTGAAAAGTGATGGCATGGTTGCTGTCTTTCTTTTGGACAGGTAATGGTTTCTGTTTTGATTTGGGTTTTTTTTTGTTTTCTTTTGCCGCCAGGGTCCTTTGGGCATGGACCGATGTTAAGTGATTTTGTGAGCTGGTGTGAGGGCAACAAGTTTAAAGTTAAATGTATCAAAGACCAAAGAGCTGCTCTTTGAGTTTAGACGTGGGCCCTCACCCCCTGCACACACCCCATCCATGATAAAGGGAGAAATGATACAGGTGGTAGCTGAGTACAAATATCTTGGTCTAATTATAGACCATAAAGTCACCTGGGATCAATGTGCAGATGCTATTTTTAAAAAAGGAGTCACCAGCACATGTACTTCCTTAAGAAGCTATTTTTTTAATGCTGACAACAAAATTTTGACCTTATTTTATAAGGCTTTTATTGAGATTATCCTTACTTACTGCATCGTATGCTGGTATGGTAATTCCAAAGTCACCCATACAAACTGGGGAGACTTGTGAGAACTAGTGGGAAGATCACTGGGGGGCAACAAACTGATCGTTACTACCTTCATCTGACCAGACTTACACAAAAGGCAGACAAGGTCTGCATGGATTAAACCCACCCACTCTCAAGGGGATTTATGCTTCTCCCCTAAGGACAACGATACAGACATCCCAATATTAGAAGAAATTGGGCTAAAAACTCATTTCTTCCTATGGCAATCACACAACTTAGCAAGGCATGGGCAAGGGCGTTACATGAATTATTACCCGATGAAAAGTGCATCTTAAGCAAAGGAAAGTTTTTATGGTTAGACTATTTATTTTCAGATCATTTCTTTACTTACTTATTCTGTGCGTTAGGGAATTTCATGTTTGATAGTTCTGTGTAATCAATGTGTGTCTTTGTATCTGGATGTATGTGTTTGTGTATGCTCAGAAAACAGAATTTCCCCCCCGGAATATTAAAGGTTTTCTATGTCTAAGTCTACGTTTGTCCAGAATTCAGTTTTCTGTAGGCACTTGAGTATATGTGAGCTCACACAACACTCAAAATCAAATTAACTTCCCAAAAAATGGGACTAAAAGCTCTATAACCTGGACTAATGATGTTCGGTGTGAAAGCAACCCAAGTGTCTTTGCAGCTCTACAGTCTGTTACAGGAATCTACATTTCTGTCTTTGATGAAAGCTGTTGTCATGTAGGCTGGAGGCAGTAAGCCCAAAACATCAGCAAAGGGGAGGGGGGTTAACACCTGCCATTATATACCCACTGGAGGTCCATTTTTTAAGGATGTCACAGTGCATGGGCCGGAAAAAACAGCTCTTACAGTAATCAGGGATTTTTTTTCTTGTATCCATTGGCTTGGTTACTGGTCTAGTTCAGGGTGTTAAATGTTTTATTATTTGAAGTATAAGTTTGTTACCTTTGTTTTGAATAAGAAAAAGAATATTAAAGTCCTATTAGTTTATTCCAAATAAAAACAAACATGGTTGAATAAAGACTCTTGAATGAACCTTTAGTGACTGCTTAAAAGTTTATTTGTTCAGTCATTTACATACTTTAAATCCTCTGACATTGAGTCTTACATTTTTCAAACAGTCTCAGATTGTGTCAACACCAGATGAAAAATGCATACAAATATATACAAACTCTATGAACAAAGAGTAAGTACTCCTGTAAGACTGTGATTAAATAGGAATGTGTTTATTTTCTTTCTTGCTTTGGTAGCGGAGGAGCGTCCTGGAGCACGGCTCAGGTTCAAATGAGGGGGAAAAAAGACACAGGGAGGAAACGGCGCAGGGGGAGAAGTGTGAACCTTTAGCTCCGGTTGCGGCTCAATCTGAGAGGCTGCCAATGTGAAAAGGCCTGGCTGTGAATTCCCCGTTGGGATGGGCTTGGTCCAGAGGGAATGCGAGCCAATCTCCACCCTGCTCTCCTACCTGGGAACAGCTGCAGCCTCCATCTGCCAGCTCTTCATGGTGGCTACCTGAGGGAAGTGCGCTCCACCCCTTTCTTTCAGAGGAGAGAGCGGCTCCTTTGTAATCGCAGAGAGGAATTTCAAGGTTTGATGGAATCAGTGGGACATCTTCCCTGGGTGTCTGCAAATATTCCTGCATGTCTCCTCTGGTGAAATGGATTCTCAAACAGGACAGAGAAACAAAGACACCACACAGTCAGCAGAATCTTCTCTACAACTCAAAGAGGATCTTTATCAGGGAGTGTTCATAATTGGAGAAGGCAGAAAACAAATTCTACCCAAATCTCAAAAGTTTGTTGCATATTTGAACAACTTACCCTTGTTATTTGGCTTTTTTGAACATCTTGTGCCCTATACTTCACCCAACACAAAGTTCTCTAGTGCAGCACAGGTGTCTTTCCTCTTTTCAACATGACACAGTTATCATTGTAACACCAGCATTCTTGTGTGCTTCATTTTTTTTTCTTCTTCTGAAGAATAAGGCAAATTCAAAAGCAAAGCTGACATGCGCCTATCTTGAGAGACCACTGAATGACTGTTCCTTTGACAGTCCTAAAACCTGGTCTAAGGTCCGTGGTGCAGTATGATTCTCATCTTTAGAGGAAAGATACACACACATTAACATATGAAAAACACTCAACTGAACTTTTTCCTGATCCACTAAATCAGTGGTTTGCAAATGTAATCTGTCGGTTCCCCCTTGAGCAGATGAAAAATGTTCTTATCTTTATAACCCACATATTGATAAACAATTTAAACAGCTTTCAGCCATGTCCTTGGCTGACAGTTCTCTATTATCTTCAGGATCTTCTGCAAAGTATATAAAGCAGTAACTTGGAATGATGCGGTTACTGAAGTTATGCCACATCAAAAAGTGATACCAGAACAAAAACCATATGAACTCTTCAGATAATGTGACTGTTGCACTGAAGAAGGCAGGAGCAAAGTATGTCTCCTTGTATTTTATTTTTTATCCTTCTTTCTTAGTTATTTATAATGTCCAGAGTAAATAAATGTTAGCCTAACCTCCAATTTCCACTTGGTCTGCCTGCGCAGTGTTCCATACGCGTCACACAGCAAATCATCCCCAGTCTCTTCAATTAGTCTGTTTCCATCGCCTGTGCCTCGATCTGTCTTTGGAGCTTTCCAGCAGCACAGCCCCACACTGTTTCAAGTGTGTGTCAGTCCCTGCCAAGCAGATCGACCCAACACAGGAAAACAGACACTCAGAGTTTGGGGATTGTTTCAAAATACAATTGAAATAGTGGAAATAATATTGATGCCCACAGCAAACAACTATCAGTCAGAAAATGTAACCTGTTGTTTGCATGTTGCTCTTACTGTTATTAAGTTGTGATTCTCTTGTGATCTTGAGATCCCGTGTTTCAAGCTTCCAGGGCTGTGCTAAGCAGAACGCTTCAAATACGCTTCCTGTGGGCGAGGATACGGGTCATTGGTCAGAACAAAGCCACGGGCACAGACGAAAGAACACATAGCCATTTTCTGCATTGGTAAATAGTGAAAAACACAGAGACTTCCTGGAGAAAAATGTTTTGGTTAATCGTACCTTTGACCCACATAGTTTCTGTGGCTTGTTTTTATGCTAAACTCACAGAATTATGCAAAATAACTGTACAGCAGTGTACCTTTTCAGTGGTCTCAGCTTTTCTCCTTAAAAGTACAGCTCTGCTGGGAGCCCTTCAGCAACTTCACTCACCATAATCAAGTATCTGATAAAACCCAATACAATAACACAGTTCATCATTTGGTAATGCGTATAAATGCATGATTAAAAATTGTCCCCTTTTATTTCGGTCATGAGATATTTGACCCAAATTATTCTGTATATTGGTACAAGCAGATGTAGCACTGCATGATGGTTTTAATAAAGCAGTTTAGAACAATAAAACCTACATGCACAATAGTCAAAACTAAGGGTACCCCCATTGATTCGAACATGATCTACGTTGGTCAATGTTTTTTAAAATGCATCACTGGCCCATCAGAATCAATGCTAGTGATCACCAGTACAATCACCTGTGGTTAATACTCTATTCAACACCTTTGCATTGCAAATTAAACCACCTATTGGTCTGTTGCTCCTGCTGCTGAGTAATCCACTTCAACAATCCAAGAAACTGCGGTCAAATACCCAAAAACTTGTTAAAAGTCCTGTCAAAGTACTGATCCAGAGTCGAAATCTTATTGAGTTAGAAACAAAAATCTTGGTATGTTAAAAGTGTTGTCAGAAACATTATGATTGTGTTTATGTTGGCTTACTTGATTTATAATATGACCAAAGTTAGGACGTGATGTGTTTAAATGTTACTGAAAAACATGAAATGTGTCTAAACAAAGGCATTAGCATGCTGACTGTTTTTTTTCAAAATTTTCAGACTTTCAGAGGAATACAACCTCATGCTGTGTTAATCACACTCAAACTCTGAAAATATTGGTCCTCATTATTTTGTTCAGCAATTGTTCTAACCTTGCATAGCAGCTGGATGTGCCTGATTCAGTGTCTTTAATCAGGTATATCCATCTTAACCTGACACGCCAGATGGACAGTTCCATATATCCACAGAAATATTTCCCTAGTCCATCTGGAGAAGAGCCCATGGAAATGTTTTCAGAGGCGGAACCTTCAAAAACAACTGCAGCTGGTGATTGAACGATCGTTCTGCCCGTCACACTCATCACAGACCAATCCATATCAAGCCACAGTATGACTTAGCAGCTAGACCCTGCTGTTAGCCATTAGCTTAAACTACTGTTTAGTCCTTAGACTATTGTCTTACATCAAATTACACCACACAGATGTATCATTTACCACCTATAGAGCTCTGGACATCACGTGACTAGTTTTGCTTACACTTCCATGTTGGCAGGAGAAGCAGCAACTAAAATGAATGGCGCCATTCATTTAATGCGCATTTTAATCAAATTGATATTGAACGATATCACACAAAACTTAATAGGTTAAACATAACCAACCCGTATAATGCTCCCAGAATGCTTGTAGGTCTATCGAGTCAGCTAAAATGAAGGACAAAGTTCCAGATCTTCGGTATCCGGACATATAAAACCACCTCATTTACTTTCCGTCGTTCTACTCAGGAGAATGTTTGAAAGCCTACAAAGTCTGAAGGGGTACACATGGACAACATCTGGATTCGCAATGAACCTTCAGCTTTGGTGTCTACCTGCTAAAGATAGCGTCATCATCACTAGCAGGTTAAGTGTTCCTACATGTAACTTTAGATAATGTTATCATTTAGCAACAGGCAGGGTAATGTGGGTAACTAACCTATTGCTAGTTTACAAACCCTTCTTCGATATGCATTCGATTTTTGATTTTACAGGGGAATCATTCCCAAAGATTGAATGACCCTCACTTGAAGCCATGGTAGTCAGGAATGATGGAGGTGTGTTAGGAGCCCACTGCAACTGCACTGCTGGACTTGGGAAGAGCTGCTCCCATGTATCAGCTGTGTTGTTTAGTGTATGGCAACATAACAATGGAAGAGAGGAAGAGATAGCTGTCACATCTAAAAAGTGCAAGTGGTCTACACCAAGTCAGGAGTCATTGAAAGAGGTGGAATATCAGCAAGGCAAGGACATCATTTTTAACAACACACAAAGACGCAAGAAAGGGAGATCTTCAAATGTCACTCTTCCATTCCCCCAGCTTTCCCACCACTGAACCCTGATAAGCAAGCCCAGCTCTATAGCAACCTCTCCAAAAGCTGTACACAGGAGGGATGTACTATAAAGTCAGTGATTCTCTCTGTTGTCAGAGAGTATGCCTCATCCTATGTGCCAAAAGCTGTCATGCTTGATCTATCAGAACCCCTCACAGTCTTTATGACACACAGGCTAGAGATCTCAGCCTAGCAGAGTTACAAGAAAAAGCAGAAGAGCTGTTTGAATACATACGCGTGACCAAAGAGCAGGTACATTATTTAGGATTATTGTTTAAATAAAGCTTAAAGCTAACAGCTGTCAAATCTAACAGGAAACATGTTCTCAAATATATCTGTTGTCCGAGTGAAAATCATGTGCATTTACAGACCTAAATGCTGACGATAATGTTTATTTTGTGAATTATAATTTTCAGAGTGATATTGTAGAGGATGAGACTCAAGACCTTCCTTCAGAGTAGCCAGGTTGGATATAATATAATGTATTCCTGCTTGGTATTAGCATTGTGTAAAATAAATCTAACATACTTTAATTGTTTCCCAGATGGGGCTGTAAGCATGCAGAGTTGGCACAGAAATCTTATGAATTGCATCGCCTGTCACACTCAGGTGTCCTGGTGGAAACAGCTGGATTTAGGATTTCACCTGTACTCCCATTTATTGGGGTATTGCCTGATGGATATGTGTCCTGCAGCTGCTGTGGTTTAGGTGTCCTAGAAATAAAGTGCCCATTCTGTGCCAAGGACCTCGCTCTAAATGAGTCAGCTCAATGTGTTGGAAATTTTTTCCTTGAAAAAGACGAGCAAGGAAATATTACACTAAAGAAGGACCATGCAAACTGTTACCAAGTGCAAATGCAGCTATTTGTTACTGGCAAACCATGTTGTGACCTTATCCCCTGGACTGAAATGGAAAGCACTTCACCTTTTGTGGAACATGTGACACCAGATGTGGCCTTTTTTAAGAAGGAAATGGAATTTGCCAAATTCTTTTTCAAGAAATGTATGATTCCAGAGCTGCTTGCAAAGTATTTGTCTGGCCCAAAACCAGTACTCACTAGTAATAGTCAACAGTGGTGCTGCGGTTGTGAGGCTGAAGTAGGGAACCTGTCAGGTTTTTGTTAAGTACAAAAGTTTCACCAAACCTGTCTTCATGTGATGAGAATTCCAAAACTTTGGATATGTCCTTCCTGCAGAAAAGTCATTATTACACAAAAAAAAAAAAAAATCCTGTATAACCAGTCAGTAGTGATGTAAATAGCCTAATAATAACTTATAGTTGGTGGCTATATAACATGTCAGTTTCTTATAAAGTAATCGTACAAGTAAAACAAACTGAGACAAGCAGTTTTAATGGTTGTCTTTTATTTATTTACAGTTGCAAATTATCCAAACTTCATTTTTAATGTGTATTGGTTCAATGTCAATGAGTTATGAGTGACATTTTGCTTAAATAAAGCACTTATTGAAAAGGTACAACAGATTCATTTGTAAGAGCACAACAATTTGTAAGAGCAAGTCATCATTTTCTTTATCAATGTCAGTGAAACCTATGGGGACAGTACTTTGCAAAATTGTGTACTTCTGACGAAGAACCCCAATTACTCTCTCAATGTATATCCTAAGAGATACTAAGCATCTGGTGTTCTCCAAGTCAATGGGATCTAATTGTTTTTGTCCCAAGTGAATGCTGGAATCTTAATTTCAGCTTGATATGAATGTGTACTTTCACTAACATTAAAACCTTCGTCTGCTAAAACTAGGTCCCCAGGGAGCAAATTACATTAAAAAATTGCTTTGCTCTGTGATGAACTTAAAACTTGTGTGACCTCCCCAGCCATTTGAAATTAAACAAATTGAGCCTCGTGGGCAAATGGCTTTTAAGTATTTCATTGTATGGTGTGACTTGTACTCTGAATAACATTGTGCACTGGCAAACAAGTTACTTGGTTTCTCAATCAATATTTCAAAACAGTCAATAATGCACACTGTCTTTTCGAAGGTACTGTTCTAAATGCATATGGAAGAAATATTTTTATGACTCCCTGTCAGGCCATATAACAAAACTTGGTACCAGCCTACAATACATGACACTGATACAGTGTTTGAAAAGCTTGGAAACAGTGGTCGAATCAATGGCAAATTAATAGGCAAGAAAGTCAAAAGAAAAGTTAATTCTGAGCTTAATTAAAGTAAGCATATACTGCTGAAAGGATGTCAGGTCTGACTTGTGTTTTAAAAAGGGAGCAACAACATTAAAAAGTATCATCAGGAGCAAAAATGTTGATAAACCAGTGAGAATGTTAACTTTTTATCATTGTTTTTGAGACTCATCTCATTTAGTCCAATTCTATTATTTTTTTTCTTTTTAACAAAATATTTTAAGTCCTCAGAGACTGACATTCTGACTGAAGAGATTGAATGTGTCTCTTACAGTCTTAACTGGCACATGGTTGAATTGATGTGCTATCATGATAATCAGTGCATTGAGGCTTATTGTGGGAAGATTTCTCTGGAAATTCTCCTCCAAGAATCTCAACTCCAGCAGGAGGATTGCTGCCTTCTTCAGGACAGTCTACTCGAGGGATATGTATCTGCTGCTGGTGATAATTTCCTTGCCCCCCAATTCTTTTGAGTTTGCTCTTCTACCTTGTGTTGAACACATCCAATTGCCTTCTCCTTCTTCTCTTCTCTGGGGATGGCACATGATTAAAGATTGATGGCACATAGTCCGGTGACATAGGGTTATCACTCTTTTTCCCTAAAACAAAAACAAATGCAAGTTACAGGTTAATTGAATGCATTAAATCCGACTCCTATCAACACAATCTACAATCGATCACATAATTGTTCAATTTCTCCAATTACAGTAACTTACAGCATTCTAGCATTAGAACAATGTTATGTCCCATTTGTTTTCTGCTGCTCGTAGTTGAGAGAGCACTATGTATTTACCTTCCGTGTTTTTAGCTTGTTAGCCCTGCAAAAACAGAGTCATAACTCATGGGTCCAACTCACCTTGTGCAAAAGAAAAAAAATATTAGGAACCATAATGACAGTGAAATGTACAATATTACAGCTTTGACAGCGTTGTATTTCGTACCTGATATGAAGTGTTCACTACACAGACGGTATCCGTTGATCGAGGGCACCCAGTGCTCACTTTTCTTCTGCTCGCATCTAGCCCATTTTATGGCTGTAATCCACTTGTGTCCTCTTATGGGATCTTTTGGAATGCGAGCTTCGAGCGAGATGGCAGCAGGAAGTGACTGCTCATACAGCGAATAGCACAGATGCTAACGGCTTCAGTAGCAGGTTCATCAGATCTGGATAGCATATCTTTATTAAATGAAAAACAACACTACAAACTTCTCTATAGTAAGGATATTTCCACTCCCCTTTTGACATGTTTTGATGAGAGTTTGTTTTACGAAGTGGCTCACAATCTGCAGCACAGAAGCTCCTGCCTACAACATTTTCTGATTAGCCTGTAATAAATGTTGATTGATGGAGTGATCATCCAATCACCTGCTGGATATGCTTCTGGAAAGGTTCAGCCCTCCCAAAACATTTGGCAGGGCATTCTGGGCTCTTTCCCAGATGGACTAGTGAAATATATTGAAAGGTCCATCTGGTGTGCCAGGGTACATTTTTTGCATCCATACAAGTTATTCTGGATGATTTTTTGACTGGCTTTTTGGCAGGCTCGTGAATTTTGTCCCTCACAATTGAATTTTCTGCCTATGCATGAGTATCTTGAAATATTTAATTATCCTAGACAAACAAAATATGCAGAAGCAATCAGATGCTCATCTGTCACTTACAAATGGAGCCATCAGTACTTTGAAAGCCTAGAAATCAGACCCCAGGATTCTAAACTGTTTTCTGTACCCCTACAGTACTTTTTCAAACAAGCACTCAGAGCACAAACACTCTGCAACAAAACTTTGCAAATAATGAGGTGATTCAGCATATCCCCTGTGTCTAATATGGCATATTGCTTTGTAGTCTTTTCCTCTCTGCATAACAATCGCCTGCTCCCCTCGGACGCAGAGAAACTCGACTCATGTCTTTGACTAGATTGCCATTCATCAAAGGTTGTGGTGACATTACTTACCTAAATGAATTACCCCTGTGTTTGGTACATTAGTGCAGCCTCGGTGCACACAGATTGTTTCACATTCTGTTATGCTGACCACCCCTGAGGGAATGAAGAACAAAGTTTAGTGTGTTTTTTTTTTTATTGTGCTGGTGTAACAATCACATTTGACAGTTAGTGTCTGAGGCACTTGTACACATTTAAATGATGTAGTTTAATTTTCAAACATCTGTTCAAACTTAAAATCGCTGTACAGCTAAATCATGAAGCTGTCACTAAATACATGAAATGAGTTGGCATAACATAGCCTCAAACATTCAAGAAGCCTGAAAAACTGTATGACTGATTTACAGATGAAAACCTATTGAAGTTTTCTACCCTTAAAGCAGTTATTATTTTTGTAGTGTTACTGTGCCTGCGAATCATGCCTCCATTTCAAGGCGAGATATTTACCACCTGCTAATTAGTGTTTTTAGTCATAGGGCCATTTTAGGCCTTGTGCTAGCACAAATATCCATAAGATGCCAACATGTCCTGATTGGGACAGTCCCTGTCCTTATTTTAACCAATTATTTTAAGATACCAAAACATTTCACCATGCTTGCTACACTGATTTATATATTGTCACAAACCTCTTATCTCCAAAACTGCTACTTTTCTTGGCTTTTGGTACGAGCCATAGATGGATCACAGGGTGGAATTTGGCAACTGAATGATCGACTAGAACTGGAGAGAATAACAAAGGAGTGCAAACTGCAGGAAGAATGCCAAGCAGATAGACTATGTGTAAATTGATGGTAACTCAAGAATAAATTGGTTTTATTTTGAAGGCCAGATAATTAAGGTCATGGTCATTTATCCTAAATTTTACCCATTGCTTGAAAATGTGAGTTATCAATGTCAAGAACACTTGGAGGCTGCGATGACCTCTATGACAAAAGGATTAACTGATTAGATTTAGAGAAGTCCATCTTTTTCTTCTTTGCTCACAATCAGGATATCTTGAAAAACTCATGGCCAACCATTTTTTTTCAGTTCTTGTACAAATGTCCTCTCTAACTCAAGGTTGAACTAAAAAAAAATGAACATTCAGAGTCAAGTTCACTGTGGCCTCAGTTATTGATACAACACATGCAGTAACCACTGATTTTTACTTACACAAAAAAAAACAACTCCAGTTCCACTTTAGAGCCATTGCTGAACTTTCACCATCAGGCTTTTACATCTCAATTCGGTGAACAATTTAGAATTAAGTCTAGTTTTATTAAACTTCAACTTCAACATCTACTCCTTTATTGGCCCCACAGGGGAATTTTCTTTGCAGCATGGTAAAATAAATTAAAACGGGCACATCGACTCAGTTACACGTAAAACACTGAGGTACATAAACAGGAAAACATCAGTAAGCAAATGAGAAATAGAGCCGTCAACAAAAACCATCAACAACAGCTCATGAAGTGAAATAGGACATTTTTTACTATTAGGTTGATTAATGTTTTGGAAGATAAAAGAATTGGTATTGGCATTTGCTTGTTATTGGTAACTAAGTAAGTTATCCAAAAATATAAATATAGCATACATCATTTTTGTAATACCTTAAGAATCTGACATGGCGGTAACCTTGCTATCTTATTCAAAATCCATGTTAAAAGCTAACAAAAAAGAAGATGACTTGTAACTATAGACACAATCACTTATGTAAAGATTTAAAAATACCATCATAAGCACTTTAAAAACCACAATCCTTAAGCTGATATATTCCCCCACACCCCATGGGCACATAACTCCCCCACTCAGCTTTCCCCTCTCAGCTGGGCCTCATTGATCGCTAATCATTTAATACCACAAACAGAAGGGGGAGGTTGTGAACATCAACATGATGGATAATGAAACTATGACCGACCCTGCGGGGGAGGGAAACCAACCTCCTGTCGCACCTTCAGTACAAGCTGAGACGCAATATGACTTCTCCAGGAAGGGACCTGAATCCCTGAGGACCGGCAACAAGAGAGCCCTCAACAGCAGACAGGTTGTAAACAAATCCAGATTAATCTCTTTGTCAGAACCGGGCTATTGAAGCAAAAGGTCAGCTTGCTTAAAATGCTCACCTTGACTGTCAGTGTAACTGGGGAAATGTTAGGAAGTTGTTCGTATTGTAGAAAAATGATTTATCGCCATATAATATTTGAGTGGATTATGAAATGGATGTTTTCGTTCTTATTTTTTTCAATTTCAAACATTTTCTTCATTTAAGATCATTATATGACAAACATACAGTCATCATGGGTAAAATCCTTTTTCATTCATACACTCAAATCCAAGTTTTGTTTTCCCCCCTTATGAAATAAAACATTCAAAATAAAATTAAAATGGAAAATATTTTAATTAGATGAAGGAATCCAAGTTATCCACTCACTGCAATCTTGTTCTGCACCTTACCTTGTTTTTTTCAACATTTCCTGTCAGTGTAATGCTGAGGTCAGACAACATGACTTTTTCTTCAGATTCAACAGTCACTTTGTCAGATTAGGCAACCACAGAGCCATATTATCGGCTTGTGACTTGTCCAAGAAGCATGACTGAAATCCAACTGCATTTAATGACCTACACAATGACATCAGAAGTCGGACTCACACCAAAGACCGCCATCAAACACATTGTATTTATAGTTGGTACTACTCTGTTTCTTCTCTTTTCAAATGTACTGATGAAAAATGTGTTACCTTGATGATGAATGCAAGTCACTCACTGAGATGCTGAGGTCCCTCTGCTGTTTCTGTCCAACATTTCTCCTTCTACAGTCTGGTGGTAGCTCCTCTACAATACATCATAAAAGCAGGGGGGTTGTTTTCAAAGCTTATCTGAACTTAATCTCTGTCTATTAGCTCTCTAGGCATCAACTTTGGTCTGTTTGCATCCATGACAGTGCGCTCATTGGTCAGTGTCTCTGATGTGAGGGATGAAGTCATAGGAGGCAGGACAAAAAACAAAACTGCAAGACTTTTTGTTCAGAGTCATGAGGTGTCCCAAACTGGTCTGTTGTTGTCTGTCATTATGACACATCTCCAGATTTTCATGGCCAACTGATCCCATAAGCATACAACTGTTTGGTCAGGCCATAGTCACGTATAAACTGTTTTGTCTGACCTCAACATGAGTTGGTTTGACATTCTCAGACCAGGGTGTACAACCCAGTGTTTTAGTTTGTTTAAAGCTAACACTAAATATAAATTAGCAGAATAATTATGTTGATCACAGTCAATCTATGGCTCTATTTTTTTGGACAATCTGTTATAAAAATAGAATTTCTAAAATGCACAAAGCATCAAACAATCTGTAAGAGGAAAAAACATGTCTCCTTCAAATTCAACTGCTTATTTTATGTTTTTCAATTTTTTAATTTATTTTATTTTATTTTACCTAACAACTGAGTATTCTTTTTTAGTGGTTGCCAAAAACCACTTTGCAAAAAGAGCAGGGTCTTATCTGTACTCTTTGTCCTATACAAATTAGGGGTGTAATGATCCATCGATCTGGATTGATACATCAATTGGTTAAGCAATGATCCAATCAAATCGATGGGAACTCAAAACATTGATCAACATTGTCATCTTCAATGCCTTTATTTTGAAATTCTGACAGGATATGCGTTTCACCGCTTCTGCTCAATAGCGCCTCGTTCTGAAGTTTCAACTTTACAGGGCTCTCAAGTCTCACGCATTCAGTGTATGAGACGCGCACCTTTTCGCTCTCTCACACACCACAACGGGTGTTTCTCCTGCTTTAAAGTTTACTGTGTAGCTCCCACTGAGTAACACTGCTATATGCTAACGTGTAGCAACACGATCTTAGCATCACAGAGCTAAACGGGAGCTTGACATGTGTTGCAAGATTCAAGCAGCCCCAAAGTACAAGAATGCCTTCCTTCCTTTCTCCTCTCTCTCAGGCCTGGTTGTAACTTACTAGAGACATGTGGAGCCATAAAGTCTCTCTTTATTTCCTGCCATCTACGACCAACAGACAACTTTGTTGACACTAAAGATGTATTTATTGCCCTGAACTTCCTGGCCTAAACAATGATTGGCCGAGACCTGATAAGGTGTTCGAACAGACTACGTTCCCAGAGACTTAAATAATTCTGTTCTACTCCCAGAAGATTCTTCTGTGACACCTAAAGATGACTTTTGACCTCCTGGGTAGTGGACCCCTCATTGCTGCCCAAGATTAGAGAACAGATGTTTTTCAGCCAACAGAAAACCACAACCTTATGAACTCTTCAATGAAACAATGGACACATCTGACAATGTGATATTTGATTCTGTCATGAAAAATGCATTCTGATGATGTGATTTCTGTTTCTCTAACCTTACAAATGCCCAAGTTATGAATATAATGCATATAATCTTAAAGCCTCCTCTGAAGCGACAAACCAAGAGCACTCCTCAGTGGAAGACTGAGGAGAGAACTTTATCCAGGAATGCATCTGTTATATCTGCATTATTGCCTGTTTCTATTGATGAAATGTTTATTATACATTTTCTATACATGAAGTTTTGGTCGCCTAACATCTCGAAAACATACAAACTTATATATCTAAGTTTTAACCACATATATTTTGTTTGGTTGTATTTTTAAGGAGAATTTCATGTTTTATTCTTTCTTATCTTTTAGATATGGACTATTTGGTATCAAATCGATTATCGTAAGATTTTTTACTCAGTTGGAGTGTTTATATTGGGTGGTTATCAAAGTACAACTTAATATTTTGGCCAAATGTAAGTTGATAAAGTCTTTGTTACTCATCTAAGGTCCTCCTTCTGTGAGACCCTCCTTAGAAGTCAAAACCAGAGAGACACATTCCTCTCACTCTCTTCTTCTTCTTTTGGCTCTTCATCTTTGACCTCTTCTTCTTTGACTTTTCATCCCTACACTTTGTTTTTACGTCTTCTTCGACAGTCTGATCCATTTTTCTTTTTGTCAACTCGGCTTTCCAATAGCTCTCCAATATCTTCTCCAATGGCTCTCCAGTAGCTCTCCAATAGCTCTCCAATATCTTTTCCTAGTTCTCCTAGTCCTCCAATATCCTCTTTTATATCTTTTTCTAAGTTTTGTCTAAGTAACGCAACACACCCGCTGGTTTTCTTGATAAGCCAGTAAGCTATAAGACTACAAAGATTTGTTTCATAGTAAATGGACTTTTGTTATTAATTTTGGAATAATTTTCGTCGGGCCAACGAATAATTAGTTTTTGAAATTAATTACGAATCGTTTTTTCATCCAATCGAGACCTCGAAAGCTCCAGCTCCAGCTTCACCTTTAACAGAACCTGCTAGTCCAATCTAAGACGGCACCTCTCCCCCGTGAAATCTACGGGACCAGCTCATGTCAGCAAAATCCCCTTTCTGGATCCCCTTCGTGCTGGATTGAGTGTGGACTTCTCAGCCTCCCTTTGGGACGACTCCAAACCAGAACAGTCCTACAAGGCTCTCCAGTAACTCCCGGACCAGTTTGAGATCCGACTCCAGAAGCAACGCCATAGTAAGACTGCGGTTCTGAACTCCTACAGATGGGCTTGAGTGTCTTGGTTTAATTCCCCATTAGTTACCTCTGATTTGATCTTTCTAAAGTAGATCAATTCGTTAAATTAATCTTCCATAACCACTCAATATACTAAAATGTTTCTTGAGGGTTCATAACTTCTTTCCTTATTCACAGCACCATTGATTAGTATGACTCTGACATTTCTTCCTTCTTAAGTGTTTTATTTTATTTTATTTTGTCTTATATATTCATCATATGCTTTTAACAAATCACCCTTAAATTTAAAGTTCTGTCTGTTGGTATTATGTTTGGAAGATTGACATCACTGCATGAGAATTCGGTCTTTAGACTTGAGACTGACGAAATTGATAAATTCTGATTTAATTGATTTATCTGATTTTAAATTTAAAATAATTAATAAATCAATTTTGCCTTTTTTGTATAAAAAGGATGGTGCCCCTTTAATTAACGAGAGCAAATGAGGTATTAAATGAATATTAATTTCTTTAATTAATGTTAATTAATATCCAGACAAATAATCGCAACAACATGTCAGCCAATCAGAAAATAGCACTGCTGTATCCGGGTAAGATACGGTCGATCTGACCGCAGAGGATGCATACTGCACACACATGACGGGAGTAATCACACGAGTACAGTAAGTTACCTCATCATTTGATTTTGTAGCCCGCTGATTTATGAAATTATTTATTGTATGAAAGGAAAACAGTGAGAGCTTATTCTTATTCTTCCTCCACACCTACCATTAAACAGTGAAGCAAAGTCTAAAAACACCTGACTACTAATTAACTCAATTTTAATTTTAAACATGATTAGATCATACAGATGGTTATAATCCTCTATAACCTATCATACCCAAAGGTCAGCACATTGTTTCACATTTCAGTAATAAAACTGTCAAAACTTAGAAATTGCTTTGTATTTCTTTCTTGCTTTAGGTGAAATGTAGCTGATTGTGTTCAATGAATACATAATATCGTTTTAAATCGATCGAAGGTCCCTGAATCGTATCGAATCGAAATCGAATCATGGCAGACTTTGTGACATCAACAAATATCGTATCGTTGTCCAAAGAATCGATTTCGTATCGTATCATCATGAAACTGGTGATTTACACCCCTAATACAAATCCCAAATCCACTTAAGTTGGGATGTTATGTAAAAAAAAAGAATTACAAAAAAAGAATCCAAACATTTGCACTGGACCTGTATTCGATTGATTAAATTGATTCAATTGAAAAATAGTTAAAAAATAGTTTTGTTAATGTTAGAACTGATAAACTTTAAAAAAAAAAAAAAAAATTCATTCATTTTGAAGTAGATGCCTGCAACACATTCCACTAAAGCTTTTGACAGGAGTAACAAAAGATGAGACCTTCAATCCCTCAGTTAGCACTGCTTTAAAAACTTATTCTGGAAAGGACATCACCAAGTGGGCTCAGGAACACTTCAGAAAACCATCTGACATTGTTTGTCGCTGCATCTACAAGTGCAATTTAAATTTCTTCCATGCAAAGCAAAAGTCAGATATTAACCTTACTCATCTGGGATGACTGATGCAAAGTGGAAAGTGTGCTGTGGTCTGATGAGTCCACATTTCAGATTGTTTTCAGAAATCATGGACGTTTTGTTCTTCGGGCTAAAGAGGAAATGGACCCTCCGGATTATATTAGCACAAAGTTCCAAAACCAGCATCTGTGATGGTATGGGGGTGTGTTAGTACCCATGGCATGGGTAACTTGCACATCTGTGAAGGCACCATTAATGCTGAAAGGTACATACAGGTTAAGAGCAACATGCTGCTATCCAAGCAACATCCTCTTCAAGGATGTCTCAGCTTATTTCAGCAAGACAATTCCAAGCCACATTCTGAAAGTGTTAAAACAGTGTGGTGTCGTAGCAAAAGATTGCAGATACTACACTCACCTGCCTGTGTCCCTTTGAAAATCCCACTGACAACAACAGAGACCCGGGACTGTTGAGCAGGTGAAGTCTTATATCAAGCAAGAATGGGAAAAAATCTCAGCCTTCAAATCTTCAACAGTTAGTGTCTTCAGCTCCCAAATGCTTTTTAAGTGATGTTAAAAGGAAAGGTGATAAAACACAGAAGTAAACATGCCCCTGTCCAAGCTTTTTTGGGACATGTCGCAGGCATCAAATTAAAAATGAGTGATTATTTGACAAAAAAACAAATACAAAGAAAATAAAATAAAAGTTTATCAGTTTGAACATGTTTCTGTAATGTACTCAATTGAATATTGGTCAAAATGGGTTTGCAAATCACTATGTCCTGATTTTAATAAGTTTTACACAATGTCCCACATCATTTGAATTGGGGTTAGTTGATATTAATCATTGAATATGAATATGACATGGCATTAACATGAGACTTTTAAAGGGGACCATCAGTCAACATATATTTACAGATATTCCCTCAGGGTGTGACACCCGATCAGCTTTCTCGTCTCAGCAGGGCCTCATTGATCACTGATCGTTTAGTACCACAAACAGAGGAGGAAGGTCGTGAATAATAACTTGATGGATAATGAAACTATGACTGAACCAATGGGGAGGGAGACCAACCTTCTGTCACACCTTCAGGACAAGCTGAGACACAGGATGTGTCCACCTTGAGAAAAAAGAAAATAAAACTGACTGGATATTTTGCATCTTAGAGTCTCACTTTCCCAGATTTTTAAGCTGTTGGAAATGTATTCATTGAATAACCATGCTCTTAGTTTACAGAGAAACATACAGGTCACAAATTATTGAAAAGGGAAAAAGTAAATAAATAAAGAGTTTATTTCAGTCAGAGGTAGGCAATACAAAAACAACAGTCATGACATCTCTGTCTACTGTAAGTCATTATAGAGTAAATAGCTTCAGTGCTTTCTCTAACTTTGCCAAAACAAGAACTGTAGCACTCATTTTTCTACCTTCATACCTCATTTATAAAATTCTGGCTCCATTTGTGTCTTGTGAAAAACGAGATGCCATGACTCAAATGCAATCACTGCAGCTAATCTATTGTAAACACTGATTACATGACACTTTTACTGCTCTGTAACCAGGCAGGCACTTGATGGTGTACTCATTGTAATGTAAACCAAATGTCACTGTTATTTCAAGGAAAATGAATAATAGACACTTTAAAAGCTAAATCAGTCTGGAGTTGTCATATTTCAGTTGTGTCAGCATTAGAAAAATGAATTGTGTGTGCAGATGTAGAAAGAGATTAGTCATCAGATACCACATATATCCATACTGTCATTATTTATCAGTCTTTGCAGTTGATACTGATATGGAAACAGTAGAGAATCTATATCAGATCATTATTTGGTGTCACAAACCTTTATCTAAAAACAGTATAAAATCTTTATCCACACAGTTCTTGAAGGAACCCTGCAGGTATGTAAATCCAAACATCTTGGAGAACATCTTGGAGAACTAACCACAGACCTCGTGTGGACGTTGGCTGACTCAAATCCCTCTGTCTCTTCATGCACACCCTATGATGTTGAGGTTAGAGCTCAGTGGTGGCCATACCATCACCCCAGGAGTCCTTGTTCTTCTAAACTCGGGAGATTTCCTCTTAATTACATTGACTGTATATCTTGCATCGTTGTCCTGCTGCAGAATAAAGTTGGGGCCAGTCAGATGCCTCCTTAATGATAATGCATGATGAATAAGTATCTGCTTGTGTTTCTCAAGGCCTGTTTACATGACATTGTTGTCACCAGAAACAGAATGTTTTTTCCTTTGCATTTCAAAATTGCTCAGCATTCACACGGATATGCTGTGATGAATTCACATGGATCCACTGAAAAAGTGGTAGCATGCATGCCAAGCCAATAGGTGGCGTTGCAAGTCTGTAGTGTTCTTGCTGGTCAGAGTATTGATACAGCAAATCCACATTTTGTTGGAGGAGCGATAGCAAACCTAGCACAGTTAGCAGCACACATGTTGCTCAGTAGCCAGCCATAGCTGTTGATGTTGTCGTTCCTGGGTGTGTGCACTACCTTTATCTGAAAGAATAGTATACATGCACGGCGCATCCCCATTTTCCCGAAAAATGGTGATTCCTGTTTCACTGAGACAAAATCAAAAAACGTTTTCAAAACTTTTCACTCCGGACCCTGTTTTCAAAAAGTTTGCTGATTCAGGCACGTGTATACGAAAGGCGCAAATGCAACAAAAGTTCTCTATTTTCATCCGTTTTCGCTGTCCTGTAAACGGGCCCTCAGTATTGAGGATGCTATTTGATTTTTACCAAACTTTGACTTTACACTAAATGCAGCCCTAAACTTTAAAGGAACCTCCACCGTACTTCACAGTTGCCTCATGCGCTCATTATTGTTCTGCTCTCTATCCCATCAAACAACAGACTGCCTTTTGGTACAGCCAAATTTCAAATTCAGACCCATTGGTCCAAGAGTCTGCTGCCATTTTTCTGCATCCCAGCTCTCTATGTTTTCATGCATAGTTGAGTTGCTTGGCCTTGTTTCTATGTCAGAGGTATGATGTTTAGGCAAATTCTTCCAGGAAGAACACTTCTGTCCATGCTTCTCCAGACAATAGATTGGTGTATTTAGGTCCTGCTGGTTTATTCCAGTTCTGAGCTCATGTGAGTGCTGGACATCTTCTAGATTTGGAGGCAAGTTAACATGATGCGTCTTTCAACTGCTGCACTAAGGCTCCTTGACTGAGGTGCACTGTTCAGTATATTCCACCAGCCAGCCATTTGGGGAACAGCCCATTAAAAGTGTCGAGGGAATAGGTAGAAACTTTCAAAAGCAAATCCAGCAGGTGATTGGGCAGTTGTTCACAATCACATACATTCAAGGCCAATTAGATAATGTAGTAGACGTGTGCTACTGTCATGGTGTAAAACACAAAACGTGAGCAACTTCGTAGAACAAACTCTGACCAAAACATGCCAGAAGTTGACCAAAAATATCTCTTTATTGAAAAATGCTTTCAGTGTTCTTTTTTGTTTGTTTTTGATTTATTAAAACAAACAATAGATTTAAACAGAAGAAACCGATTTTCTTTAGAGCATCATTTAAAGAGAACAATGTTAGTCTTGCATCCATTTAATCCGCACAAAAAAAAACAAATGTTAGGAGATGTTATGTGAATCATCTATCAGTACATGTGTATGCTTTTATACACAACCTACTCTACTACTAATCCACCATCACCCAATCATAAATCTTGAACATTTCTGGCGCTATTCATATATATAAATGAACAAAATGTACAAATCTGCATGTTGAAAGTCACCTCCTGTCACCATCGTATTGATTTGAAATTGATTCAACAGATAAATGGTGCCATTACATTTCTAAATCAAAGATTTCATCAACAGAATAACTCTAGCCCATGTTCCATCTAAATGCATATAGTTTAGTAACATTTTTTAATGATAAGGTCCCCTGTAGCGGCAGCAGCAGACTAAGTGATGGAGGGTTAGACTCATCCTTCAGTGCGTTCAGCAGCCTCCCTCTGCCCTCTCAGAGGAGGCCGGGGAGCTGTACTGTCCACTGAAACATTCCTCTAATTTACGTCTGCCAGCTCCAGGAAATTGAAGTCAAAGGTCCACTGCATCTTGTGCCACAAAAAATGATCAGCTCAGGACCAATGTGTTAAGGAGAGTGGGCAAATTAACCTGGACACTTATAAATGGGACACAAAGGGCTGTGAGTGGGTGTAAAAAATTCATGGAGCACGCTGGAGGTGCCTCTAAAGTGGCTGGGAGTGGAGGCAGTAGATTAAAAGGCAGTGATTTCTCAAGTGTCATGTTTATTTGTTTCTACATGCTTACCTGTTGTGACTTTGTCTGCTGTCAGTCCTTCATTTCTTATTCAGAGACTTTCTCCACAGGCTTCCTGGGTTTTATTCTCTCCCTGAAATGGTACTTGTCAAGGGAAAGGAAACATAAAAGGATGTTTTAGGAAAAGATAACATAATTTGATCTGTTGTCTTTGTGGGATGCTGTTTACTTGCAAAACTGAATACATTTAATGAAAAGCACTTGTGCATTTATTAGAAAAGAGATTGTTATTGAAGTGAGTGAAGAAAATTAAACTGTGATTTAGTTAAATAATGATGTCAGGAGAAAATCTGAAATACTTGAAGAGTATTTTTAATGCTGATGCAGAAGAAGGGCTGCAACAGAAGGAATTAAAAAGTAAAGCTTTTTTTTTAACTCTCTTGGTAAATCAATCCATCCCTTTGGCCAATGGAGCTCTAATTTAAAGTAAAACACACACACACACACACACACACACACACACACACACACACACAAACACAAACTGCAATTTTTCAAATTAATGTTACTTTTTGTAAAGGGGTGCCTTAATTTACCTATTTTTTTTTCTTTGCTACTTAAATTAGACAACAATCATAGTTTTTTGTTTCATGTAGCCCTTGGTCTGTCTACTCAGCTTTGCAATGCACTTAGACTTTCAAAAGGTGGCAGTATATCAGAATGGGAATTGCACAAAAGTCATCTTGTTTCAGTCAACAACATGCTTGTACTAACTTTGTGTAAAAGAGCAGTACAAAAACTTCTCAAGGAGCACTGCAAGGTGTGTTGTTAAGTAAAAACTACATTATCAGGTAGACCTGTTCAGGGACTTGTTCATCCAAAAAGCTAATTAGCCAATGACATGGCAACTACTGAATGCAGTTAGACATGTAGATATGGTCAAAGCATCCTGTTAATGTTTAAGCATACCAGCATGGGGAAGAAAGTTGATTTAAGTGACTTTAGATGTTGTAAGGTTGTTGGTGCCAGATGAGCATTCCAAAATCTGCGGTCTGTTGACATTCTTGCACACAACTACCTCTTGCGTGTGCAAGGAATAATCAGAAAATTAGAAAAATAACAACTGAGCAATAGTTTTCTAAGTGAGAGTGCCTTGTTTATGCCAAAACTCAGAGAGAAACTGCCTGAATGGTTTGAGATGATAATAACTCAAACAATCCACCAAGGTGTGCAGAGGACCATTTCTGAATGCCCATGTGGATCATGAAGCAGATTCATGGGCTACAGCAGCAGAGGACCACACTCTTGTCAGCTGAGAACAGGAAATTGAGGCTTCAATTCACAAAGGCTCACCAAAACTGAACAATAAAGTATTGGTGGGTCCCAATCTCTGCTGCAACATTCAAATGGAATTTGGAGTTAACATCATGTGAGCATCGATCCATCTGGCCTTGTATCAACGGTTCAGGCTTGTGTTGGTGGTTTAAAGGTGTGGGGGATATTTTCTCAGCACACTTTGGGTCCCTTAGTACCAATTGAGCATCGCTTGAACGCCACAGCCTCATAAGTATTGTTCCTCACGTTGCCCATCCTTTCACAACTCCATCTTCAGATGGGTACTTCCAGCAGTACAACATGTTTCCCAAATGTCCCAAATCTCAAATCATCTCAAACTGATTTTTTACAAAGAGTTCACTGTACTCCACTGGTCTCTACAGTAACCAGATCTCAATCCAATAGAGCACCTTTAGGATGTTGGGAAACATGGGTTTTTCATCATAAATATGCAGTGGATCTGTGCCTGTGGGCAGTGAGAACATGGAGGTTGTGAAGCACTTCACTTAACTTGGCCGGGTAATTCATCAGCCTGCTAACTGAGAGGCTGAGATCAGTCGCAGACTTGGCCTCACTTATGGAGTAATGATTTCACAAGGCAGCATGGTGCTCACAGTATCTGAGCATGTGGTTGAGAGTCAGAGTTCTTAGTTCCCTCATCCTTCTGCTCCTGGCAGTCGTGCTAGTCTCTGGCTACATTAACTAGTAGCCAGAGACACCAGCTGGATCCTGTGTGGCGATTTCCCTTCGACACATTTTTTTGGCAGAACCTTGTTTCCAATGTTGGCATGTTAAGGAGGGCGGGTTTAGAAAAGGTCCGCTACTGGATATAGGAGTGGCAGCTGCGCCTCTATGGGCACCTGGCAATTTCCTAAACCTGATCCAACTCACCACATACTGGGCACCCAGAACCCGGTGGGTTGAACCAGGCCGGGGGGGGGTGACTATGGGCATCGTGGAGGGGTGGGTTCAAAGGATACCTGAAGAGTTAGAACATGAGCCTGGCACAGGCCTGGACGATGGCTATCATGAGGTCACCTCATCAGCCTTGTATCAGGCTGATGAGGTGAAGTGCTGGACTGGCATGTGTTCCTATACCTGACCTGATGTACAGCCAACAAAGCTGAAAGACCTGCAGGATGCTTGAATGTGAATGAATGAAGGACATGAAGGACAACTCTAAGGACATGAGAGGGGGCAATTTGTTTTGGCAAGATGCACCTAATAAAGGGGCCAGCAAGTATATGTTTACTTTATATGGTAATAAGTGAGCTTTGCTCAGCTGCATTCACCAAAGTATTGACCACAGCAGACTGGTTTGTTCATTTGTGGTTGGATGCATTACATGTCACTTTTAATTCAATGAAATTAATGCAAACATACATATTGTTTGTAAAAGCTGTCTAACTTGAGGATGATTTGATATATTTTGAGTTTAATTTTGTATGTATCAATTTGAATCTTATATACTAATTTTTTATACTTTGTCAAGGTTTTATCTCTCAAAGCTGTAATTGTTATGTTTTAAATTTTAACTCTGGAGTGGAATAAATAGGTAAAATTATCATCTTCTTTCATATATAGTTTTGTAGCAATGAAGCTGTAGCCACTGTATTTTTTACCTCTCTCTGTCTTGTAGGACATTATGTGCTGTACATGGCCTCACTTCGCCTCCCCTCCTGCCTGCCTCTTTAGCCTGGCCGGTGGCCCAAAGTGGCTTGTAATCCTTGATCTCTGAGGTTCAGTGAATTGCCACACACCTAAAAACAGCCGACTCAATAACCGGGAGATTATCAGGACTTCTGACGATGTCAGCAGCAGCACCGGCAGCTGCTGGAGCTCTGGGATGGGGGCCAATCACAGAGAAGTTCATAGCTTGAACTCTTACCAAAGGCCCCTTCTAGTAAATCTTACAGAGCAGCAGGGACATGAGGATGGACTGGGAGGTAGTGTTAAAGCAGCTTAAAAAAGAGCTCAGCCCGGTGCTAAAGGGTTATATGTGTTTACCTTATCTTTGCCCAGTCAAGAGGTGATTGACAGCAGCTCTCCGTCCATGTAAATAGAAAATTGATTTTTCCTGTACCTTACCGGATGAACTGGGTTGATTCAACTAAAAATGTACAGACGCTGCTTTAAAAAGGAATCAAATTTAACCAAATGATATGAGAGCTTTGGAGTGCAGTATACCCTTTAAATTAAGATTGTCTATAATAAGAAACTTGAATGGTCCAGATCTTTATTTATTTCTCATTTTAAAACATTTAAAGTGTTTTCTGCATTATTTTCCTGAATTAGGTTGCCAGGATATATTACTTTGGTCGAAACAAGATATTTAAAATAATTATCGTCCTTAGACAATTTTCTTACCTCTTGCCTCTCCCAGCCCAGCACACCAACATCCCTCTTCAGCCTGACTTCCTTGCCTATGGTTGAAAATACAGCACAAAAAGCTCACATTACAAATCACCTTTTAAAGTTTGAGAAAAGCATCCCCCTGATGTCTGGCATGACGCATGCAGATGAGGTGCAATACAAAAAACATTCATTGCTTTAAAGCATGAATCATCAGCTACACTTATTATTCATTTGACCTATTTTAGGATAAATTTATATCTAATTTGATGTTACTGATATATTGTTGTTTTCAAATTTTTATTTATATCCAAATTATAACCAATTCTTTACCTTTCATATGGTGGCCAATTAGGGCAAATGGCCTACAACAGCTTGATGCGCACTTCAAGTTAGAAATGAAACAAAGCCCAAAACAGTCAAAACCCAGAAAACATCTGCAAGAATAGAAAAACAGCATGACCAAGTTTAACAACAGAAGTGCTCCAGGCCTGCAGGGAGTCTGGAGCAGAGAGAACGTATGGCAGAGACAGGCAAGAGAGACTGCAGTCAAGCTAGTTGCTCCTCAGTTTTCTGTGCTTAATTTTCCTAAACTTGAAGTGCCCATGTATGAACCTTTAAATAGTAAATGCTCAGTAAATGAGTGAGAGGGGATGACAGACAGGCTTTTCTCTTTTTACCATCAAAAGTGTGAAATATAGGAGTCTTGATTTACCATTGGCTTCGAAATACTCCGTCTTCCAACATGAATGATCAGAACAAACTCTTAGCCATTTGGTTGTCACTGTCAGTCAGTGGTTCCAACTCTGCAAGGTGTTCATGGACCATCGACACAGCCCATTGATAGACACAGATGGAGGGGCTTTGTGGCATGGTATGAGAGATATCAAACAATCCCTCTAAATGTTCAGCTCCTGAGGTCCGGCAGTTCTTGCAAGGGCTTTTAGAGGGAAGTCACCCTCCACCCTCAGGGGTATGGTCCAAGCTTTTTTTCTACAGGCATTCGAACACATACTTTTCGAGCCACGGGACACAGGGGACTTGACAAGACTGTGCCTCAAGACTACCCTGTTTCTGACATTAGCAGCTGCCAGAAGGGAAGGAGAGCTGCAAACTCTTTGGGCTCTAATTTCCTGGCGCAACTCAGGGTGGCGCAGCCTGGCGCACCCCGCTCAGTGGTAATTTTGTCCGGCGCACCGCCGTGCGCAGCCAGTTTGGCAATTTGGTAGACCGGCTGCGCCGAGATGGGTGTGACAGCACACCAGGGGGAGGTGTTGAAAGATTCAGCTTGGCGCAGTGACAATTTTGTGCCAAAAAAACACGCGGAAGGTGCGCTGAAAGCTCGCCAGCTCCAACCTGGTCTATTCTCGGCGCAGGCGAGGTGCACCCGAGACAGTGGTAATTTGGCTGACAGGCGCACAGGGCGCACACGTCACCAAAACCTCACAGGCAGGTGTCCACAGTGTCAGGCACATTTCAATGCAATAAACAATCACAGCAGCCACTATTTAATATAACCGTCTGAGCCAGCATATACATTTGTATCTATATTAATTGTCCCGTCACATCTGATGTCAGATCAGAGACGTTTGTCATAATGGAAACTCAACATGACGGCAGCTGGAAGAGTGACGCAAACTGACAAGTTCAGATCTCTCAGCCAACCACAAACAGCCACATCATCCGATATGAAGTATCCGGCTTCTCTCATCTCGTGAAATTCAAAAGAAAAGAAAAAAGAGAGAGACGCTCGCTGAATAAATGTAAGTCACTCGGTGTCTTAAGGATTCACCTGTGATTGCCATATTCTCCATTTTAATCTTTATTCTTAATGTGATCTAAAAAGATGGAGTACATGATTGCAAGGAGGATGAGGAGGAGATATCGGGGGGAACATTTTATCAAAGGTTCTGCTATTTGGCGATGACAGACCAGGAATGCAGGTGGATCACAAGCATGATGAATGGATTAGCCTGCTGCTGTGTTTAAATGTAATTATCACTTAATTTTGTACTCTTATTTATGACACAGGAACAGATTACATCTGTCTTGTGAGGTGGTCCACACGTGAGGTGACGCACATCGTGGCCTCCGATGCACAGCCGGTGGCCCCTGCACTCTCCCAGTTGCTGCAAAAGTGACAGCGGCTCTGACCTTCTTCGCCACCGAGGTGAAATTGTCACTGCGCCTCGCCCGCAGCGCATTTAAAGGTGAAGAGAGGCGTTCATTTGATTGATGAAGATTACACCGGGCTGTGATAAACCCACTCACGCCTTATCTCCTCCCTCTCTGCTACTTGCGCCAGTGGGAAAGACGGAGGCGTGGGTGCGCCTCCCTGCGCCAGACTGTGCCTTGCATGAAACTTGCAAAAAACCCTGGACACACCCTGTTGGCGCGGCGCAGTCACGGCGCAGGGCAGGTGCGCTGCGCCTGCACCTGGTCTACGAAATTAGAGCCCTTTCTGTTCATGAGGACCTATACAGATGCTTGCTAGGAGGGGCAGGAGTGGTTCTCCAGCCAAACCCAGCATTCCTCCCCAAGGTCATTTTTAAACTCTCAGACATGCCAGCAGGTTCAACTTCTGCCACTCATCTCTACCCAGGATGAGAAATGGGAACAATGCTCAGTGGCATGACCTGTTAGGGCACGAGAAGTGTACCTTCTCAGAACCTGGTCTCTGAGAAGAATGGAACAATTGTTTGTCTGTTTTAAGCCAGAGCACCT